>JAUNZO010001504.1:0-49194 GCA_031894775.1 Chloris gayana | reverse complement strand
CGATGGCGTACCACAGACTTTTGTGAAGTGATATTTTTGCTGCAACTTGTTCAACAGAGGAAGTACAGCGAAATGTTTCAGGATACTCTGCATTGCCTCGGGTCAATGCAGACAAGCTCCTTCCGTATTTGACAAGTTCAACGAAGGCAAAAAAAAAAAAAGCTGACAGAGGTTTAACGATTGCCATACAGGGTATATATACTCCAAGCGTGTGCCAAGTGTTTTTTTTTCCTTTTTTTCAAGAGAAATCAAACGTGTACCAAGTATACATACAACCAGAACAAAAGCAGCTGTTCAGTTCACTTCACTTCATCAGTTGAAAAATTCAGACCGATCCATGTGCATGGACTTTTGGTGGTTATAGAGAACGATTCTTTTTTTTATTTCAAATAGAGAATTTGAATAAGAACAGCAATTTGAAGCCTTCGAAGGCCCATGGACCACTAGCAATGCCAGCCCAAAACAGATGTAACAGCCCTAGCACCATATATCCATTAGTGAACTAAAGCACAATATTAATCATCGCAAACCTAAGGGCCAGCACGGGACCTGTTTGCCCAAAACTTCCTGTGCTAACTGCTACGCGTGGTGTCAATAAAAAAAAACTTCATGTGCTATGCAAGCTCCCCTCAACTCTCTTTATACCCCCTCAACTTCCTTTGTAATGCAATTTCTCTAGTTCGTTAATCCATCGGCAAACTGATGATCCTAAATTATTTGAATCAACTTGTGAAAAACTATAGCCCATTCTGCGACATGTATGTATATGGCGGGTGGACCAAATCCGCGTGTATGTGATTGGCATGTGGGCACAAAATAAGTTACGGGTTCTTGCTACCTGGAGCTGCAAGTGAAATGAACTTTCAAGGTTGTTTGTTTTGTATTACAAGGGTATAGATAATTGTACTTTAAAAAAAATTATAATATCCAGTTCATTTCTAATGCCCTTAATTGGACCATAAGCACTTCAAGGCCCATAAGGTGGCCAGGTAACAGGTTCCCACGGTGGGTTTCAGAGTACCATCTCTCCTCAAGAAAACGTTAGCAGCAGGCATGCATCAAAAGCGTCATGTTAACCATCTTTACTGATCAAGAGCCTCAGTCGCTGTTTAGATAGATTCCTTCTATTCTCTTGAGGACACGTGGCAAGTGAGAGATCCTGCGTGCCTCCATAAGAAGCTAAGCATGCATTCTTTTAGCATGTATGAGGCAGTTAGTTAGGTGGAGTAAGTGTACCAACGCTAACGATATCGATCCACAACGGTACAATCATAAACGCCATTCATGCATCCACCACCCATTTTAATTTATTAATTAAGGGGCCCGATATATCACTAATCCAATCGGCTATGGTGATGACTGATGAAGGGGGTTGTCACTTGCCCCTTGGACAGGATAAGAAAAGTACGTACAACGTAACGGTCTTCATGTAACGAATATAATGATATGGTTTGCAAAGTGAGCGCGTTGTTATGTCTGATACAGCTAGGAAACGTCATCTGGAATTAGGTGATAACGAACGATGATTATATGTGTTGACAATAAAATGTTGCTCGTAAAAGTATAAGAAGCTACAGATACAGTATTAACCAGGATGACCGATGTGGAGAACAAGTGATTGGTACTCCCCATGCTAAAAAACAAAAGTGATCGGTACTCACTTTTCAAGGACCCCATGCATGACTTACTGATACTACTATGCATAAGACATGAGGGTGCATACATTTGACACAACAGGTACCTTTTTTTTGCTGTACGTTGTAGAGAGTTGGGTCACCACTCACGAAGATATTATGATAGATGGTTGTAACAGTTGTAGAGTATGTTCTGATGTATATCCAGATTGCTCAACCGCATATATTTTCTCTGGGTTGTTTCTCTCACAGCTAGATATCTTTGTATCCTATGTCATAATTTAGTATTCTAAATAGAGAACACACCAAAAACACAATATTGCAGGACATTAATTAATGGTTTCGCTACCAAATCTTGATTGACCTAAAGTTGAAGCATCTGAAAAGTTGATAGACCTTTTTCATGTTTTCTGTTGTGCAAGTTGCTTTTTTTCGTGTATCTGTGTTACAGGAAAACACACACACACACACACACACACACACACATATATATATATAATATTATATGTATGTCATATTATTTTCTTCCCAACATCTATTTTATTTTTGGTTTCGGTGACTTGATAGACATTATTTGTAATTAGATTGAATCCAGTTCACCTAACATCTATCATGCTCAAGTAAATTCCGTTTTGTTCGTACCAATTACATGAGATGGAATAGTAAAGCAATACACAATATTACAGTGGTACGTTTGGCTCACATATTTATTTGGTTGCTTCATCCTTATTCTTATTGTGGAACGTAGAAGACTTTATATTATGAGTTATTGTGATTGGACGAACGTTACTAAGCAGCAGAATTGCACCACGAAGGGCAATTGAGTAGTAGGCGTGCAAATAAACGGAGCTAGGCAAACCTTTTTTTTTTTTGCAAGGAGGCAAAACTTGTCAAGCACAGTATATTTAACCCTTTTAGGAAATGTTACCTCAATCATTAAAGTCTGCTATATTCATGTAGCACATCACTATAAGATTATTATTGACTTGTATGTTCACCGCTACTCCTACTTCTTTCTGTACGCAGGGTCTTGATGAAGGAATGATGCACGCAGGGGCGCATGTTCCACCTACCCACTCCAAGAGAACACCAAAGCCCACCTAATCATTTCATCATCCATACTTAGGTTGAGAAAAAAAACAAAGTAACGACTTAGTATTAAGTAGTGTGATAATACATTGGACAAGCATCGGGAACACGGGAAAATTGATTTCCCTTCAGTTTCCAATCATGATTACATGAATGCCCCGTGGTGTAGAACGTCATACTTTTGCATTGTTTTCGGTTTGTTCGAAATGTTGTCTTTTTTCAAAAACAAAAAATTGGTGTGTTGTGCTTCTGTACACGCGGCCGTTGCGAATAATGAACTTGTGGGAAGAAGCGCAGCCAGCAAATAGTAGAAGCCACCTGAACGAACGAAGCAGCACACCAAACCTACCAATTTCATTCAGAGAGGACAAGAACAAGCTACCCGAAACCTAACCCCAGCAGGCGGCTGATAGCCTCCACACACCTCACCAACCCTGGCGTGCCTCGGCTTCCCACAAACGGAACTTCGACGCATGCAGCTCATCAGTATTTTTTGGGCTGCGCCGTCAAGTCAACATCCCGTTGTTATAAAAAAAAAGTCAACATCCCGTTGGCTTACGAAAGTTGCTGTCTTTGTTTTCCTTTTTGTGACGAAGGTTTTTCTGTTTTGTTTCTTCAACGAATGAAAGTTTTGCTGAAAGTGATTAATGTGGCTCAGAATTGTCATCACGGCTACATTGAGATTTTTCATAAAGTTCTGCATTCTAGTGCCTTGAAAATAAAAGAAATGTTCCGATGGACATGTGTGCTGATAAAATAGAATACATACGGTCGGAAGATACATACTCACTTCTTTATTAAATTGTTGTTGTCATTGATTTTTTCGTGACGTTTGACCATTTGTCTTATTCAAAAAATTTGTCCAAATATAAAAAATTATATGCTACGTTTCAAGTTTCTTTAGTGATAAACATATTCCAACAAAGTATATGATATTTCTTAAACTTTATTTAAATAAGACGAATAGTAATAACAAAAAATCAACGATGACAACAATTTAGTAAGAGAGTAGTATACATATATACAGGTTTGACTTTAATCGAGACACATTACCAGTAGCGAGTACCAGTAGCGAGTAGCCATCCGTGAGAACTTTTGATTGTTGACTTTGATTTTCACATTGTTTTATCCGATTATTTTTGCCAAGTCTGGCTTTCCATTTTCAAATTTTTTTTTTTTGGAATTACGTCCAGGCATGCTAATGTGTAATTGAAGGATACAATTTGCACACCATCCATGTAAGTTTCTTGAATCTTGAACTCTTCTGAAGAATATAAGATTCCTAGTGGATTTTCTGAACATCATAGTCAATAAATCTCTCGATATGAATTACTACTCTCTCCATTAACAATAGATGTCATTGTAGAGTTCTCAAATTTTCTAAAATTACATGTCATTCTCGCTTTCCAATGCACTGTTTCCTCTTTCCAATCCAATATTTTCTTTTTTCACTACATCTCTATCTCTATCTTTCTCCTTCTCGTTTTAAGTGCATCCACATTTTTACTTCTCCTTAATTCTTGTGTCCAACTCCAGAACGACATTTAAAAGTGAAAAACGACATCTAAAAGTGAACGGAGGAGTAGCTAGCAGATACAAATGCAATCCTATCACCTGTCAGTTATAATATACAATACAGGAAATAGTACTAACAGATCGTTTTCACCGTTGTGAAAAATTGGAAGGTCCTTTGGACATGTTTTCCATCGACCAGTCCTGGCAGATGTCCGTCAAAAGAAATGGTACGTATGTCTGACTTCTTTTTTTTCTTGAAAGGGTACGTATGTCTGACTTGAAAACATGTGGCGACATCAACGACCATAAAGTAGTGTCTAATCAAATGGAGGCAGCGAACTGCATTCCTCGCCAAATGAAATGGACGCCCAGAATATTGGATTGTTTGCTGGTTCCTGCCCTCACCTGAGCACCGCCGGACAGGCAGACATCTCTAAAGCTATAAGTTTTCGTTCAAACCAAAGCTAGGGGAGGGACCAGTGTTGATGGCCATTAATTAGGCCCTAACCATGCCTATTCGATGCACGGTTGAGAGGCAGCCCTCAGTCATTACACCCATGTTTTTTCTCCAACCTGTAAATTCTTGTTGACGTATTACTGTTGGTAGAGACGTCAACGTATGGTGCTCCCAACAGTCCCCTGCTCCCAAGGAAAATGAAAGAGAAGAACACTACTACAGTAGTATGGTTGGTCCAATGGTCCTGGGTCCCGGAGAGGAGAAGAAGGCGGTCCCACATGTCCCGATTAGAGCCATGAAGCCCAACTACTTTTAATTTATTTCCTTTTGATTTGGTGACGAAATGAAGGCGAATTTAAACTCGTGACCCGGCCGGTGCCACAGCCCATAGCTCCACGGCCACGCATCACAGCGGCCACCTGCCTACCCCCGCCGCTATCAATGCACGAACGCCGAGCCACACAAGTGACCGAGCTGCGACAGGCCAGCGTGTGCGCGTTTAATACGTGCGGATGTACGTGTACACCTCCGCGGCCATGCCATCTACTCCTTCGTTCATAAATATAAGTATTTGTTGACTTTTAAATATCATGTTTGACCTCTCGTCTTATTTAAAAAATTTGTTAAAATTTTATTTATTTTGTTACAGTATACTTTATTCCTATGTATATTTTAAGTACGTCGTCTTTAGTTTTATACTTGCATAAATATTTTAAATAAGACGAATGATCAAACGAGAAATTAAAAAGTCAATAAATCTTTATATTCTTAAACGAAGGGAGTATTACGGGCTAGACCAGATGCCGGCTCGTGCTAATCCAAGCCCGATCTCTCTGCTACCAGCTCGTGCTACTCGGCTCGGGCTGTTGCTGTTATTAACAAGTTTTTCATGCAAGGGCCCACCAAGACTAGAGGTTTCTTAGATAGAGCCCCTCTTTGTTCCGCGATTTGCAGTGCTTAATTATTGGTAAAATTTTATTTTGCAAGGAATTATTGGCAAATTTGGGTTGTGTAGTTCCAGTAAACGCGTGTTTTCCATGACTCTCAATTGCAGAAAATTTATAAAGTTTTCCAAGCTACTCGTACCAATTTCAAGAAATTCTTGTAGCTAGAGCTCAAAAATAAATCAAAATTATTTTGTTATGTTTATTTTAGGTTGTGTAGGTTCCAATAAATTTGTAAAACTAGTGATCATAATTTATATTTCAACAACTTTTCAGAAAGTCTTTTTTTATAAATCATACTACTCCGTTCCTAAATTGCTGTCATTGTTGAATTTTTCGTTATGTTTGACCATTCATCTTATTCAAAAAAATTCAAAAAATATCATATCTTTTATTGGAATGTGTTTATCATTAAAGACTTGAAATATAGTATGTAACTATTTGTATTTGAAGAAATTTTTTGAATAAGACGAATGATCAAATGTCACAAAAAGTCAATGACAACAATAATTTAAGAACGGAAGAAGTAATTTGCAAGCTGCATTCCAAAATCTTATTAGCCCTATTTCACACACACACACACACACACAAGAATGTGCCTTGTTGTACTCCTCACCCGAGCTTGCTACTTCTAGCCATGCTAGCAATGAAATGATGTCTAAGATGCACACCATATAGGTCGCGCAATACGATGGAGGATCAGAGACATAGTCTCCGACAGTCCTCGGCGAAGTCACAATTCGATCTGTTCAAGGCTCAAATCAATCAGCTTGTTTCACTTTTATTGAGTCGTTGTGCCGATATGGAATTGAGAGAATGTGTGCGGTTGAGATTCATGAGGGTGGACAAATGGCGCATATCAAGATGATGCTGCACAACAGTCCGTATGCATAGGCTGTGATCGGATCAGATTTTCTTTTGGCTGGCTGTTGCTGTGGCTGTTTATACTCTTGTTGCTACAGTAACTACAGCAAGCAACAGCAATAGCAGCTGTGCAGCCATCTATTCCGATCAGACCCTCATTTTCTTTCCTGTGATCATAGCCAAATAAACTTGGAACATTCATAGTTTCCAAAAGAAGGGGAAATGAGCGTTGACATGTGACGCATGGTCCAATTGAGGTGGGGGAGCAATTAAGTGAATTAATGTACGACCGCCACGGGAAACAAGCACATGGGACCATCGCATATCTCATTTTGCCTGATCTTCAAAGAGCAACGGGTTTTCAAAGAAACTAATGTAGAAACTAATCATCGCGAAAAAACTATGAGACCGTAAATCGAGCTAATACGATAGCAAAAACTAAATTGAAGTTGTCGTGTGTATAACATGTAACTGCACCTGTTCATTATGTCACCACCAATCGGTCTCATAGTTTATTGCCAATAATCCATGGGCACGGCGAAGTTGCACAAAGCTATTGGCCGGTCTTCCGCTACGACGATCGATCAGATGGCACGCCAAGGCACGCGAGAGCCAAGCGGTCGCCCGTTGGAAAGACCTTACCTTTTTGTTCTCTCAATGCAATCCGCTGCGGATTATGAGACCTACCTGACCACCTCCGGCATCGACCGAGTCCGATCACTATGCAAATCCAATAATGCGACGCCGGGTCGGATGCGAACCAAAGAGATTGAGCTAAACACTGGTCCATCAAAGATAAGTGCATGTGGCTCCGCAAATCGCACGTACTAACTAGTACTAGTATTTTGCCAAGTTTTTAGACGGCAAGTAGTTGGAGGGTTACGACAATCTCTCGCTGTTTCGACGCGGCAACAACTTTCTGGATTTGGGCTCACGACGAGAGGATCGACCGAATCCGGCCAGTCTCGATCGGAGAGCTCGCACGCCGAGGCAGTGCACGGCACGCGACAAGACTAAGGTCAGTGGCAATCCAACAGACATCATATGATAATTAATTTTACGCTGCATGTTCAATTTTCTTTCGTGCCGCGAGTGCATGGTTGGAAAGACCGTGCCAATCAAACCGGTCTCATAATTATTTATGTACTATGTTTGTATCATATTGTGTTTTCTACAACTATTTATTGAAAAATGATGTGGTATAATGGATCGATCTATTTTTATGGAATTAAACTCATGTTGTATAGATTACATATGCATTGGTGATTTTTAATGTATGTTGTATGAATCATATGTCCTGCATATGTGACTAATATTGTTTCAAATAATATGCAAAGGACATTTCAAAAATTCTAATTTTTCATTTCCCCCTTTTTTCATTTAATCTCGATTTGATTACCGACCTCGAAACCAGTTAAATTTCATTTGATAATTGAATTTTCACATTCAAGTGATTCCGTCCTTAATCACGGTTCCATCATTATTGTTAACCCTGATCTAGTCTAGCTGTTCAAAAAATAAATAAAGGATTTAAATATTTATGGGACCTATATGACACTATACCCACAATTACACACAAGCCCACACCCTAGCGCTTGTTTTCAAAACGGCAGTTACCCGCGCTCGATCCCATATGCTAGGACCGCTGGTGGCGGACCTCAAATGGTTCCACATCATAGGATCGGAGTACGTAGATTAGCATGGTGGTGGTTTACTTTAATCAATAATATCTCAAGACATTCAGTTGTCGGGTCTCGTGTCAGGTGATCACATCTCCTCTCTGGCACCATTCACCGTCCATTCCTTTCCCTGTGTCCTTTCATATAGAGTACTTGAGAATCACAATTTCATCGTGCTTGCACAAAGAGCCGGTTATTGGCAAAGTCCTTAGCTCGTGTTTTCCTAAAGTATGACTTTGATCATTTCTTAAAAGTGTTCTCATAGCATAATCATAATCCAACTATCAGCACAACTATTTTTGAGGTACAATTGTATTTCTTTGTTATACAATGTAATCCACTAGGTTCCGATGTACTACATTGTTTAAGTCAGGTCCTATCAAAGGAACATTGAGTTTGTATGTGCTCCAATTTCCAGCCACTCAATCAAAACTTTTCTTCCCACCATGGATGTTCCAAGTCATCCTATACATGTATAAGCAATTATTAGAAAGCGGGAGTTTTAGAAATTCGTGAAAATTCCGTACCCCGGCCGGAATTGAAATGGGCACGGACAAAAATACCAAATTTTCCACGGGCCAAGGATTGATATGGGGAGCAGAAAGAAGGACGTCATGGTCGCCGTGATGTTAGGAGTTAGTTGATCCAACCCCCAACCTCCCTCCCTCCCATCTTCCAGTCAAAATCCCAGCTCTCAATTCACATCACACCTTCCGCCTTCTCTCTCTACCCCCACACCCCTGGCCGCTGCTCTGCTCTGCTCTGGTGGTGGTCCCGTCCGCTGCGAGGCAGTTATAAGGCGCGCGCGGGCGCGGCAGCTGCCGCAGCAGCAGCGGCGCCGCGGGCCGTGACGCACCACCACCACCGCCTACTTCCCTCGCCTCCCCTCGCTGGCCCAGGAGCAAAGCGCTGCCTGCGGCTGCTTGGCGCGCATTTAAGGCGCCGCGTGCGCGGATCTTGATCTGGCCACGGCCTGCTCTTCTTCTTCCTCCTCCTCCTCCTCCTCTTCATCGGCGACGGGCAAGTGGGCGTACGTTCTCTTCCTCTTCTCGCCTCTACTTTGCTCTGCTCTCTTCCTCTACTGTTCTGGCGGGCGACTATGCTCACTACTCTGCTCGCGGGACCCCAATTGTGCGGCGCCGCGTGCGCCGGAGACGGTTCGCGTCGCCCAATTCCAGCCCCGACAACGCGATCCCGCGTCGTCTCAGCTCAGAGCCAGCGGTCCTGGATCGCCGTCCTGCTTTACGTGCTCAGCTCGGCATTCCGTCGAGCGGGCCACGGGCGTGCCGCTCGGGGAGGGAGATCCTGGCTGCTGGCCAGCGGAGAGCCAAGGCCGCGACATTCGTACTTTTCCTGAGTTTGGTTTTGTTGTTTTTGTCCGTGCTCTCGCCTGCTGGGATTGGGGGCCCTTTGTTTTGCCACAAGTGCTCGCAGTTTTGGACTCACCTCTGCTATGGACTTTTATGTGATCGCATACCTAGTCAAACTAGCCTCTTCTCCTGCTTACAAAAAATCTAAGCTGCTGGTCTTACTCCTCGTATTCTGCTGCCTGCTTCTTGAGTAGTCAATTCTTTCTTAGTGACTTGCTGCCGGTTCAGAAACTAGCAATTGCGTATGCCTGATGAATGGGACTAGTCTTGACGGTACTAGTTTCATATTATTTATGTAATTCTCACCTGTCAGAACTGATGTGCTGACAATTTCCATATACCAGGTACTCTGAAAGACGGAACTCACAAGAATGGCAGAGCTCTACCAGATGAACGGCATACTGAATGGGGTGCCTAATTTGAGGCACTCATCGTCTCCTTCGGAGGTTGATGAGTTCTGCAAAGCTCTTGGTGGTGACTCACCGATTCACAGTGTGCTAGTTGCCAACAATGGGATGGCTGCGGTCAAGTTCATGCGTAGCATCCGTACATGGGCCTTGGAGACCTTTGGGACCGAGAAGGCAGTTCTTTTGGTTGCTATGGCGACTCCGGAGGACTTGAAGATTAATGCTGAGCACATAAGAATCGCTGACCAATTCATCGAAGTTCCAGGTGGAACAAACAATAACAACTATGCCAATGTACAGCTTATTGTTGAGGTTAGCACAATTCATTGTCTTGGCTTATGGATTAGTTTGATCATGTTTTCATTATGTATAGTTCGTTAAACTGATATACTATAAATTCACTTGTCACAGATAGCAGAGAGAACTCGTGTCTCAGCAGTTTGGCCTGGCTGGGGTCATGCATCTGAGAACCCAGAACTTCCAGATGCTCTGAATGAGAAAGGAATAATTTTTCTTGGGCCACCATCCGCTGCAATGGCTGCACTAGGAGATAAGATTGGTTCTTCTCTTATTGCGCAAGCAGCTGGAGTTCCAACTCTTCCATGGAGCGGATCACATGTATGCCTTCTTCTTCTGTTTCGGTGTATATGTTTGCCTCCTTTTCCATCCAACAGTTTACTTAAAATTAAATTAAATACCATGTAGGTGAAAGTTCCACCAGAAAGCTGCCAATCAATTCCAGAGGAGATATACAAGAATGCGTGTGTTACTACCACAGAGGAAGCAGTGGCGAGTTGTCAGGTGGTCGGTTATCCTGCCATGATCAAGGCATCATGGGGTGGCGGTGGCAAAGGAATTAGAAAGGTTGGTTTTTCCTTTTCAATTGTACTCTGGATAGAAAAGTTTAATACCCAGTTTTAGAAAACATGAAGTTTCAGATAGAAAATATTCTAATTTTGATGTCAACTGCATGTATTTGTAGGTACACAACGATGATGAAGTGAGAGCTTTGTTCAAGCAAGTTCAAGGAGAAGTCCCTGGCTCACCTATATTTATTATGAAAGTGGCATCCCAGGTGAGAATAGATTCAAAGATTTCCCATTGACATTGTTGTTTAAAATGCAATCTACCTACATTGTAGACAGCTGAGGTGTGAATGCTGATGAACACCATTTACTGTTTTTTTGTATCCTTAGTTCTTCTGTGAGAACATATATATTTCTTTAAACACGTTTTATTCTTTCTGTGTAGAGCCGACATCTGGAGGTTCAGTTGCTCTGTGACAAACATGGCAATGTGGCAGCACTGCACAGTCGAGATTGTAGTGTTCAAAGAAGGCACCAAAAGGTTAGGGTCATATACATTTTTTTTAAAAAAATTGTTTCCGTTATGAGTTATTGGAACTCTTCTCATCTAATGGACCAAAAAAAAGAAATGGAATCTATATCCGTGTTCTTATGAAGAGATATTTTTGCCATTTACCTCTGCAACAGATTATTGAGGAAGGCCCAATCACAGTTGCCCCTCCAGACACAGTTAGAGAGCTTGAGCAGGCAGCAAGGCGGCTTGCCAAATGTGTGCGATATGTCGGTGCTGCTACTGTTGAATATCTATATAGCATGGAAACGGGTGAATATTATTTCCTGGAACTCAACCCACGATTGCAGGTCAATTCTAAACTTCAAATGTAGGTTCTTTTGAACAGGTGTTCTTTTCTGGTTCTAGCATTTTGAGTTTTTCTCTCTTCCTTTCAGGTTGAACACCCTGTGACCGAATGGATAGCTGAAATAAACTTGCCAGCAGCCCAAGTTGCAGTAGGAATGGGCATACCCCTCTACAACATTCCAGGTATGGGAGCTATCTATCCTATTTGATAATTGATGAGATTATATTTTAACTGCAATCCTAATGAGTAAATTTACCCTTCCAGAAATTAGGCGCTTTTATGGAATGGATCATGGGGGCGGCTATCATGCTTGGAGAAAAATATCAGCTGTCGCAACTAAATTTGATTTGGATAAAGCACAGTCTGTAAAGCCAAAGGGCCATTGTGTTGCTGTTAGAGTTACTAGTGAGGATCCAGATGATGGGTTTAAGCCTACTAGTGGAAGAGTGGAGGTAGGTTTTACTTGATTCAAGTTCATTTGGCTATACAGCACGCTCACCCATGTATTGACTGTTATTTTCCTTTCCTTCATCAGGAGTTGAACTTTAAGAGCAAACCAAATGTTTGGGCCTATTTCTCTGTTAAGGCAAGTATATTTCCATCCAAATGTTTCTTTGTATCTCAACATCATAGCTGCAAATTATTATCTGAGAATTTATTTTTTTCTGTTTTAGTCAAATATATATCTTGTTATACGGACATACTAACCCAATACTATTTTTTCCTCTAATTTTCAGTCAGGAGGAGCAATTCATGAATTTTCTGATTCGCAGTTTGGTAAGTAATACAAAATAAATTTCTAGATGTTATTCGTATCTCAATGCTTTACGTTAAATCTAGTTTTGTCCTGTTGCAGGTCATGTTTTTGCATTTGGGGAATCTAGATCTTTGGCCATAGCCAATATGGTACTTGGGTTGAAAGAGATCCAAATCCGTGGAGAGATACGCACAAATGTTGATTACACAGTGGATCTCTTGAATGTATGTTATAACACCCACAGGAAATGATTTTTGTTTATATGATACACTTTATCTCCTTGTGTAATTGATATTCAATTTTCCATTTTTACAGTCCACTGAATACAGAGAAAATAAGATCCATACCGGTTGGCTTGACAGCAGAATAGCTATGCGTGTTAGAGCAGAGAGGCCACCATGGTACCTCTCAGTTGTTGGAGGCGCTCTATATGTATGGTCTTTTCTACTGAAGAACTATAATTTCTTACGTTTGTCAGAAATCATTGTTAACATTGCATGCATTGCTTATTATACAGGAAGCTTCAAGCAGGAGCTCAAGCGTTGTTACCGATTATGTCGGTTATCTCAGCAAAGGTCAAATACCACCAAAGGTATTATACTTTATGCTGAAATTCTCTTCTGTCCATGGTTGTTGCTAGTTGACGTAAACATCTTGGTAACTGTGTAACTCTCTTGCATTGCAGCACATTTCGCTTGTTAATTTGACTGTTACCCTGAATATTGAAGGGAGCAAATATACGGTACTCATCTAAATTTATCTGTACATTCCTTATTCTACTAGTTGATGTATTTTAGGAAAAGTAAAATGTGATTCAACTTTTCTGTAGATCGAAACAGTAAGAGGTGGACCCCGCAGCTACAAATTAAGAATGAATGGTTCAGAGATTGAAGCAGAGATACACTCGCTGCGAGATGGTGGCCTTTTAATGCAGGTAAACGTTTCCCACCATTCAATCATCTTCTACCTTCTCTCTTTGATATGCTTCTGATCCATCTTTTCATTATAAATTCTTCAGTTGGATGGAAACAGTCATGTGATTTATGCAGAGACAGAGGCTGCTGGTACACGCCTTCTCATCAATGGTAGAACATGCTTATTACAGGTAAAGATGTCAATGCCCTTATTCTGATTCATGCTGATATTTTTAAAAAATGAATGTTACATTTATGAGTGATTGCACAGAACTATAAACTATTTGTACCATAGTTGCACAAAACTAAGGGTCAAAATAGTTGTAGTTTTGTGCAACTGGTTTTGAAAGTTGTAGTTTTGTGCAACTATGATACAAATAGTTGTAGTTTTGTACAATTCACTCTACATTTATTAAAACTAACGTTGGCTAATTTTTTGAATTTTATAAAATTATGTATTCTCTTCAGTAGAAAACTCACCACAAAGGATAATATTAGAATGTCTAAATCATACATTGTAGGAAGTACAATTAAGGAATACATGATACAGGGTGCCTCATTATATTTCTAGTCTGTAATATTTGGAATGTTTATTTCTTTCCTCTGAAAAGTTCTCTGCCTTGCGTTTTCCGTAACTGGGACTTCATGTGTCAAAGCTCTACTGTTAGCAGCTGTTAGTCTCGCATTTTTACACAGGCAAAGTATATCCAGGTTCCTGAAAAACTTATTAAAAGTAATCTCACCACATCAAAATTTGGCACGAACAAATAAGAAGTTTCAAATTGTTTTTGCTCTTAACTGTATTCTCATGTTACAGGGAAGCAAATTCATCTTTTTTCTCTTGTGATACTTTTCAGAAAGAACACGATCCTTCAAAATTGTTGGCTGATACACCTTGTAAACTTCTTCGATTTTTGGTTGCGGATGGCTCTCATGTGGATGCCGATGCACCTTATGCTGAGGTGGAAGTCATGAAGATGTGCATGCCACTGTTACTGCCTGCTTCTGGTGTCATTCACTTTGTTATGCCTGAGGGTCAGGCCATGCAGGTTTTATTCATCACCAAAATGTTTATATTCGGGTATATTTACTTAATTGTAAATAGTATGCTTAAATATCTGTTTTCCTTCTAGGCGAATGACCTGATAGCAAGATTGGACCTTGACGACCCGTCTTCTGTGAAGAGGGCTGAACCATTTCATGGCACCTTCCCAAAACTGGGACCTCCTACTGCTGTTTCTGGCAAAGTTCATCAAAAATTTGCTGCAAGTGTGAATTCTGCACACATGATACTTGCAGGATATGAACATAATATCAATGAAGTAAGATATTAACTTTCAGAATTAGTTGTCTCAATTTTCTTTCTATTTTTACTATCATTCTAATATGCAATTTAGATCATAAAAGCAAACTTTATATTTTATGGTACATAATATCCTGTCATGGAAATATAACATTTTCCATCTTCTAGGAAATAATTCATTCTTTGTTTAATACTTAATCTGTATCATATTCTCCTTTTCAGGTTGTACAAGATTTATTAAACTGTCTAGACAGCCCTGAGCTCCCTTTTCTTCAATGGCAAGAACTTATGTCTGTTTTGGCAACTCGGCTTCCAAAAGATCTTAGGAATGAGGTGATTTTTTATTTTAGAGCAATAACCATGTTGTTTATTTCTCTTTTATTTTAGGTGTATATCATATATCTTAACTAGTTTTCATGTCTTCAGCTGGATGTGAAGTATAAGGAATATGAATTGAATCCTGATTTCTGCAAGAGCAAGGATTTCCCTGCAAAGTTGCTTAGGGGGTCATTGAGGTCAGTTTGAGACTTATTTCTCATTGATTTCTGCTTTGCTATTGATGCAGTTTGCTTACAAAAGTGTGACTGCAGGCAAATCTTGCATACTGTTCTGAGAAAGATAGAGTTACTAATGAAAGGCTTGTGGAACCACTTATGAGCCTGGTGAAGTCATATGAGGGTGGAAGAGAAAGCCATGCTCGTGTTGTTATCAAGTCTTTATTTGAGGAGTATCTTTCCGTTGAAGAACTCTTCAATGATAATATTCAGGTGAGTCTTTGAAGTAAAGTCTGCTCGATCCACAGTTGCTTACCAAAATTTGCTAACTTTCTTCGTATTTCTGCTTTTATGTTTCAGTCTGATGTTATAGAACGTCTACGACTTCAACATGCAAAAGACCTTGAGAAGGTTGTGTACATTGTTTTCTCCCACCAGGTAATGTTTGTAAGGTGTACTTTTTTATTAATGCCACGTATTAGTATCCAATGATGTCTCCTGATATTATTGTTTCTATTTGAAGGGTGTGAGAAACAAAAATAAATTGATACTACGGCTTATGGAAGCATTGGTATACCCAAACCCATCTGCTTACAGGGACCAGTTGATTCGCTTCTCTGCCTTGAACCATACATCATATTCTGAGGTAAACTTGATATTGAGAAATATAAATCCTATTATTTTGCTAATGTGATAAAAAGGGCAGCCTTTGGTCCAAAAAGATAAAAAGGGAAGCCTGGTGCATGTAGCTCCCGCTTGCGCAGGGTCTGGGGAAGGGTCCAACCACTTTGAGTCTTTTGTACGCAGCTTTCCCCTGCATTTCTGCAAGAGGCAGTTTCCAGGACTTGAACCCGTGACCTCATGGTCACAAGGCAGCAGCTTTACCGCTGCGCCATGGCTCCCCTTCATTTGTTTTGCTTATATGATAATCGAGATAAAAATATATAATGTGTTTTTTTTAATGCAGCTGGCACTTAAAGCAAGCCAACTTCTTGAGCACACTAAATTGAGTGAACTCCGCACAAGCATAGCTAGAAGCCTTTCTGAGCTGGAGATGTTTACGGAGGAGGGAGAGCGGGTTTCAACACCTAGGAGAAAGATGGCCATCAATGAGAGGATGGAAGATTTGGTATGTGCTCCACTGGCAGTGGAAGATGCACTTGTAGCTTTGTTTGACCACAGCGATCCTACTCTCCAGAGGAGAGTGGTCGAGACATACATACGCAGACTGTATCAGGTACTATCCTACTGCTCCATTACTTCCAGTCATCATAATAAATCTGAATATCAACAAAGCTTGTGTTGACTAAGTGAAAATCACATTCCAGCCTTATCTCGTAAAAGGAAGTATCCGGATGCAATGGCATAGGTCTGGCCTAATTGCTTTATGGGAGTTCTCTGAAGAGCATCTTAAGCAAAGAAATGGACAAGACTCCACTCTAAAGCAGCAAATAGAGAGTCCTGTTGAGAAGAGATGGGGTGTTATGGTTGTAATCAAGTCTCTCCAGTTTCTGTCAACTGCAATTGATGCTGCATTGAAGGAGACTTCGCAATTCAGAGCAGGTGTTGGAAGTGTCTCAAATGGGAACCACACAAATTCTAATCAAAGCAATATGTTTCACATTGCTTTGGTTGGTATCAACAATCAGATGAGTACTCTTCAAGACAGGTTTGTTTACTCTCCATATTCTTATGCGACCACTTGTTTTAATTAAATTCTGTCAGTGATTCCCGAACAATTATCTGATGTCACCGTTTCTGATGTTATCCTTCTATACATTCTTTCTTTTGGTTCTAGTGGTGATGAGGATCAAGCACAAGAAAGAATCAACAAATTATCCAAGATTTTGAAGGATAATACTGTTACATCACATCTTAATGATGTCGGTGTTAAGGTTGTCAGCTGCATTATTCAAAGAGATGAAGGGCGTCCACCAATGCGTCACTCCTTCCAATGGTCAATTGAAAAGCTTTATTATGAAGAGGACCCAATGCTCCGCCATGTGGAACCTCCATTGTCCACATTCCTTGAGCTGGTATGTAGCTATATCCTTCCAAATTCTTTTGATTGTCTGTTCGACTGTGCATGTAACACCCTAACTTCTCTATGAAATACAGGACAAAGTAAATTTGGAAGGTTACAACGAAGTAAAATACACCCCATCACGTGATCGTCAGTGGCATATTTACACTCTTATCAAGAATAAGAAAGATCAGAGATTAAACGATCAGAGAATGTTCCTTCGTACTATAGTCAGACAACCAAGTACAACCAATGGGTTTCTGTCAGGAAGTATTGATACTGTTCAAGCTTCATCATCATTCACATCAAACAGCATTCTCAGATCATTGATGGCAGCACTAGAAGAAATAGAGCTACATGCTCATAGTGAGAATGTGAGATCAGGTCATTCACACATGTATCTGTGCATACTGCGAGAACAACGGTTGCTTGATCTAATTCCATTTTCAAGGTTAGTCAGTACACCTTATTTCTTTATGCAGATAAGATTTTTCATTTTATTTTCTTATGAGTATTCACTACAGTCATGCTATTTCGTTGTGCTAGGATGTCTGATGATGTTGATCAGGATGAAGCGACAGCATGCACACTTTTGAAGCATATGGCTCTGAATATATATGAGCATGTTGGGGTCAGGATGCATCGCCTTTCTGTCTGCCAGTGGGAAGTGAAGCTTTGGCTGGATTGCGATGGGCAAGCTAGTGGTTCTTGGAGAGTTGTTGTTACTAATGTTACTGGCCATACCTGCACTGTTGATGTAAGTTCATTGGCAGTTGAACTATACCAGTACTCTTAGTAATAATTCAGTTTGTTCATCTCTAGCCTACCCCAACTTGCTTGGGATAAAAGGCTTTGTTGTTGTTGTTGTTGTTGGTAAAGGCATCAGTAATAATTCAGCAACTACTGTAAAACTTCCTGACTACTGAAAAGATCTTCTTACTAACAAACTCATGCAAGGATCTCACTGTACCTTATTTTTATGGTTTAAGAATTTTTTTCTTGTTAATGAATAGCAGATGCTCCATCTGATTATTTATTTTTTAGGAGATCTTTTAAATTTCGTTTTCACTTTAATGCCCTTATATTCAATTTCTTCTTGATTCCAGATTTACCGAGAAGTGGAGGATTCCAGTACACATCAGTTTATCTACCACTCAGCCACACCTACAGCTGGTCCTTTGCATGGTGTTGCACTGAATGAACCATACAAGCCTTTGGATGCTATTGACCTCAAGCGTTATTCGGCTAGGAAGAATGAAACTACCTACTGCTATGATTTTCCATTGGTGAGTTGTGTTGCAGCTTCATGCCTTTTTTTTCATCTAAAGTATTTGCTATGCACGCTTAAACAGATCAACTGAAATTTAATACTGTTTCTTCAGGCATTCGAAACAGCACTAAAGAGGTCATGGAAGTCAAGTGACTGTGGTGTTGCAGAAGCCAATGAGCATAATCAACGCTATGCTGAAGTTACAGAGCTTATATTTGCTGATCCAGTTGGGGCTTGGGGTACTCCATTGGTTTCAGTTGAGCGTTCTCCAGGCATCAATGATCTTGGCATTGTTGCTTGGAGCATGAAATTGTCAACACCAGAATTCCCAAGTGGTCGAGAAATTATAGTTGTTGCAAATGATGTGACATTTAAGGCTGGGTCCTTTGGTCCACGAGAAGATGCATTCTTCGATGCTGTCACCAATCTTGCTTGTGAGAGGAAACTTCCTCTTATCTATCTGGCAGCAACTGCTGGTGCCAGGCTCGGTGTAGCAGAGGAAATAAAGGCATGCTTTCATGTTGGATGGTTTGATGACGAGAGCCCTGAACGTGGTTTTCACTACATTTACCTTACTGAAGAAGATTACTCACGCTTAAGCACTTCAGTTATAGCTCACGAGCTGAAACTAGAAGATGGGGAAACCAGATGGGTGGTTGACACTATTGTTGGGAAAGAGGATGGTCTTGGCTGTGAGAACCTGCATGGAAGTGGTGCAATTGCCAGTGCCTATTCTAAAGCATACAAGGAGACCTTCACTCTGACATTTGTGACTGGACGAGCTGTAGGCATTGGGGCTTATCTGGCTCGCTTAGGTATGAGGTGTATACAACGCCTTGACCAACCGATTATTTTAACTGGGTTTTCTGCACTGAACAAGCTTCTGGGACGGGAGGTATACAGTTCTCATATGCAATTAGGCGGTCCCAAAATCATGGCTACAAATGGCGTTGTCCATCAGACTGTGTCAGATGATCTTGAGGGTGTTTCTGCTATCTTGAAATGGCTCAGCTATGTTCCTCCCTATGTTGGGGGTCCTCTTCCTATTATGAAACCCCTGGATCCACCAGATAGACCTGTAACATACTTCCCTGAGAATGCTTGTGATGCTCGTGCAGCCATCTGTGGCATTCAAGATGGTCAAGGCAAGTGGTTAGGTGGTATGTTTGACAGAGAAAGCTTTGTGGAAACATTGGATGGCTGGGCAAAAACTGTCATTACCGGAAGGGCAAAGCTTGGTGGAATACCGGTCGGTGTCATAGCTGTGGAAACTCAGACAGTGATGCAAGTCATCCCTGCTGATCCAGGTCAGCTTGATTCTGCCGAGCGTGTAGTCCCTCAAGCAGGGCAGGTGTGGTTCCCGGATTCTGCTAACAAGACTGCTCAGGCATTGCAGGATTTCAACCGTGAAGAGCTTCCATTGTTCATACTTGCTAACTGGAGAGGTTTCTCTGGTGGGCAACGGGATCTGTTTGAAGGAATCCTTCAGGCTGGGTCAACAATTGTAGAGAATCTGAGGACATATAATCAGCCCGCCTTTGTGTATATCCCAATGGGTGGAGAGCTAAGGGGAGGAGCTTGGGTTGTGGTTGACAGCAAGATCAATCCAGAGCACATTGAGATGTATGCTGAGAGGACTGCCAAAGGGAATGTCCTTGAGCCAGAAGGATTGGTTGAGATCAAATTCAGGCCAAAGGAATTGGAAGATTGCATGCTAAGGCTTGACCCAGAATTGATTGGCCTGAATGCTAAGCTGAAAGAATTGAAGAGAGAGAATGCTAGCATTTCAGAATTGGAGACTACTCGGAGGAGTATGACTGTTCGAATGAAGCAGCTCATGCCTATATATACACAGGTTGCTACACGGTTTGCTGAATTGCATGACACCTCTGCCAGAATGGCTGCCAAAGGTGTGATCGGTAAGGTTGTTGATTGGGAGGAGTCGCGAGCCTTCTTCTATAGGAGATTGCGAAGGAGGGTTGCTGAGGATGCACTTGGTAAGGAGGTTAGAGAAGCAGCTGGTGAGAAGCTGTCCCACAAATCAGCAGTCGAGTCTATCAAGAAATGGTATCTGAAATCCAAGGGAGCTGAAGGAAATAGTGAAAAGTGGAACGACGATGAATCCTTTTTTGCTTGGAAGGATGATCCCAAGAACTACGAGAATTATCTTGCTGAGCTTAAGGCTGAAAGAGTATCCGAATGGTTCTCCCATCTTGCTGAAAGCTCAGACGTCAAAGCCTTACCCAACGGTCTGTCGCTTCTCCTAAACAAGGTAAGTTGTTTCTTCAAACTTGTCCTGACAAGTTCTATTGTTTTCCCCTTTCTGTGACATGCTGATTTCTCAATGTTCTATTGCAGATGGATCCTTCGAAAAGGGAACAAGTCCTTGATGGCCTGCGGCAGCTTCTTGGTTGATCGATGCCACAGTCAAGCCATTTCGTGGGTAGGCAAGACTAAAGCAGTCTTGAGGTTTTACTGCAGGATGGAGGACGAACACATTGTTTGCACACAACAGCTGGAGATGGCGTCTCAATACCATACGTTACAAGCCTAAATCACACGTACGTAGTCTGTTGATGCAACAAGTTGTTGCTGTATTGTGTTTGTAGCCATGTACGTAGTTGTGTCTGGCTTCTTTGGCCAATCTCATGGCTATGTCGTATAGATACAACAGAAATTCTATTATTTTTTCAATGCAAATAATATATATCATCCTTCAGTGCTATCTTGGTTATGTGCATTCTAACTATAGCTGACGGAATACATCAAAAAAAAAAAAAAAAAACCTAGCTGACGGAACACGCCGATCGGCACGGGCCTGCGTGGATTTGAGATTGGCTGAAAGCAAACTAAACAGAGAGCAGACAAGGAGAGTTAGCTAAGTTCTAAGGTTTATTTATAGGGTTCTGCTATTTTTCAATCAACCTCTCCAACCGTTTGATTAAGATCCAACTGTTAAAAGAAATTGAATGCTACGATTGTTTGATAACGGGCCCGCCTAACAGATCCGATAAGGGAACATTCAAGCAAACCGGGCCTGTGGATGAAATAGACCAGACCCGTTAAGAGATTTAAATATAAATGGCGCAAACAAATAACAAAAATAAAAACTTTTCTGTAGAAATATATGAGATAAATTTATTTAATGCATGTTATACAAAATCACATAACCCTACGTATTTTTAAAGTACAAATTTGTACAAAATTATACAAATTTTGAGTGCAGACCCGTTAACACTTGTAGACCCGTTAACTGCAGACCCGCAGTGATTGAACGTTTGGGTTTCTTTCAGTCGACTGTAGCAAAGTAAAAACGTTATGAGGAAATTGGCTGTGGCGCACTACAAAGAGGGGGCTTTTGCCACAACACACCGTAAAGATCGAATTTGGGTCAGACACACTAAAAAACGTGGTTTTTAGCTGCAGCACATCGCTTTCATTATAATATCATTTCTGGTACAGAGTGTGAAGAAAATGACCATTTTATCCTTCTTCCCCACTGCACTTGACCACCTGTCGCTCTGTGTGTGGCACGCGCAGCCCCCGCCGCCTACCCGCCGCGCTTGACGCGCGCGGCCACGCGAGGCTGCCGCGCAGTCCCGTCGCTCGGCGCAAGCTCACGACCGGCTAACCGCTGCCCCTCCATGACCGACACGCGACCGCGCCCCTTCGCGCCGGCGCCACCGTCCGAGCAACCCGCCCCTACCCCTCCGGCCTCTCGCGTCCGCGCCCGGTCTCCACCCCTTCGGTCCACCTATCCGCGCCCGCCCCGCCCCTGTCGACCACCACCCGGCTGCGCCACGGCTCCCACGCGCAGCCCCCTACCCGGCCACGAAGCTTGTCCCGTCGCGCCACCATATACGAGATCGTCACGCTCCTCGGCGTCACCGCCTTCGCCTGCTCCCTCATCGCCGAATTCCGCAAAGTCAAGGCCGGGATCCTCCTTGTTGTCTCCCCACGTCTCGTGATTCCGAGTAGATCCGATGTGCTTCGTCGGTGAGGGGGAAGGACATGAAGGTGGACGGCGGCCTTCGCTCGCTGCTGCGGACCTTCGCCTTCGAGCCGGGCGTCGCAGCCATCATGTTCCTCTCGTGGCGTAGCTCCTAGGCACCACCGTGGCCGTGACCGCAGCCGGCGCCGGCAAGCCCAAGAAGAGCGCTTTCATGGGAGCGGCCATGGAGGCGCGGCTGCCGGAGCTGAAGGTGGCCTTGCTATAGGAGGAGAACGACATGTTCAGGGCATAGCTGGAGGAGCTGGACGACACGCGTGGTGAGCTGGCGTCCGTTCGCGAGAGAGAGAGAGAGAGAGTATAAGGGCACAAGTGTCATTTTGAAAATTTTCTCTCATCTCTCATCATAAAATGATATTATAATGAAGGCGATGTGCTGCAGCTAAGAACCAAGTTTTTAGAGTATGTCTGATCCAAATTCGATCTTTACGGTATGCTATGACCAAAGCCGCGTCTTTATAGTGTCCCACAGCCAATTTCCCCAAACGTTATTTAGATGGAATCCTCTTTTAGCAATGAGTGTCCTTATGGCCGGTTTTCACGCCTGTGACACATCGCTATCGAGCGCCAAGTATCCTCAACAACCAATGGGTTATCTTCTCGAGATCTAATCACCACGATTCCTTCATCAAACTCTAATTAAACAAACACACAACTGTACAAACAATAGTGAGTCAAAATAATAATCGGTGTCACACCGATCGGCAGAGTCCTTACGTTGATTGGTGTGACTTGGTTTCTCCCCCAACCTCTTCCAAGTCAGTTACTGGGTTTATTTTTCTTGTTTCTATGTGGACCTCCATATTTAGAGTTTCCCTCAAAGAATTATTTAGAATGCTTTAGAGCTTTGGAATTTGATTTTTTAAAAAAAACTTTTGGAATTTGAATTGATCACATGGTGGACTGAATCTTTTTTTATTATGCCCTACTTTGTAAGAGGAGGCGATCGATCCATTAGCATTGGCTCCGTTTGGAATGTGTGTTCTAAGATGTCGCCGAAATTGTGATGCATATTGCTCCGTTTGGAATGTGAGAGGTCAGTATTTTTTTAGATAATGGGAAATTATTACACCCAGCCTTGGCTCTAGAAAACTATGGCCAATTAATGGTCCTGACCTTCATGAGAGTTACGTCCAATTACAATCACCGACTATGTCGGCTGTCATCAGACTTTTATAATAGTCATGAATAAAAAAGAAACAAATCCTATGTACATGTTTATTCGATTCTAATGCAAAAACCAGCATCGTAGGAACAATGAGGCATCTTGAGGACCACGAGGGGAGTCTACGAATATGATGACATCCATGGAGCACTTAGAATGGTTGACAACGAGAATGATAGCAGTGTTGATGGCCCGAACAGATAACTCTGGTATAAAGACTCGATTGTGGTGTAGAACAAGTTGAAGGGTGGAGTATTTGCCTTCTCGATATCATGCTAGCAGCGAGAATTTCGACTAATGAATGAATGTCCGACAAACATTACTAGAAGCTCCCATACTTTAGGGCTGACAAGCCGAATCACACACAGTGGCGAAGACAAGTCGCTCATAGATCCGTGTTAGATCCACAACAGTCGGATTGGATTATGCCACCGGCTCTAGTTATGCACGCCTGGGAACAGAACACCGTTGTCGTCCAACAACAATCGTCGTATGCCAATCTCTAGATCTGCAACGAAAAGTGGGAGGCCACTCCTCCATTATTGTCCAGGCGCTGCCGTGCAAACCATGACAAGGCCACCGACTGAATCTCTTCCACGCCCAGCCACTCGAAAAAAGATGAACGGTGGCATATTGGGTAGAGAGGGCTGTTGAAAACAAGGATGGATCCTCGTGGAAGATGGAACCGAATTCATTATCCAGCCCACTTGTCCTTTCGATGAAGTAGTTCGCATCCGTGCTAGTGTATGCAAGGCATGGCCACATCGCCAGCATTGTTGATGTAAGCCAACGAAGATCACCAGCACGGACCACCGCAACCCCAACCAAGGTGGAGAAGGTCCCCTGATCATTCAGGGGTAGGTGTTGATATTTGCTAAGTCAAACCAAATAAATAGATCGCGACAAGGTGCCAAAAATGCTTGTTGGTAGAACTTATCAGATGATTAGTGTGGGAAAGGTAAATTCGCAAGCATACGGACATCACGTTGTAGCATTTCACCATTGGATTACTGCAATGGTTGTCATTTATAGTTCTTCCAAGGGAAGGCGGTGAGATAAGAGAGTACCATGCTCATAACTATACTATCATTTAATAGATCAATGTTCTAGCTGGAGTAAGTTGATAAAGATAGTTGGGTAGGCTGACACACAAGACATACGAGTATCACAGTAGCACAAAGCTTAAGTTAGCGGGTCAAGGAAGAGTTAAGCTAGTTCCCTATGACTTTTTTAATCCTATAGGTTACATACATCAAGCACATATAAGCCTAAGTCTTATGCTCTACCAGAACAGGGATGATAACTAGGCTCGACAAGGTTGTCACTACCTGCCAGCAAACCCCCTAGAGGGCCGGCAACCCTCTAGCTAGGACACGTGACAATAAGGAAATTAAGTCCCTACCATCAGTCCTATTCCCACGCTCGGTGGTATTTACCAATCCAAGCACTACACTTACGTTGCTAAACAATACTCTCTTTCTCCCTAGGACTTTGAACCTATGGACCAACAAGTCAAGAACAAGAGTACACCTAACTCTGACCCTATGGATCAACAAGTGAAGTACTAGAACATGCATAACTTTGACCCTACGGATCAACAAGTCAAGTAATATAGCATGCATAACTCCAACCCTACGTATAACCAAGTTATGGACTAAAGCATGCCTAGCATCAAATTGTATTGAACGGATGCCATCGCATAGATCGACTAGTATGAGTATGTAAAGCATAAATCAACCAAACAAGACTAGGAAATAATCACATACAAGGTACATGACTTCTAGTATAAGCAATAAGAATAATATGGAGTAAAGAAGATAAATATATTGTCAAGGTAAATAAGAGTCTTACAAGAGAGGGATAGCGTTGGAACTATGTCTGAACCTCTAGTCAGCTTTATCCTATCCTACCAATTACATGCTACATACAAATGTGGAGAATGGATCCTTCTTTATATGTGTTGCAAATGAAGGAGTACCCCTCCTAATATAGGGTCCAAGAGGCGGTTCCAAGGCGTGGTAACCAGTGGGCCCATAGGTAATGTGACATCCCATGTCACAAAGTACATGTGAACTTGCATTTAATTTGCATTTTCAAATCTTGATTTGGATTAATAGGCAAATTCAATTAGCTAAGGTTTTGAATTTAAATTCAAAATAGATATAAACCTAGCCATGTCAAACCTCAAACTTTTTCAACAAAAGTGTGCCAATGTTTTTCCATATTCATGAAGAGGATATCAAAATAGAATTCTGGGACATTTTCCATAATTTTACTATGGCACAAATCCCCATGAAAAATCACTTAAGCTAGAAAAACAATAGTGATTATTGGAATTTTAAGAATTTTTGGGAGCAAAACTAGAACTTTGGCCAATAACAAAAGTTACTCAACATTTTATGCTAAGTACGCGCAAAAATTGGCAAGGCAAAGATCGACCTAGAAATATGGTTTTGGAGCATAAATAGCAGTACAGAATGGCAAAGCCGTAATTCCCGGAAATCGAGTTTGAGCACGATCCCGAGTCCATCGGCAGCCGGACCTTGACCATGGTGCCCATGCCGTCGGGAGGTCGAATGATTGAGTGTCCGACTAGCAATTCCACTCGTCAGCCATCGCTGGTCGGCTTGACCCCTATAGAAGTCGTCTTCCCTCCTCTAGACGCCACCCCTTTAAGCAAACGAGCTCCCGGTCACCATTGCCGCCCCAAACTCAAGCTCGGATTCCGCCCCTTTCCTGGTCACCCCCATCCTCAAATCTCCTCAAATAGACGCGCCATGGAATGCTCTTCCACTTCAAAGTAACCTCTCGTCAATCCATCAAGTGAGCAGGGAGGAATCCACAAATTTTCTAGCAACACCATGACCAACATCAACTCACCCCCTTCTCGATTTCTTGGTCTATGGTGAGTTTTAACCTTTCATTCTTGTTCTAAGGTGTTCCCAACTCATTTATGAACCTCCCTAACCCTTTCCTTCCCTGGTTTCTGGAAGGGGAGAGTAGCAGTTCGGTTTTTCTTGGCCGCCACACCTTTCGACGGAGGTAGAAGACGACCGAGTGGCATTTACGTAAATATGTTTGAACTTTGAATCTACTTGCAAAATTCATATCTTCTGTTTTAAAAGTAAAAAAATGCAAAATAAAATGTTTTGGAATCCTTGAAACATGAAATTTGCATTATTCAACTTTTTGGCCTAGGTTTATGTGAAATAATTTGGAGTTTTATCTAAAAAGAAATAAATCTTATTAAGCTTGTAAAATGCATATTTAATTCCTAGAAATTGTAAAAATCATGAAAATTTGCATGAACACTTGTCATAACATGTTGGACCCCTGGTGCATAGTTTTGATGCATTAATACATGTTTTCCATGATATTTAGCATTATTGCTCTTGTAGTAGATAAATTCCTATAAGTAAATTACCTAGGAAATATTGTCCAAAAATTCATGTTATTGCTCATTATACTTTTCACTGCTCTTTTATGCATTTCCACAGGAGCTAATGTATAACATTGTTTTGTAGAATCATCTTACTTAAAGTAGGAATTGTTAAGTTCCAATGTATGTTTAGCCTTGCACATATTGCCATGTAGCTTATATGTCAAGTTATGTAAAACTTTACATTTTATGCATACTTGTTGTTATGCATAATTATGGTTCTTTAATGCTTTTCCACATAATTCATATATGAGGTTGTCTTGTAGCCTAATTGCTTAATTTGGAGATTGTTAGGTTAATATTTACTTGTCATTGCATATTGCCATCATGCTTAATATGTTAAATCATGGCGAGTCTTACATTTTATGCATGGCATTGTTTAACATGATATATATGGTGATGCATGGCAGTATGATAGCATGTGCATATTTATTTTGACATATCCCATGTTTATGCCTATGTCCTTGCATAGCTCTATGTCATAGTAGAGAGTTAGTAATTTAAATGTTTATCTTGTACCATGTTCTTTCTTACGTAGGAGAGAATTACTTCTTTATTTTACTTCTAAGTAATATGCTCATGTAATGCTATATCCTTGCTCAAAACCTCATTCATTAAGCGCCTGAAAGTACTAGGTGCATTAGTCAAACCAAAAGGCATTACTAACTACTCATATAACCAGAATTTGGTTTTAAAAGTTGTTTTCCATTCATCTCTAAGTGTCATTCTTATTTGGTGGTAACCACTACACAAATCGATCTTAGTGAAAATTATAGAGCCACACAACCCATCAAGCATATCGTCTAACCGAGGAATAGGATGACGATAACGAATGGTAATATTATTGATGGATCTACAATCAACACACATATGCCAACTACCATCATTCTTAGGAACCAAAAGAACAGGAACAACACAAGGACTAAGGCTTTCACGTACATACCCGCGGTCCAAAAGATCTTGGACTTCTCGCTGAATTTCCTTAGTCTCTTCAGGGTTGGTTCTATAAGCTGCACGGTTTGGTAAAGTTGCTCTCGGAATCAAATCAATTTGATGCTCTATTCCTCTCATAGGTGGCAGCCCTGGGGGTATCTCAGGTGGAAAAACATCCTCATACTCCTGCAAAAGGTTAGTGACAGTAGAAGGTAACGAGCTAGCAATATCATGAAGTGAATACAAAGCTTGTTTGCATATCAAGGCATAGCAAATATCACCAACAAAAATTTCAGCAAGGTCACATTTTGTTGCTAGCATGACAACTCCCTTCAATTTAATCCCACCCCCTTAGAAATAGGTGCAGACTTATCCTTTTTAGGTGGGAAAACAGAATTAGCAACTTGCTGATTTTCAGATTTAGAATCATTTAAAGAAGCAGCTCGTTCTCTATTAGCTTGTACAATTTCAGCAGGGGTCACAGGTAGTAAAGTAATTTTCTTCCCTTTATGCATAAAAGTGTATTTATTACTTCTACCATGGTGCGTAGCATCATTATCATGTTCCCAAGGATGACCCAATAAAAGTGAACAAGCTTGTATAGGAACCACATCACAATCAGCATGATCTGAATAAACACCAATAGAAAAAGGAACTCTGCAAGTTTGTGTTACCTTAGCTTTTCCCGAATCATTTAACCATTGAATGTGGTATGGATGAGGATGTGGTCGTGTGGCCAAGCCAAGCTTCTCGACAGACCTGACTCACCAAGTTGTTGCAGCTTCCTCCATCAATGATCACACATGCTCGTCGATTCTTGATGACGAAGAAAATCTAGAACAAGTTGTGGCATTGTAGCTTCTCGGAAGGCTGAATTTGTGTGTTGAGTACACGTTGTAAAATGATGTTCATGAAACCCGAAGTGTCTTCTCCACCAAGTACATGGCCCTCGGTGTTGTCTTCGACGACTTCTTCTTCATCATCGTCTTCTAGGTCGGAGGTGCTGATGTATCCACCATCTTTAGTGGCCACATATGCCTGCTGACTTGGGCAATCCTTCTTCACATGGACGAGTCCATGGCAGCGGTGGCACCGAAAAGTGCGTCCCGTCGAGGCGACCGATGAAGCACTTTGAGCAGGACCCTGCACATAATTTTTACCTAAATTTGCAGGGCGTGGAGGAGGTGCTTTTGGTGCTGCAGTAACACCATTCGCGGATGCGGAAGCCCATTTGCTTGCTGGTGGAGATGGCCAGGAAGAGATGGCCTTGGGCAGCCTCAAAGACAGCGTCGACCGTGGGGTGTAAGATGTCCGGCTTGTACTGCTGCTCCTATTTTACCTGTCCCATCCCTGCAATTCTTTCTCTGCAAGCATAGCAAACTGGAACAATTGGTTGATGGTGTTAAACTCCTTATAATCAACAATGTCATGTATATGACGTCTCAAACCAGAGTAAAAACAAACAATAGAGCTCTCATTATTCTCTACTAACATGTAGCGTTGCAATCCCTTTTGATGTTCACCATAATATTCCTACACCGATTTATCCCCCTGTTCTAAGCGTCGAAGTTTTTTGTGTAATTCTCTATGACAGGAAGGAGGGACAAAACGATCACGCATAGCTTAATTAAGTTGGGGCCAAGTTACAAGAATGTTATTAGCAGTTAGTGAATTCCACCAATTGATAGCAAAGTTTTTAAACTC
This sequence comes from Chloris gayana, assembly GCA_031894775.1. Taxonomy (NCBI): domain Eukaryota; kingdom Viridiplantae; phylum Streptophyta; class Magnoliopsida; order Poales; family Poaceae; genus Chloris; species Chloris gayana. The sequence goes on along the minus strand of JAUNZO010001504.1, from coordinate 19,558 downwards.
ACTAGTGGCTTGTCTAACTCTATGTCTGTTAAGGAACTAGGTGCCCACTAAATTTTTCTCTACTCGTCATCTCCCAATCAAGGTAACCCTCCGCATCATATTGCCCCGAAAAAGGTGGAATGGTAAACTTAATCTTAACATAGGGATCATCGGGGACTCGATTGTTGTTACTTTGTTGTCGATGCTGGCCTCGCATACCTTGGGTGTTATGTTGTAGACGCCGGCGAAGCCTTTGTGCTCGTGTAGCTGCTTCATCAACATCTACATTGGCATCATGGACCGTGTCATCTTGTCTGTTTCCACCGGCGTTGCTACCGGCCTCATCTTCATGGATCTTCACACGGTTCTCCACCTCGGTCACCTTGCGGGTCAATATTGTCACCACTTCTGCTAGAGTGTCGACCGTGTCTGTCATCTTGGACATCCACTTATCTAGCCTCTCAATCTGGTTGCCGAGATTGAGTTTGTTGATGCCGTCGGTAACGGCCCTATTAACAGCTTTTGTCATCTCACATGCCCTGTCAAGAACAAACTGAAGCTGCCCTTGACTAACACACTCGTAGAAATCTTTGGGAGTGCCAACGTCTGCATCATCCCTTGCCATAGGAAACACCAAAACAGGAACAAACAAGTGAAGGTTACCCCTAATAAGCACTACTACTACTATGGTGGACAGTGGCGACTCTCACAAAAGAAAATGGAACGTCTTACCAAGTTCTTACAAGGGTCTTACCAAGCAAGGCAAAGGATACCGTGAAGGTGTGTTCCACGATTGCAAGGGTCGAAAACCTGTATTGTCCGAAGTAGTATGTGGAGCTAGGAGGACCAAATATGTGAGTGGAACACAATTCAAAAACAAATAGTAACGTTGAATAAATGTCCAGAACTACTTGTCCTTAGTTTCTGGTCTACACATGTCCTAGAATAGTAGTGCAGTCAAAGCAAGGATGACAGGCACAAAGGAAACAAATCAAAAGGTAACTAGCAAGGCAAAACAACAACTAGACACAAAAAACATGCCAAACCCTGTTTTGTCTTTTAGCACTAGTAGAAATCACAAATTTTCTTTTTTGATATTATTATTTTATATTTTTCTTTCACTCGGAGGCAACAAAATAGGAACCACACAAAGTTTCAGGTCAAACAGAGAAGAAATGTGACCTACATATTTCCTGTAAGATACAGGGCGACGGGTTCCAAACTTTTCCCTCGGATCAGTGGGCTTAATTAATATTTTATTTTTTTGATTTTTTGTACCCAATTTTAATTTTTTTCTGATTTCGAGTCCGTATGAGAAAGTTACGGCTGTTTTAAGGAAGGGACTCTAAATTAGGATTTCAGCGGATGGAATTGCAATCGGGTAGAATTTTTTGAGAAGATAAATGTATGCAGCGGAAACAATAAGAGGTCGTGGTCATGGGGTGATGAGTTCTAAATAAGAAGGGTGGGATTAGGGTGGATACAGCGAAGGTGACAAAAACTCCCGAGCTAAAGCAAACCGAGAGAAATCGGCTAGGGTTTCAAGGGGGCACAAAACCGACGACAAGAACACGAACTAAATCAGGAACAAAACAATCACTAGGACACAAACTCAACACTACGGACTCTAAAATTGAAAAATGCAAAGGCTAAACATGGCTTGGACAGGATGAACCCTAGAACTAATTTTTTTTGGTGGCTTTTTCTTTGATGATAGGATGATAAAGAAACAAACTAAACTAAAGGTAGGACGAACCTAACGGTGCACCCGAAGCTCGATTACCACTTGATGTGGACTAGGGTCCCGATCGTTTGAAAGATTCATATAACTCTTGATTTGGCGAAGATGTGACACACGTCGATCCGGCTCCTGAACAACACGTTCGAACCCTGCAATCGCATCACCACGTGTTCTATGGTCATCAACCGGCGTTGCACGGTTCACCTCGCCAAGAAGGCGAATCCCTGCCTGCGAATCAAGACACAAGCAAGAAAGAACACAACCAAAATTGCAGATGTATGATTAATCTCACGAGTTGGGGTCTCACACTCCGATGTACGACGAAATTGTCTAAGCAGAATAATCTAAGCAAAACCCAACCCTAACTTGGGCGGCAACTACTGATAATATAAAGTGGTTAGGGACGGGCAAGACCTCCTAGACGCGCCCCTATTGGGTTCCAACACGATACAAAGCCAAAGGCCAAATAACGGTGGCGTAGCACCGAAACAAATTCTAGACCTCAACTGGTTTCAACGATTCCTGTTGACTCCGGACGGATTTTGATGCGGAACCAGTGCCAGATCCGAGCATATAATCAAATTATCTTTCCATGCATATAAAGAAAGTCCAAATCTGAGCCCGTATGCAACCCGAGCGACCGTTTTAGTGCAGACTGTTTCTGGACTCCGAATCAGACTTGAAGTCGACATGGATTGGGCCTCCAACGTGGCTTCAACATCCTTGTTGGCCCTCTCCGCCTCTAAGCTCTTCTCTAAACATCTCCTGATCCTCTCCATGGTTCCTAATCACAATATAATCATTAGGTAGCAATCTATCCTCAAAGGCATATAAGAAAGTGCTTAGGAATGAGCTCACGTCTAAATTCAACTGTCGTGCTCGAGCTCTTGTGATTTGACCTTGTATGTCCAGTTGTGGAGTGATGTGTGTATCCAAAGGAGTGATGTCCTCATCAACATCAAGTTGTGAATTTTAGACAAATTTGTGGCAATGACATGTAGGGAGACAATGTGGAGACAATGAATGTTGTGATGATGTCTTTGTGAATATATTATGATGTGTTTGTAAATATTGTGTGAAAATGATGTTGTCAATATTCTGTGATATCTGTTGTACATGGAGGGTTTTATTTGACGTCAATAATTCATTTTTAAAATAGAAAAAAATAGTTGCTGGTGGCATTATAAGACACCTCTAGAGTAAAATTATAGAGACGGTTTATGATGCCACCCACCATTACTTATGATGGGCAATAGAGACGGTTGGCGTCTCAGACCGCCGCTATTACAAGAACTAGAGCGGTGGACGGGCAATGTGGCATGTCGCTGTAACAAGCTCTATAACGGTGGACAAAGGACTCCGCCGCTACTGAGCCACATTTTTAGCGATGGAAAACATAGCAGCGGCAGCTGTGTCCGTTGCTATAAACCCATTTGACCCGCCTCTACATTGTGTGTTTGTTGTTGAGATAATCAACTCGTCCAAGACCATGTAATCCTGACCCATCCCTCGAGGACAAAATAATCAACTTCTATCAACTCATTCAAGATCATGTGATCCTGACCAATCTCTCGGGGATAATCACCATTAACTTGGTACGATCAACAAACACTTCCTAGTTACTGCATGCATGTAGGTGTTGCACGTGTGGCTCGTGCTATGACCTACAGAAACTTCATTCATCATGGATGTACAATGTCAATGACTCAGAAGTCAATTAGGAAAGCTTCGAGGTCGTCTTAGCTCTGCAATGTCAAAAGTACGACTAGGTCACAAAAATGTAGCAGTGATCACTGAACATTTGTGTTGATTTGAGAGCGTGCATTTAGTTAGAATCCCAGCCCTTGGAGCATGTATTCAATTATAGATATGGGACTTGCTAATTTTTAATTGATTAAAAGTTTAGGAAGCTTTCAATTATAAATATTTTTATACTCTATATATTAACATCTTCTACATAAATAAATAAGAATACAAATTATAAAGTACTGCTATAGGTCCGATCCAAACGTTTACTCATGCTGCACTTCCTCACAACAACAATAGTGTACTGTAGTCACGATTGGGAGAGCTCTATAGCCGCGGGCTAACTCAACCGTGGCTACATTTGTAGCCTCGCAAACGAGGTCGCCCATGGCTACAGGGTACCACTACAGTCACGGTTGACATTGTCAACCGTCACTATAGGGTACCACTACAGTGGCAGCTGGCAATGCCAATCGTGGCTATAATTGATCAGTTGAGGCCAGTCGTGTCTATTGATCTAGCTAATAGAGACGGTTGACATTACCAACTGCCGTTATTTTGTTTTTTTATAAAAAACGTATTATAGATAATAAATCACAATTATTAGAATTACATCTCGGGCAAAAAATCAAATCTAGAAAAACAGTAACATCTCATGAACATTTCAAAATTACATCTCATCAAGATTCTCACATTAACATTAACAAATGCATCGCAAATATATTCACAAATCCATCAAACTATTCACAAAGTGCACATAATACTCAAGTTCGTCAAACTAAATCTACACTATAGTCATCTTCAACTACATTGGGCTCATATGGGCTAAATATTTAAATGGAACATAAAGGGAACAAATATACAATGTAAGACAATATATTATAAAATACAAAACTAAAACAATCAACAAATTATATACAGTTAATTTAAAAACATTATAGTAAGAATTAATTATTCTCTTGCTCTAGGTCTTGAATTGTTTGACATTAAAAAGGCTTGTAAGACATAATTTTTTTGTAAGAAACCCAAATACATGATGCATGATTCCGTTATAAACAACTCAAACTAACTACAATCCTATGATCCAAGAGAAATTTGACAAATCAGAATCAAAACCAAGGAAAAAATGAAACCCAAAATTCTCTTTGAATATAAAATGATAGCAAGAAAAAATGCATGGGATGAGTTTCCCTTGGCGAGGAGAATGAAATCCTAGAAAAAAAGGAACTCAAAACCTCCCCCCTTCATTTTTTTCATAATTTGTCCAAAATTTTTGGGCCACCACTATTCGAGTGAGGTTCCTTGTTGTCCAAACACATGCCTATATACTGTAGACAACAATAGCGGTGCGGCTGACATTATTGTCAATCGTGGCTATTGGTCACTGGCTCAATAGCGGCGGTTGACAACGCCAACCGTGACTAATGTGGCCACTATAGCCACGGTTGGCGTGTCCTACAGCCCCGCCCATATAGCCGGTTGAAAGGCCCTATAGCCCGCCCCCACCGTAATTGCGGCCCGTTTTGCCTACCGCAGCTACTAGTTTTTGGGAGGCATGGCTATAGCGCGCGATGCTTGTAGTGTCTGGTCACACAGCACAATTTTAGGCACTTCTGTCACATGTTTATTAAATGCATTTCATAGCCCTTGGTTTTGACTGTTTCTGTCATCCAGCGATGAGCAGCATGGAATACACCTTTCCAAACATGTGCCAAACGAAAAAAAAGCAATGACATATTGCTACATATACTCTATCTTTATATAACGCATTATTTGAGGAAAATTCATACAAACAAAATGCTGTGAATCCGAGAGTATTCTTGGCCAGCTAGAGTGCTAGATATAAAATAATAGTTGAGGGTAGTAAATTGGTCTTGTTCGTACAGTTGCGTAGTATAGCCATGGAAGAAGAAACATAATCCCCAAAATAAAATCTACCGTCCGGTGAGTCCGAGTCTCCAATATTTCATCACTGACTTGTTTCAAACCCGAGTCTCTGATGGCTTTACACAATTGTATATAACTTGTTTGACACTTTCTTACATAGTGCATATAGACTTAAAATGACACCGATACTTCGGAGACATGTTATTGCTGCTTGCTTCATCCCGTTCGAATTACTGATTGTGATTGCACCAGACATCAACGTGGTATCTAATGCACAGCAATAATTTTCGACTGGATGGGCTATCTTGGATGGATCCAACAACAGCGAATATTGAAATACAATTGGGTCCTTGTAAAAGATACATGATATAGTCAAATCAAGCCTATTCAATTGCCCTAATTTAATCTCCACTTGTTCATGAACGGAAATCGTCAACTCTACGCAACCTCTATGCAACCAATGCAACGTGTGTTAGTAAGATAATTAATTAGATAATGCATGGTCTTGAGCACTATAAATATACATGTAATCTTTCCCCAACATTCATCTCATATCAACCCTACCTAGCTAGTAGTAAGCTTCACACATAGATAATGGCAGGAACCAAACTAGTCGCCCTTGGTTTCATTATCCTCTTGAGCATGGGGTTAGCCAATGCTGCAAGAGTTGCTAGGTACTCTAGTTCGGGAGGAACTGGTACAGGAGGGGGTGGCGGTGGTGCATATGTGAATGGTGCCGGCTCAGGGTCCGGAAGTGGTGCTGGATCAGGTGAGAGCGGTGCAAATGGTGCTCATGCAAGTGCTGGAGGAGGTGGTGGAGGCGGGGGCAATAGCTACTATGGTGGCTCTGCATATGGTGGTGGATCTGGCTCAGGCTCAGGTACTAGCCAATATTCGCAAGGGTCATCTTATAACTATGGTGGCTATTCTAGCGCCGGTGGGAATGGAGGTGGTGGCGGAGGAGGACAAGCTGGTGGTTATCATGGCTCTAGTGGCCATGGTGTTGGTAGCGGCACTGGGTCTGGCTCCAGTGAAGCCACTAACTACTGGTATGGACCTAGCTATGCCAATGCCAATGCTAATGGAAATGGTGGTGGCAAGGGTACAGGCCAAAATGGTGGGAGCGGCGGTGGCAATGGTGCCGGCTCTGGGTATGGTAATGCAAGCCCATGAATGTTTGTTAGTCAGGATGATGGAGCCCAAGCATCTATATGTTTTACTTCCTTATTTTTATGCTTTGTAGTTTGTTTTCCTATATTTCAATTTGTACTCATAAATTAAATAATGGCTTTATCATTGGATACGTCAATTAATATGGCATGCAGCTATGTAAGACTGGTTATTGAGACCACTGTGACTGTCGATGGGCATGTATGAAAACTTGTGCATTTTATTTACCATCCAACATGTGCTTCCTATGCTACCCCAAAGATAGTAATGATGTATAAGCTGCTTTCACATTCTTTTACAAGTCTTATACCTCAAATGGCTGGTTCTAACTGACATGAATAATAGAACAGACTACGGACGACTGCAGGTTTCAAGCAATAGTGACTGGAACGGACTGATTTATAGGCTCGTATGAGCAACTACGGAAACCTGAAATGGAACTTCTACTTTTATTTTCTACGAGGTAAAGGGCGCATGGAAAGGGGAGACATTTCACGAAATGTGGGAGTGTAATCGTGATTAGGGCAAAAAAAAATCAATACCAAAATACGATTGTAGTTGTAAGCTGTAATAAATGGGTGATAACTGCGATTAGGGCATGTACAAAGGAGAGCCCACCGTGGTCTCTTGGGCACACGTATCTAAGCAAAGAGACATGAAACAACTTTAGTCATACAAAGGAGAGACTCTACATGATGTCTTTTAATAAATACATATTATTAATGGTTGCATAACATAAGTCGTCTCTTCACATGTACAACGGTGTTCAGAGTTGTCTCTTACATCGGAACACGTGATAGAGACCGTCTCTTCGTCAAGAGACCACCCAGCCGTCTCTTTAAGGGTTGGAGGGGCTATTTGCAAAAATACATTGCCACATCAGCTCAAGAGCCCACTCATTTATTAGCGTTGTACATGCCCTTATAGAATAAAAGAATAGGCTTGACGCTTGAACTCTATGAATTTCATGTCCAACCAAGAAAAAGTATAGAAAAGTGAAACCACATTATTTTTCCTATACCTAACACACACAGAAACAAAGACAATAGCTGCTGGCAGGCAAGGAGACAAACAGGGCAGTGAGGCTGACAGTGGCATAGTAAAACTGTGTTGAAAGAAGCAATACAAGAAATGTTTACGATACTGCAATTCCGGATACAGACTTGGAGAGAGACCTTCAAATAAATCCCAGCAGTTGATTGCTAGGCTCATTGAGCGGTTGTGCGGATATAGTAGGGTTCGAAAACACTATCACGATAGCAAACATGAATGTAAAGGTAGAAATATCCTTTTTGTCGATGCTCTACGTTCAAATCAGATAACGAAAAGTGAGGAAATCGAATATATACGAGAACAGGACGTACAAGAGCTAGCCTTCTAATACAGACACACACGAGAGAGAGATCTAGAGAGAGAGAGAGAGAGAGAGAGAGAGAGAGAGAGAGAACTATTATTTTCCTTGATAAATATAAGATATGAGCCATTCTCATTTTTTTCTGAAATTATCTTCCCGCCTTTGTTTTACCCCCACACAACGGACAACAGCACTACTACAAAAAATATTCTTTTAGTGATGTATACTATATGTAGTTCTTGCTTAAATTATTCTCTCGATAACAATCTCGCCGTTCATTGATTTGTGAAACCCCAACTTCGTGAGATTAATCATTCATCTGCAATTTTTCTTGCATTTTTCTTTCTTCTTGCTTATGTTCTTGATTTACATGCAATGATTAGCCTTCTTGGTGAGGTCAACCATGCACCACCGGTTGATAACAAGAGGAGATGTTATGTCATGATTGAGAGGTTCAGAACATGTTGTTCGGGAACCTTTTTCCTTCTTAATCAAGATTATCAGAACCTTTTGGATGATCAGGAACCCTTGTCCACATCAGCATCCACTAAAAATAATGCATGGAGATTGGAGGAGGAATTTGGCTTCTCAAGATATATATGCCAGCTCAGGATGTTCATTTCTATCTAAACCGTAAATATATTTTAACCAATATGATTATCACTATGACCTCAATTTTCAATTCTAATCACAAGCATCCCGAGGTCGCCTATGCCATGTCAACCATTGGCAGAGTCGAATGTTTCAATTAATAATAAAATAAGTTAGTGCATGCTTATGTTGAAGTTTCAAATGTAGAAGTGTCTATCGAGGTCAAGCTCTGCCTTCCTGTTCCTACAGGACTGTATAATGTGCTTGATCACTCCAAAACAACCACTACTTTGATAACTATATTGAGGATTTGGCTACCTTTTGAGCAGTTTACCGAAAGGGGTTAGCAAGCGTCAAAAGTTCATGTTAATTTATTGGTGGATGGCAACCACCAATGCGAGCCAAAATTTCAGGTATTAGAGTACTGTCGCAAGTAAAGGAGCTTAGTAGGATTCTCGTCAAACCGAAAATTGGTTTTGTGCGTCCTTGAAATAGCTTCATGTGTGCTAAACTAGTGTTAAGTACACGGAAAAATTGAACACCTTTCCTACTAGGATTAACTAATGAATTTACTAGTATCTTGTATGAAACGTTTTATCCTACACATAAGGGTGACATAATATTTCCTGTCCCCCATTGCTTTTGAACTTTTGATTATCCCTCATAGTTTTGTGTTATGCCTTTCCTCCTATCGCAAAATATGTTGTCCAAATGGAAGTAAACTGCTTGATAATGCTTGTTTAGGATAAAAACCGCAAAAAAATGTAAAATAATTACGAGAGTATTAGTATATGAGAAAACTTAAAATGTATACTACGTTTTTTTAGAGTTTAAGGGCCGAAACTCCGGCCCCACTTGCATTGCAAAAGGCCAAAATTCAACGTTTACAGGGCACCAGTTTAGCCTCACCAGGCACTCCAAAGATGAACAAAACTCTCAGCTCACCAGCAACTAGCCTATTACATCAAGCAGTGCTCACTTTCGGCCAAGCAAACCTGATCCTCATGCTGTTAACCGAGGTGGTCTTCTCAGCTTGGTCTCCAGCATGTTGGTCATCCGTTTGAAGCTCTCCAGTTTCAGCGCCGGGCATAAGATTTGCCACTGTCTGATCATCGACAGTAGTCCCTGCTAGACTTTTACCATCCCCTTCCAAACTACATTCTGAAGAACAAAACGGTTTCTCAATTTCCATAAGTTCCACATGGCTGCTGCAGTGATGATATTCACTAGGCCATGCTTTCTGTTGTTGATCCATTTGCCAGCAACACTTTCATAATTATTTTCTATGTTAACTTCTAGATTAGCAGCTAACTCAGACCACATATTACTTGCTACTATACATTCAAAGAACAGATGGTTTATAGATTCTTTCTCATTACAAAAAAACACATTATAAGTCATCTAATTTCTGTTTTGTATCCAGGTTGTCTCTTGTTAAGAGTTGTTCTTAGACAGTAACCACAAGAAAAAATGAACCCTCGGAGGGATTGTTAGTTTCCAAAGATCTGGAGTGTAGATTGGTTGAATGCCTCTGAAATTCACCACTCCATACAGAGATTGGGATGAATATCTCCCTGAAGAGTTAAGCTGCCAAATGAGCTTATCTTCTTTTGCACTAAAAGTTACTGTAGAAGCTAGTTGAACAACTTCAATCCATTGATTCACTAGCTTTTGTGTCGCACATCTTCTAAGAGTACATTTCAGTTCATTCCCATCCCAGACCTCTTCCATCGTGGCTGTCTTTTCATTAACTACTACGTATAACTCCCAAAATTGAATGGCTAGACTAAAAGAACCAGCAATTCAAGTATCTTCCCAAAATTTAATTTTCTTACCATTCCCTACTTGCCAAGAACCTAGTAAAGCAATGTTCAAATCTCTAAGGTCAGGTACCCCCAAACCCCCATGCTCCTTTTTCATACAAACACTGGGCCGGTTTGCAAGATGGTATGTGTGATGGCCTTCAAAATTATTCTAGAGACAATGAGACATGTGGGAATTAATGAGATTAATGTCCCATTTAGGGAACTTTATAAAAGACAGAAGATAAACAGGGATACTAGCAATACAAGTTGCAATGTCAAGTCAACTGTTCGCTGCTGCAACGTCAAAGTCAATTGTGAAAACTTCGAGGTCGCTGCTGCAATGTCAAGTCAATTGTTCGACTAGAAACAGTGGATGCTTGACCGTGTTGATCATCTCAATTAAGAGTTGACCTCGGATGTGTTGTTATCTTTAGGTGCATCGTAGTGAGTAAATAAGTATACTTGCATGTCATTGTCAAATTGGCTTCAATCTACTAGACTTGATATCACAGCAAGTTGTCAATTGCACAAAATCAATTGCTGTTAAGATAAACAGGCAGTGCATGGTCACAAGCACTATAAATATCACGCAAGCCTTTTATGGTTAGCATTACACATCATCTTGCACAACTAGCTATTTCGGTAAAGCTTACAATGGCAGCTACTAAACTAGCAGCTCTCAGTTTCATGGTTCTATTAGGAATTGGAGTAGCCAATGCCGCAAATGGTGACTAGGTACTCTAGTGCTCAAGGAACCGGTACAGGAGGTGGCGGAGGTGGGGGCTATGAAAGTGGTGCCGGGTCAGGATCTGGTAGTGGCACCGGAGCTGGATGGAGTGGTGTAAGTGGTGCTCATGCAAGTGCTGGAGGCGGAGGTGGAGGTGGAGGTGGTAGTTACTATGGTGGAGCTGGACATGGTGGTGGATCCGGCTCGGGATCAAGCTCTAGCCAGTACAGTGGTGGATCGTATAATGGTTACGGTGGTTATGCTAGTGCTGGTGGTAATGGTGGTGGTGGCGGTGGAGGACAAGCTAATGGTTACACTGGATCTAGTGGCCAAGGTGCTGGTAGTGGCACTGGCTCAGGTTCTAGTGAGTCTACTAATAACTGGTATGGAGGTTATACAAATGCTAATGCTAATGGCAATGGCGGTGGTAATGGTGGTGGGCAGAATGGTGGGAGCGGTGGTGGCAATGGTGCTGGATCTGGGTATGGAAATGCATACCCCTAAAATCTGCACTATCAAGATGGAGCCCCTGTCATCTTAGATTGGTTTTTTGTTTTAGCTTTTTTTTTCATCTGCAAATTAACAAAACAAAACGAATAAAAGGGCTCTGTCGTTGTACTGAGTAAATGTTGACGTTTTGCTCCAAGCGTGCAGCTCGTACCATATGTGAGTATCTGGCCATTGTTTCATTTGTGTCATCATATGAATTGCTATTGAAAAATATAGAATGCTTCTTTATATGATCACGTCAGTGACAGTTTTTAAACAAACCATAAATACTATGACATGCATTGACTCTTTAAAAGTAATCACACATTATGAATGAATGTCTATATGAAAAAACAAATGAATGCCAACATTCTTTGTCGGCAATCATATGCCTTAAATGCACATTGGTGGGAAAAGTTTTAATTAGCAACCATCTATCCTTCAAAAGTTATGATGGTATTGTTTATGAAATTTAGTGATGGTCAAAAGCCTCGTAAGCTGGTTCGCAAAAAAAAAAAGCCTCGTAAGCTATATGACATTGATGTTTTTTTATCATGAACTTAATTAAGTCCATTTAAGAACCATTTCAAAATTGATCGGAAAATTTGTGGCCCATCTTTTTCGTCCAAATATGTCGGCAAGACATTACAGGCATGTTTCATTATTTTTTAAGGCAATCAAGCTCTTTATTTATCAAGATATAGTATAAGTGATACAAACACCATCAGGCGAAGATAACAACCAGACATGTGTTCATGTGTCCGAATAATATACACATCACTCCTAGCTAGGTGATGAGCATCAACATGCGATCTTCTACTCTAAGTAAAGTCTACCACCCTGATTGGCATGATACACCGCCACGTTACCGTTGACAGCCATGTCGGCTAGCGGCCACTTTGTGCTAGGTTGGAACACATTAGAGCCACGTCACCCTGATTGGCATGTTTCCTGTGGGTTCAAATCGAGCGGCCGAGCCCCTGCTTCTTTCTTCTTCCTCATTCTCTTCTTTCTTTTCTCCCTGCTCCCGCTGGTGATCTAGCGCCCCTGCCGTCTCCCCAAAAACTCCGCCACCCTCCACAGTCCATTCGGCCAGAAAACTTGGGGAAGCCCTCCGAAAAGGTAACTCTTCCATTCCCTCCGAGTAGATTTGATTTTCTCGTGCTATTATTGTGTAGTTATAATGATTTTGTGTAGTTTTTTGGAGGAATGTTAGAAATCAAATGTTAGCAGGCGCTCGATGAGTATGTTATTATGTTTTATTAATGTGTAGGATGCCTTGCATGTGACATATTTTTATTTCGTAGCGAGATAGATTTTTATATGGCATATTGTTACATGTATATGGATAGGTAAATAATGCAATGTATTTTTTAGATGAATCGAGTTGTATGTTTTTTTCATGAATGTTTAAGGAATGAAAACGGGGAATTTGTTAACATGTGGTCAAGAAACTTGCACATTTGGGAAACCACCATTATTAAGTGAGATAGAGGATCAATCACGATCAATTGTGAATGGTGGTGGGTTATTGAGTTTACATGGACATTTTCATGCTTGTGGTGGTGGTCCAGCTCACTACATGGTGTTGAAATTGGGTTTGGAGGATGATTAGAATTCGTACAAGGAATGATTGAAGGATGCTCAAGTGAAGTGTGCAGGAGTGGTAGTAGATGTGATGGGTGTTGTGGATGGAAGCTCAAGTATTCCTGTTCCAGTTGTCTACGAATGTTGATATAGTACAGGATGAGTGTATTGATACAATGAGCCATGTGGCACCTTCAATTGTGCCTCAAGATGTTGAGGAGATGGAAGTAGTTGTTCTAAATGTGTTTGATCTAACTATGGCTAGGAATCATTTTCCTGATAACACATTTGAAGAGGAGGAACAAGAGCGTGAACAGGAAACTAATGTCGTCGAACATGAGATTGGGTCATCCTCGGATACAGTTGGTGAAGACGATGTTGGAGGGCTAGTTGATGGTGGGGATGGAGGGAGGAACATTAGTGTGGAAGAAAATGGAGGTAGAGGGACCAATAGTGTGGAAGAATATGGTGGTAGAAGGAACAATAGTGCCGAAGAAGATGGAGGTAGAGGGAACTATAGTGTCGAAGGAGTTGGGCAAGAAAGTGCTTCTAACGGTGAAGTTCATATTGGCTGGAATCGCCACTACACAGAAGAAGAGTTGTTTGCATTGAGAGATATGAATGTTGAATTACCCCGGGTGCCAAATCAATGTGATGTACTCGAACGAGGTCCAATGAAGGACCAGCGAATAGAACAAAAGAAATAATTTGAAAGGGAATGCTATTTTAGACTATGGGCAAATTCAAAACACTTCTTTGAGGATTATAGAGTGTAAAATCATCGATCGTACTCCACATCAAGTGTCAGCGCTCAAACTATTCTTGGGGTGTATGGGCTCGTATCTTAAAGAATAGTGGGGGCCAATGAAGGGTAACCAATGTTGAACAACTTCATATACCTGGCGCCTATGATATCCTATTGTCAATGTACAACCATGTATCTTGGCCTAAGTGTTTCTCCAATGTTGTGAGCTGACACAAGGATCACGGTCTCCACTTCAGTTGAGGCTATACATTGTTTCACTCAATACCGTGTGAAATCTAGCAAGGTGTGGAGATCCAAACAATATGCTATGGCACAAACATGGTGAGATTGGAAGGAGTCCTACAATGTAGTTCCAAGGCTGTTGAACAGAATATCACGTTTCAATCCTTGCACGAAAAACTTCATTGACACCGGTTGGAAGGAATACCCGAATGGCTTCGGTTTCATGGAGCATTGCCTTTACTCGGTTTTCTGGTGTTTTCCTCAATGTGTAGATGCACTCAAGCATTATAGACCTGTGATGAGTGTGTGTTGGCACTTCCCAAGTGCCCGTTTTATATGTGAATATAGCCCCAATTAGAGTATAATTGACACTAATATATGTCATTTACCTATGAAAATAGCTATATATTTGTATATGTGTGGTTTTGGAGCTTTATTGCAGATATAGGTTAAATTGGCATAAATGAAAGCATTATGGAGGACAAGGGACAAAGATGGAGAAGAAGGTCCATTGTGCTGATCGGCATAGATGCGTGCTGAGCGGCATAGTAGAGAAGGCCTACATGGAAGCTACGGAAGACAAACGAACCGACTCGGACAACAGATCGACAAAGGCACGGCTCGCACGATCGACGTGTCTATTGCGTCGATCGACACATTATGGGATTTTCTAGAATTCTACTCCTCTACGCACTTGGTCTCTATAAATACTTGTAAAACCCTAGAACTGTTGATGGAAAAATGCGCGTAGTGACGCCTAACCCGCCTAGAAACACACGCTGGTCTAGGAGATCTGCTTCACTCTAAGCAGGACCAAATCCTGGAACGTGGTGACAAATTCTTGCAGCGTGCCGGTTCGTTTTCCGTACAAACCAACAAAGACAAAATGGAACGTGTAAAATTCCTGGGTTATCTGCCCAGACAGGTTGATAAGTAACTGCAGCTGAAGATTGTTTGTGGTTCCTACATACCCTTTTTATTTGCCCAAAACCACCAACATCGTACCATGTTCTCATCATAATCATGTGTTTTACCTCTAATATTGACGATTTCCACATGTAGTGTCATTTTAGTACTATATTGCAGAAACAGGTAAAAAGAAGACAAAATGGCCCTTATATGAAAAGTACTGACATGAAGCCCGACTCGCCAGGCAAGACGGGTTTCCCAATAGCCCATGAAGCATACAAGACACTCTAAGACGTCCATGAGGTCAATGTGCAAGCCCAAGGTCGTGGCCCAATGCGTAAGGGTTTATAGAAGGTTTATCCGGAAGGAAAGTCCAATTCGTAGATTCCAGAGATTTCAGAATCCAAGACGACATCAATTAATTAATCTCATAATATCAAAGTTGTAGATATCGTTGAGAGCTGTCCGTACCATATATTATTTGCACTCATTGGTCTTCGGAGCTATGAGATATCAGCTCCGTAAGGTAGGCTGCACAGAGGAGTTCGAATCTGGATAGATACATGGTCATCGTAATTTTGGATATTTAACGGCCGAATCTGAAGATTAAAATAATACCAAAGTTATTGATCTTTCCAAGGGCTACGATATAGAGTCCATGTTTGCCTCATTTGTACTTCGGCAGCTGAAGTTCTAATTGAAGTAAGTCGATGCTATTTATGGAAGGTACGAAACCGACTTGGATTCAATCTCTATGAGCTAAACTTGGTGCCCAAGTAAGGGAGAATTTGACCAAAGGTAATATAACCTCCGTATGACGTCCCAAATAGAATATGGATGTTAGGAGGGACTCCTACAAGCCATAGGAGCCACTGCACATCGTCGGGAGTCCGCCGGAGTTGAAGAGCCACTAAATTGAGAGATGTAGTCTAGCCGGGTAGTCGCCCTGTGTGGTGCACTACACTAGAGCTAGGAGAATTCGAGCCATGTACATTGGGATCCATCAATGGTGCACAACGAGACGGCTCCGATCGGCGCATTTGTTGTGCCGATCAGCACGTCCTTGTAGGTGATTAATATCGGTACAAATTATCAATCTATATGTTATCTATCTTAATTCTATCCTTGGCTGCAATTCTTGTTCGTCTGGATTGATTGGTCTTGCATGTGCTTATTCCATTACTTAGTCAATTGCTAAGTATTTAGATGCTATCTTAATCATGGTGATTAGTCTAGTTATCTGGATCTTGAATTGAATCATGATTGCTTGATGATGCTATTGATGGGGTTTAATAGTGACAGTGCTAAGCTTGCGCAACACCCGTAGATAGTAAAGTAGAGTAAGACGCATGCATGATTAAGGGTTTGTCACCGGCAGCGATAAATCGGAGGCCACTCAAGAAAGCTGGGATGTTCTTGCTTATCTTCGATGTTCACTAATTGTTTAAAGTGCCAAGTAAGCTAGGAATAAGGTGGTAATAAATACTGCACCAATCGGCGTGCATCTCATGTCGATCGGCACATCCTTTCTCCGACCAGTAGATGCACATAGGCTAACTCAGGTGTTCCTTCTTGGTCGATGTGTATGCTGCTAAAAGCCTTCTTAGTTTTCAGCCAACTAAGCATTCGTGCTGATTGGCACCTTCGTGCGTCGATCGACACAAACCCAACTTTCATCTCTTTTCATGCTCTCGTGTCTGCAATATGTACTTAATGCTAGGATTGATCTTTAGATGAAATAGTAAACCTTAAACACGGTTCTCTTGCTGATCCTCATGGATTCGGTATATATCTTTTAATACTCTAAGGGAAAAGAGGCTACAATGTACACCGTCCTTTTGCGGTATATAAGTGGGTGAGTAGATACGACCAACAAGCCCTTTTTCTAGCGCCACCAGCAACTCGAACCTGTTAGGGGGATCTATCTAGTTTATCGAACTAATCATATATATTTTTATTGCATATACCCGTTTTTTCTTTGTTTGTGTGTCCATTAAAACCAGGTACAAAGCTAGGCACACAATCTCACCTGGAGCACGACGATGTAGCTGCAAGTGCCGATCGACATCACATCGACGCCGTCGCCAATGTTGACGATCCTGCTCTTCGTTGACTCCCTTGCTCCATGGCAGTAGGTGCTAACTTTGTTAGTGGCCCATCATCTCCTACGGAGTCCATGTTCCTGCAAGAAATGCTTGTGCCGATTGGTGCTTCGCCACTCAAAAAGGAGGCACGCTCTTTGTGTCATTTTTTTAACTAATGCTTTGCAAGTATTTTGTCTTGTTCAAAGAAATAGATGATGAGAGAAAAGATCAAGTGCTATTTATCATGAAGATCAAGAATTTCAATTGCAAATAATGAAGACACGATGAACACGTTCTTGATCACGAGTTGATGTTCTGTCCGCTGACCAAAAGAAGGTGTGCAAAATTTTACAGAGGATTGGAAGGCCTAAAAATTTGATATTGTGAAATAGTATCAAGTCTAGTTTCTAATGGTTTAAACCTGACGTCATTTGGAGCTGCCTATAAGGATTTATGGCCAAAATAAGAGATGCTGCATGGGTTGTTTCAGAATTTCATGAGAGTTACAAACAATTGGAAGTTTAACCCCAATATGGAATTAAAGTCCTATATCCACATGATCTATGGGTTTCCAAACATTTAGAACACTTCCTTTTGATGATGGGCATGAATTCAAGTCTTTCCAAACACCGAGTTTGAATATTTGGACAGTTTGAATTCAATTCGGATTCATCGTGAGACAACCTGACGTACCTTTAGAAAAAAGGCCATAACTTTCTCATACAGAGTTTGGACACATGAGTACTACATGGAAAGATAATTTGATGCTCGACACAATGACACAGGTTTCAGCCTCTAATTCTTCTGATCGCGGCACAAAGTTAGAGAGAAGGTGCTAATTTAGAAAAGCAATAGCAAATTTCTTCGGAATTCTTCACTGTCGACTTTATGGATCATTGGGCAAGAATATAGAAGTTGCATCTACTTTTCATCATCATAACTTGCTGGTGCAACATTGATCAAGATTCGCAAGTTACAGGACAGGCGGACATATGCTCCAGTGCTTAAAAGATGAAGTCATCTAGATTCTCCGGAAGACGAAGCAAGAAGCTGAAATCTTTGGCAATTATGCATATTCACTGTGCTGATCAATGGATAAAAATTTTATATATGCATATATCTTCAAGTCTTCTTTCCAACACAACAAGCGGTGCTAGATTTGTATTTGTCTACAAGGATTTATGAGCAATTCATTGGACGCTGCGTAATCTATCAACAACACGCAACCTTGGAGCAAAAACATCATAAGTCTCACATATGGTGTCTGTTTAAAGTGTATTACCACTCTTAGGAAAGATAATTTTGAAACCTACAATATAGTGTAGGTCCTTGGATCAATTTCATTTTGTTGGTTAGGTGAAATTCAGATAGAAGAGGATCTGCAGATTACTGATGTCAAAATGGAGATGAAGATGACAAGAAGGACAGCTCGAGTAACTCTCCAACAAGCAAAGCAAATGGTTAAATTTTGAACAAGATTGAAGACTCTAGAGCATTATATCATATAGACACATTGAGCATTATGCAACATTGAAGATGGGCAATGAATGAACCACGGTGAAAGTTTGCATAGTAGAAGCTGCATGGAAATCTTTCGATCTTAAACCAAGAATCATGGCTTCGCGAAGCGCTTTTTGGGAGGCAACCCATGTTTTTTTATTGTATTCTGATTGATTAGTGGTACTAGGAGGGCAACCTAGAATTTTTGTTTAGAGAATTACCCAACTCAATTAATTCACTTGTGGCAAATTTGTTCTAGATTAACTTTTTATTATGTCTTTGTTTGCAAAAATCATCCACTCCATGCATAATTTGTGAGCACTTGCTTGTTTTCGTATTTTCATAATGTATTCGCCTGCATCCATTTAACAATCTGATTTTAGCCCACCTAAGCCTCCCACTCTTTGTTTTTCATGTCATCCAGAACCAAATCCCATATGCACCGATCGGCACAAATGCCCAAATGCTTTTCTAAGAATTCCATCATCGCCTCCTAACATGTTTTTGTTTTGTTTCGCATGATGCTCTAACTTTGCATGTTCATATTCACTCCTCAATCATAATAGCTTGGCATGATCACTTTCTAATTAATGCTTAAATACTTAAGTAACGTACTCCGTTTAGTAGCTGTAGGTGTAATCATGGTGTTTATGCTTATTTGTTGAACATTATTAGATGGTTCATTTGCCTCGCTATGTTTTGCATCATTTGCATCAGTTGGTTGCTAGTCTTTTGCAATGCGCTACTCATATGGTCTAATGGAGTTTTGTCGTAACTAAATGATGAACATGGTCTTTTGATTTTGGTTATTAAGAATTTTGTTATGCCAAATGGTAGCAATTTGGTTATAAGCATGGTGCTTAGAACTAGGTGTAAACGTTGTTTCTTGTTTAGCTTCCATGCCTCTAACCTTCGTTGCTAACATAATAAAACATTTTGTTCACAAAGTTTGCTTTGTTTAAGGACTAAATGATGAAAATATTTAATCCTAGAATTGTGTC
>JAUNZO010001503.1:0-59426 GCA_031894775.1 Chloris gayana | reverse complement strand
TCTCACCTTGAGTTTGAGATTCCCACCCATAAATCTTTTTGTTACAAATCCACACCCACCCACCATATTTCAATCCAACTAAAAATAACAAAAACTAATTCTTAAATAAAAAGGTTAATTGCAAAAACCACCACATATCTCACTTTGAGTTTGAGATTCCCACCCATAAATCTTTTTGTTGCAAATCCACACCCACCCACCATATTTTGTTGCAAAAATCACCCCAATGTGCACATGCTTAATCGATTTCATGTGTTTTGGCTGATATAAATTCAAAATAAATATACAAGTTAACATTTTTTAATTATTTGAATGATTGATTTCTTAAAAATATTTTTGAATGATTTATAATCATATTATTTTCATTAATATTTTTTAGATCTCTAACTTTAAAAAAACTGACTAACATGTAATTTATTTCTCTTTTTTCAAAATTTATCAAAGTATGAAAATATTATATTTTCAAAATATTATAAATTGATACAAATATTTAATATTTTAAGATTGATCAAAATATGAAAATATTATATTTTCAAAATATTAAACATGTTTGAATTGTTGCAACAAAATTTAGTGGGTGGGTGGAAATTTGCAACAAAATAGCTTATAGGTGAGAATCTCAAACTTTGAATGACTTATGGGTTGGTTTTCACAATTATCCCATTATTAAATTAGTGAAATCAAAAGAGATAAAGCATGCATGATATATCTCAATACCTATAGATAAGCATACTCTTCATCCAATAGAGAGCGAGATCTCTAGGTGCATGGGGGAAGAGGATGTCATGGTCAAGAGGTCCTACATGGGCAACAGCTGCTAGTAGTACATCAACAAGTAAACCATACAGAAATTCCAATGTAACAACATCTACAATGACATAAAATCAGCAGTTGTGATAGTCATAATGTTTATTCTGATAAAAATAGCCATGTATCAGTTAAATTATGATTTGATTCGAATATATTGAGAATCCAGAACTAATTTAATTCATGGATTACCTTTGGAGATGGACAATTATCTGAGTTCAGTCGGTTACAAATTGAAGTTCAAAATAGTGGTGGCCTGGAATGTCGGATTGTTTGAACCTCAAAATGGGCAATGTTGGGATTAAGGGGCTGTTCGTTTCTTTTAGCATGCTAAAATTTTGAGGCTAAAGTTTAGTGTCTCTTTTGGGGCTAAATTTTAATCCCTCTTTTGCCCCACCTTTTAGCCTCAAGGGCTAAACTTTAGTCCTTTTTAGCTCACATATTCGTTTCCTTGAGGCTAAGCTTTAGCCCTTTAGCTCGTTTAGCCTCTTTAGCCCTATGAAATGAACAACCCCTATATAGATAAGTTAGATCATGCAAGTTAGTTACTAATTGACTCAATGTGTTATGCATGCACACTCTGTGTGGACGAGAATGTGAAGTGCATGCAAATATATGTGCATGAGAGAGACGACATGCATGTCATGCGTAGAGTGAGGAGCATATTTTAAGTATTGCAAAAAAAAAGTCGTTGACTCAACGTGTTGTATGCTGCACATAGACGTCCAAGGATTTTGGATATACATGGAGCATGAAAAATATTATTTATTAGGCATTATATAATATTTGTTCATATCACATGAAAACGATAATGCTATTGTGTTATATCATTTTTGGTTGACATGACACCTTATTTAATGCTGAAACCCTATTGAGCCTCTTATAGATTGTTCTTTAAGACAAACGATTTATATTGGTGATGGTAACGTGGGTATTTCATATTATTCAATGATTATCTTGTGATGGTAATGTGTTGGGTGCACTCACATGGACACATGGGCAGACGTTTGCTTATGTTCATTTGACTTGTATATTTCTCGAGCAAAAAAATTGAAGCAGTCATTACAATATATCTTTATTCTCAAGCAAAGGAATTGAAGCCTATATATCTTGATATTCATCTAACTAAGCTGCTATCAGGCCAATTTATAAGAGGGCCCGAGCCTAAATAAAGCAAACTGTAAACGAGCAACATATAAGGCCAAGAACAAGCTAGTTTGCACTTAGAGCACCACAGATCACAGTTCCACTGGTAAATTTGTCAATCAAAGAAACATTTGAACTATACTAAATGTTGAGAACCCAAAAAGTTCAACATGGCACATAATAAGGTGAATATGACATTCCTAAGAAAAAAGAAAAAGACATGTTAATTCAACAAAAAAAAGAAACTGAAACCACAAAAGGTATTAACAGCTAGGACAATTTTGGAGACATCTGTGAGTTCTTTCAGAAAAGCATGAATTATCCTGACTTAATAATAAACCGAGGACACTACGAAGGACCTATATACAGGAACAAATCCAGCGTATGGTTTTGTACAAAGCAAACCTCATCTAGGATGACTTTCACCTGTCACCTACCTAAGTATGATATATACAGCTGACTGAATCATAAATGAAACTACAGACAGACAGAAGGGTAGGGTTTTGGAATGAACTGAATGAACCTGCAACCGACATGTATATACTTTAACCAAGCAAGAATCCTACTTGACCTGTTGTTATGAACAGGGAATGTATGACAAAAGGTTCATAAACCAGCGATCGTGAAATACATTTCATGTTCTTCCTTTTGATATTTTTCCCAAGTGTTTCCTTAGTTCACTTCCATGAAAGCCGCAACCCAAAATAGAACAGGATTAAGAGCAGAGCAGTTACAGACTGCACTTCTTCATCAGCAAGCTTCAGCACAGGATACACCATGAAGAGGCTTATTCAAACATCTCATCCACCAAGGTTATCTGCAAAACAGGATAGGCAGCTTACAGCTTACAGCACAAAAAAGACAATCTGAACAAGCACAAAAAATGAAATCCCTCACATGCATACTTCCCTTCCTCGGATTAAATAAACAAATTTGAAAACAGCAAATATACCCGAAACAGTCACCAAGATCAAGTCTGTATGCCTTCATTTTATTTTGAACTTATGGGACGCTATAGATTCAAATAAACTGAGTAATAAATATAAAACACATCCATGACCTACATTAGCAATATACATTTCAGCCTGTATGAGTTCAGCATACAAACCTGGTCACAAACTGGGCAAGTATCACTTCGCTCCATCCATTCAAGTATGCAGCATAGATGGAAATGATGCTCACATTTTGTTACAGAACGGGGATTCTCTTGATCATATTCTGGGGAAGGATATACAGGTTACATGAGCATTTTTCCCCAACTCAGATAATCAAATTTCATATACATAACAAACTAAAGTCAGCGAGCTACAAAATAACATGACTGTATTTAAAGGTTAAACAACACATAATTTCCATTATTAGAAAATTACATGGAGCCCTTTCCTCCCATTAAAAGTACACTGCTTTTAGATTGTTTGCAACTACTAATAAACTGCTCAAGGCCCTCTAAATGCAGAACAATCCACACACAAGAATAAAGGACATATGCATGGTGCATCAGTGCAAAAAGCAGTACCACAGTAGTAATAGCAGCCAGCAAAAACATTGTTCCTAGAATATTATTATTAAAGTGTATCAATGTTTTCCATCACGATCCACTAAATGGAAATTGTGAACACCTAGCTGAAGTGGGCTAGTAACTCCCTAACCACTTTCCTATCAACATAAACAATTAACAAGAAAAACAGCATATCTGAAGTAAAAGTAGGAAAAGTGTGAGGAATCACTTTCCTACACTACATCGAATAAAGATAGCTACAGAAAATATTCACCTAATATCCTGCAAACGTAAATAATTAATTGCTTTTGACGAACCAACTGAAGAATTAATTATTATTTTTTCATTTATCAAGAGAAACAAGACCTTCAAGACAGATTGGGCAAACATCCTCCTCATCAGCCTTTCCTTCAAGAACACCTTTCTTACATGATTCATCCACCTTCAAGGACTCATGATCATTAATGGATTCCTGTTGGTCATTGATTTTGCTCTTCACATCAGACTTCTCCCAATCTGCACATATAAATGTTAATAGTCCAGGCTATTTCTCAAGAACATGTGCAAGTATAAGCTAGACCAGTAAGTATAGTCACTGTCCATATAATAGCTAAATAAATATTTACCAGGGTTATCTGGAACTGCCAATACAACATCATAAGGCAAAGGTGCAGGTGGGGCTCGATAAGTATCAGGTGTGGATGTATCCAGATTTGTGTCTACTGCAACAATTGCTGATGCAGGAGATGATCCATCAAAAGCTGAAGATAATGGCTCATGCTCCTCAAGATTTTGTTGACGCTGAAAAAAAACAAGTGAAAGATAAGTGAGCAACCTCAACCAACAAGGAATAAGTAATGTGAACGGCTAGCAAACACATTAAGCTATAACCAGGTCAACATATAAATCAATGATGACAAATCTCCAGAAAAGGTTTGCAATTATTGCATTAAGTTATGTTCAAAAAAAGGGCATAAATGCCTAATATTTACACGATTTGCAGTAGTGGATCACCTAAATAATGGAAAACGCATAGTACCAGACAAACTTATTTATCCTGTTGTACTGAAACTACAAAGAGAAAAAAGCAAATAACTCTAAAATTAAACTATTGTCACTTGTCAGCATATGCAACTGAAGCTCCAGGAAACCCATATGCTTGGAACATTACAAGAACTGCAGCACTGCACTGAATTAAAATTCATTGCCACATAAAATTTTACCGGCACATTAAAACTGCTTCATTTTCAACCAAGACATTTAAACATTATAGTACCACAATTTTATATAGCAAACATTAATAGAAGAGTTTGCATACATAGACATCAACTGGTGCTCTAACTGTTTCAGATCTTGACGAACAGCAACAACAGCCACCCATTTTATATCAAATTGGAAGCTTAGTCCAGGCAGTCCTCTAGATAATATTTAACATTAAAAGTCCATCTCTCAGAGCCCTGTAAAGAAAGAAATTTATATAGCTATATTAGTGGAAGTAAGAGGAATCATGAAAAAAAGAAGTAAATAGTGTATTAATACAGTAGCAGATAAGAAATACCAACAACAATAAGAACACCAGTGTAAGATTGTGCATATATTTAGAGCAACTATAGACCCAAAATGCTTCCTAATGATTCCTATTAAATTGTCCTAGTGGCATTTTGCTGCTGTTTTTCTTTTCTGGTATGTTCATTTACCAAGAAAAATGTTTCTTCAATTCTTCTATTAGCCAATCTTACAGAATCAAGAAGTGGAATCTGGGCAGTGAATGGTAGTCGATCTTACTTGGCTAGGTATTGTTAATACATGTATTTAAGGCTACCACAAATCGAAGAACTATTAGGCGATTGAAGAACAAGGCATCCATGCAAACCATAGCAAACCTAGCCAACCGGCCAGATAGTAAGCAGAAATCATAGCCTATATGGACCATAATATTTTAGACTGCACTATTTTTCTACCTCAAAAGGCTACCTGACCTGACTTTGGGACACCAGACCATACATGTGTGCACAGTCCTGTAATACAAAGAAAAAAGGGGATCACTGAACTTACACATGTAATCATATAGATATTTAGATTCATAAAGCCAACTATGCCACAGTTTTGTAGTATGGATGGAACCCACAGTCTTGATTTTTCTAAAATTTTGGTGGAATTTCAAGAGGTGGGAAGGACCTCAGATAGTCATCATGAACTCCTGAAGCACGGATGTCAACATTTTACCTTTTGAAACTTAAAATATAAGAAAGTATCTTTGAATACAATCTGTCCATGTAGCATGTATAGGTTTCACAAAACAGGAACAAAGGCACTAACATCCTCTGAAACAATAATGAGCTCACCATTTACGGTGGTGTTAGGTAATCAGTTCCTTCAGTTTTCATTTCTAAACTAATGACTGGACTTCCTTTCTATTGAAAAATTAAGAACCTTCAGATTTAATTTATATCCGTATTCCATATACATCAAGTTTGACACAAACAGAACAAGCTTAAGATTCATCTCATGCCAATATACTGTGACATATTTTGGAGCAGTTCAAATTAATTGCATCAAATTTCCGTAAATTATCTGAGGCTTAGCATCAATGAACTAGATTGGTTTTCACATACTAATACTGTGCAACAAACAAGCCACTGGTGGTAATTTAGATATTTTCCTCTTAACTGACAGCACATTAGAGTGCCAGTGACAAAGAAATCATATCAGGATATCCGCAGCAAAATTAATTGTAACAGTACATGTAACAGCAACTGGAACAGAAGTCACAATCAAACATCTCCAATCAGACCCCCCCCCCACATGACAATCAACTATTCCACGGTAGCCAACATGTAGTACGAACACCAGGGTCCTCCTACTCAACCTATCCAACTGGAATTCGGAAACACAGGTAGTAAAACTGAAGCAGGATGATGGAAACAGCATCAAGAAGAAGGTCACGCCAGGCAACTGAACTAAGCAAGAAGCTTCAGAGGCGGAATTGACAGGGTTTTCAGCTTTACCAGCAAAATCTTTGGAAAACAAGTTGCACCGGGCGTTCAATCAAGCGCAAAAAAAAGCTCTACAGGCTCAACTACTCGATCTTGCTGCGCAGCAAGAAAAAGAAGAGCCTAATTCTAATTGCACCCAACCATGGACGGAGGATTGAGCAGGGACTATCAAGAAGTGCGGAAGCCCCACACAGACAACTACCTGAGCAAAGTAGAGGAAGAAGGGTCCGTATTCGATAGGGAACGAGACCGGCACTTTTACAAGAACAGAAAAAGGAATCCATCCGTGGGGAGGGGAAGCGAGAACTGGGGCTGCTTACCAGCACAAGAAGGCACCAATCCGATCTCCGCTCTACCGGGCCGAGAGAGAGGCGGCGGAAGCGGATTGTGGAGCGGAGGATCCGGCGGAGAGGGAGCGGAGCTGCCGGCGCTGTGCTCTGCTGGGCGGCGAAGAGTTGGGCGAGGGTTGAACGCCCCGGTGGAGAGCGAGTGGACTCCGATTCTGTGGAAGAAAAATTCCCAACAGAACCTTAGCTTTTTAACCCATTTGTTTTGTTATAATAATTACGCTGTGACGCTTCAGATACTCGTACCGATCCCCTTAATTTTTTTAATAGACTGTTATCATTGGGAAATAAATACAGAAATAGTCCTACGGGGCACTTAAAATATCTCCGAATTTTCTGAACTTACGTTTATACTGTTCTCCGTAATTTGACCGTTCATCCATACTGTTGTTCTTCCAACCGGATTGGTGTTGTGTATTGACGCAAGTCATCAGCTGAGGTGGCCACCTTCTTGCTTTGACATCGCTGAGCCATCAGCTGAGGTGGCCACCTTCTAGCTTTGACATCGCTGAGTCATCAGCTGAAGTGTCCACTTACTCGTTTGACATGGGCGTAGGTCAAATCCTAGCACCGCATCTTAGCCGGGCTAAAGATTGCGATGGTATTTGAATTTGCGTGAAACTGGCATTTCATCATATTTTTAGCGTTCTCATCCTACTACTTGAATAAAAACTATTTCGTTTTTTTTGTCTTTTTGATAAATACAGCCAAAAGAGTTGAAAGCACATCCGTACTTCTGCAGCTGACTTCCGTTTACAGAAATAGTGTATGTGATTGTGTGAAACCGTTTTCATTCACGAGATCCAATATGTGAACCTACTTCAAGGTGTTAGCACTTTAATATACAAATGAAAATACAGTCCATTTCACCTCCTAAAGTCGCGAGCATAAAGTCACGCATAGGCAAAACAGAAAACTACATAGACTCGCCACACAAACCATTCCCATTCAAATTGAAACCCAACATACTAGCATCGGTCGTTTCCAAGGAAACCACAACGGGTCGATGCTCAGTCACTGTAATTTTCTTGGTTTTGGTTCTACCAACTGCGGACGTCAGAGTTGACCAGTGGTACAATGTCGGACTAGGTGACCTGTCAATATACTCTACACTGGAGACCTGATGGGTCTTAACAATTGCAACAAGATGATATTATTATTCTACTAACAGAAAAGTCACGTTCCCATTTGCTAAATGAAACATAGTACACACTGAATGGAGGATTCTTATAATCTAACAGTAATTTTGTGCATGGCAATAAACATTAAAGAAAATGCCATTGCTGTAGCTCTGATGTTCACCAACAAAATACTGGCCAAACTATTAATCTCTCTCAAAGCAGACCAATGGAAGTCAACTGGAATTTCCTAAGTATTTATACACAAGTAAAGAGATGAAGGGATCATGTAATGTAAGAAAACTCAACTAGCAGTAGGGATGTCCACCCTAGCATATTTAGTAGAAGGTGAGAATCAAACCCTGGTTGGCTGGTTGACATCCACCCCCCCCTAGCCAATACATCCGAGCGAAAATTCTCTAGTTGGCCAGGACCATGTAATGTAACTCCACATTTTTCTGTGATCTGTGATGTGAAGTTTAAAAATACATCTTTTGGGAAAAAAATCCACCATAGATCCTGTTTGAAAAATTATATTGATTTTGTCTACCACGGATGTCAGTACTGGTATGACTGAGGTGTACATAAACCTAATTAGGTCATCGGTCTATCATATGAGGACAGTGGAGAACCAGATGAATGCTTATTGATATCTTAGAGCACAGCAGTGGCAATATGGGTACGCCTGCTTTCGATGAACTGCTGTCGAAAGATATCAAATTCTCCATCCTTGATAGCCTTTCGTATAGAATGGAAAAAGCGAAGATAATGATGGGTATTATGTCTGCAGAAATATAAGATATATATTATTCCCCCAAAAATATCACCATACTAAATGTAATAACTGGAAATCTAACTTATCTTACATCTCCAATAGGATCATAGCCAGCATCTCATGGACATTGAGCAAATGATTGAGGTAAGCCCGAGTATGGTTTTGACACGTGAAGCAACTACAGCTATCAACTAGCCTTGACGTGTCTTTCCTGAAGAAACACACCCAAAAATCTTAGTCGTAGCAAATAATCAACATATCTGATAATTTAGATGTAAACATTCTTCAACCTCGAATATCTGTAAAAGAAATGGAAAATACAACTGCAATAAACCTCATCTTTTGCATTACATCAGTAGTCAACATATTCAGTATAATTCTTTAATATCTGCAATGCAATGGCATCTAATCAACATGTTTTCGAGGAAAGAAAATGGTATCTAATCAACATAAACCCCCCACCTTTTCAGCTACCACAATTCACCATGTCACAGCAATCACTTCCACAGTTACACTTTCCCAATGTAACCAAGTTTCACATTCAACCTTCTTCAGCGATAATACATTTGGTAATAATTTTAAAGTAATAGAAAGAAATGCAAACTCTCTTCCTTTTTTTCAAATGAGATGCAAACTCTCTTCCTTTTTTTTTCAAATGAGATGCAAACTCTCCCTTTTTTTCAAATGAGATGAGCCAGCAATTATGGTGTTTGGTGGACATTGTGCTGAAAATTCAATAAAATTTCTAGAACAAGCTTGAATGTAACCAATAGGTATCGGCAGTGCACAGAAAGACATTGTTTAATCAGACACTAAAGGGGAATTGTGTAAAAGCATTTAAAAACTTTATACGACAAACATACAATATAGTTATGACAAAATCTGCACTAGATTTGGAACAGAGAGAATATTTTCATGCACCAGACTGCTTACCGATATATTGTTGCACGCAGGTTAATCTTTGTTAAGTCTCCACTGCTATTTTCAACTATACCATTCTGCATCTCTCTTTCAATTGTGTCAACAGGGAATACCAGTGCAAAACCACCCATAGTAAGTTGGTAAATATACCTGTCATTTTCAAAGAGAAAAAAAAACAATTTGCTCAGTACACTGATGAATTGTAAATGCTATAGGACAAAGGATGAACATACGTGGAGTCGAAGAGGTCAACGCCAGCAGCTACACCCTCCAGGACCTCCTCTACAAGGCATCAAAAGTACAAAAAATTGTAAGACTAGTTACATTTACAATAGGTTACAATGTAAGGCGAAAACAACTCAGTCCAAAGGTTAGTCGATAATTTACAAACCGCCATTATTTGCTCATCAATTAGTACTACACAGACAAATGAAAGACTAATATTTGGATAAGTTTCAGCTCAAGACTCTACTTTTTGGATTATCAGAGTGAGAATAAATTATAAAAGTTCATGGATCAGATGCAATATAGGGTAGCTTCCAGTCACATAATGAAAGACACAGCTACTGAACCAATATGCCACAGCCACCTGGAAGACCAAGCCTAGAGACGAGCCGAAGTTTATCTGATGGCAAGCAATCCTAAAAAGAAAAGGGAAATAAATGAGTGGAGTCATGTTTGCAAAAAGAGAAGGAATGCTTCTCAATAAATGAAATATTATTATCTAGATCTAAACTCATGAAATCAGCCATTAGCTTAGCGACAATCAAAGTGTAGAGAGAATTATGTAGTAATCTCAGTCGGTTTTTTCTAGTCTTCCACACTCAACAAATGAGGGAGAGTAACAGGGGCAGGCTAACAAATTTACACCAAGATCATAAAAAATATCAATAAAATAACTCTATGCATAAACCATAAATAACGAAGTGTTTATTTGAGAAGCAACCACTATGATGAGCTCACTATATTAGCATATACTTAAATAATTCATAGATAAGGCCCTCAAAAAAAATTCATAGATAAGGGATAAGTTTCTCACCGTAACAGCATCAAGTAAATTAAAACGTTCTTCAGTACTCTCTCCAAGGCCAAATCCGCCGATCCAAAAGCCTATACAGCAAGAAAATATTTCAGTACAAAAAACATATCATCCTTTGAACTTCAAACTAAAACAGCTGTTGTAGAGTCAGTGCTTGATTCAGGAGAGCTACAAAGTTATCCAAAGGTTTGACTTCACCGTTGACAGTACAGTCACCAGAAACATGGGTCAATGTGCTCAAGGATAATTAGGGACATTGGTTCTGGGTGACAGAAAATGTTGGTCTAAGGTGGTACAGTTCTTCTGAGCACTAGTTGCTCAGCTCTGTTGTACA
Source organism: Chloris gayana (assembly GCA_031894775.1). Classification (NCBI taxonomy): domain Eukaryota; kingdom Viridiplantae; phylum Streptophyta; class Magnoliopsida; order Poales; family Poaceae; genus Chloris; species Chloris gayana. The sequence continues at coordinate 48,445 of JAUNZO010001503.1, read as the reverse complement.
GGGTCATGGAATGTAACATTTAACCCGAGGCCATTGACTGTATAATGAATAGGAAATACAAGAATTGAGAATTAAAAATATTGAACAACAGAAATAGTAACCTGACACATTGCGCTTTGATACTTCAGTGGCACATAGCTTTCGTTGTTCTATGCTGGATCCACCGACAACTACACCCAATGTATTTGTTCCAGAAGCCTGAAATATCATGAATTGCACCAAAATTTCAATAATAAGAAAAAACAACTGCCCCAGCATGATAGACAAATTTTCATTAATTAAACAAAATTCCAGACGTGCATGCAGAGAGGGAGGGACGGACAGGGTAGGGAGGTGAATTGATAAAATAGAAATGCGACAATAAGCATCAGCAAAGGTTCGGATGTTATTTGTCAGCTGAGAAACATTTAGGTCCATTAACTTGATATCATACTCTCTAGTGCCACTTAGCAGATACATTCTGTTTGTGCATGAAACAGTTCAAGAGAAATTAGCTTAACTTCCTACCTTGTCCAAAGCAATACACTCATCAAGCCACCGCAATGTTCTGTCAACTGAGATTTTATTCCGTTTCTCAGTTGACCAAGCTGGAACCTCATCAGCTAAACTTGCCCATAAATTAGGCTTCATGCACGAAATCAGTTCCATATAATCTGTCGGCTTGACCTAAAATGTCAGACAAAATTGAATTGAGATCCGCACCAAAATATGTATCCTGAAAGGTTGACAATGTAAAATTTAGACTTACTAACCAGTCTACGACCCGATGGTGTTTCAAAGGAGGCACCAAATTTGTTGGTGGCATCGCTTGATGGTAAACTCTCAATAGAATCACCTGCTGCAGCTATAAGGATGTGATTGGGCAGACCCAACATGCGATGCAAACCACCAATATTCGATATTGTTTTTGATGGAGGGACCTCTATACTGCAAAAAGAAAACAGATGTCATCATACAGTCGAATACTCTTTCATGAATAATAGTGTGTTCGTTTCCTGGGGTCTAAACTTTATAGCTGTCACATCAAAAAGAATCTTAATATCTATGAGTACTAAATAAAATTTAATTATAAAATAAATTACAGACCCCTAGACTAATTTATGAGACGAATCTAATGAGGTTAATTAAGTCGTGATTAGAAGACGGTTACTGTAGCAACACTTTAGCAAAACATAGATTAATTAAACTCATTAGATTCATCTCGAAAATTAGCATCAATCTCTAAAAGGGTTTTGATATTAAATTGATCGAAATATTCATAAATAGTAAGATTCTTTTTGATGTGACAGTGCTAAATTTTAGAGGGAGGGAAACCAACAGGGCCTAACACCAGCCAAAACGCAGAGGTCCATTGACATCATCATGCTGAACCGAAATCGTGACTAGAGCCATGAACTAAAGGAGGGCAAAAAAGCTGACTTACAAGTGGGTTGGGCAGACATGTAGGAGAAGGGAGTCTGGAAGGGGCAGCGAAGCAAGGAGGTCGCAGGACACGAACGCCGGCAGCCCCTTGCGAGTTGACAGAAGCAGCGCCGGCGTCTCGATGCCAATGCCCCCTACATGGAGCACTCCGGTTCGAGCTTTTCCTCCGCCCCCACACACTTTGGTCACCGCGAACCTCATGGGACCTTCCTAATTCCTTCCCTCAGCGGAACAGGACGCGGCGTCGGCACCTCACTTCACACCGCCGCGGTGCCCTTCCTTCCCTCCTTGTTTGCACCGGGAAGGCGTACTCAATGGTGCAGGCTACGGCGGAGGACGACACGAGTGCGCTCCGGCAATCCGTCGAACACCACGCGTTCGCGCCGGTTCGAAGAAGATGATTCTAGGATCACGTCCGGCGAGAGGCAGGTTCAGAAGGAGCACGGCGGAAGGCGCGGCCGCTGTCACTGAGGACGCTAGCTTGACGGAGCTCAGCACGCGGTTGGCTGCTGCGTGTCAAGAGGCGGCGCCGGCAGCCGGCGCAAGCGTAAGGAGTCGGAGAAGATAGGGTGGGCTGTGTCCAAGTTAGGCCTGCAGTTCTGAATCATGTAAGGCCCAATATGTATAGAATATAGCCCAAAGAGAAATTCTAGTCTTGTTTTTTTTATTACAGATGTATTAAAATATAAATCGTCAAATCGATATCTTTCCTAATTATTTTTCTGAAATCGGAAAATCCTGGTCTCAATATACTCCCTTCGGGTGTCCTAAAAGAGTATTCCTTCGTTTTCTTTCCATGTTCAAACAGGAGTTTAGGTTCAAAATCCTACATAGCGAGAAATTCAAGCTTGTGCGTCTATTCTATGTTTTTGATGGATCGGGGTCCTCTGCATTACCCCTTATTGGCAGGCATCAATGCAGAGAACTCCTTTTACGAATTAGCTTGCATCTGGGTCGTCGGTATGAAAGACAAGGGCTGCGATTGCTTGTTTGTTTCCATATCGCCTCCTTCGACTTCCATTCATGGCGCCCGCCCGCACAACTAGTCTTGCTTGTGTCTAAAGGCCGCAAGAATGCTCTTGCTCGCGTGCTCGCCGAAGGCTTCACGAACGCCCAAGCACAAGCACTTCCATTAGTGTCCGGTTTATCGGCTTCCACCCGAGCCGGCGTCTTGTTTGGGTTCTAAAAGGGAGGCGAAGCGGAAGTCGTGATTAGATCCGATCGTCCAACATATAATGGCAACGCTCCGAGCAACCTATGGATGTGGCACAACAAGCAGGCGGGCAGCAAGCATCAGAAATCTTTGTCAAGATCAACCGGATGACCCTCCTGGATAGAGGCTTTAAATAAGAAATCAGTCATGAACGAATCCGTTATCCGATTCCAGCCCGCATTCATCTAATTCAACAAGAAATTCAGCATTATGGATCAAAATCATGGAGGCAATTGGAGTCCATCCATGCATGTTTGATTTCTTATTCTAGTCTTCTAGCCTTGCCGGCTCCTTTAGCAGGAAATATGGAGGTAGAGCCGCAGACCGACCGCCTTGGCACTTCTTGCGGGACGTGATGAAACACTCCCCAAATCCTCAAATTGATTCGTCTTAAAAAAAGTAATCATCCAATTGATGGGTTAACGGATGTTCTCCGATGTTAGTTCGTGACAATTGAGTCGGTGCTAGCCGCCATGGATACAAATAGGAGTTGGTAGTGTGCGAGCTCGCCAGGAGATAGACGAAGTGCAACGAGCAAAGGACTTAGCATCGCTGGGAAGAAAGGAGCGAAAGAAGCTCACCGTTTGATCCGAGATGGACGTCCCGGATACTCGACTAATTCTCAAAAGTGCTCCCCTACGGTGGTAGTTATTAATGCAGAGGATCTAGATCCGTTTTGGATGCCTTCTTGTCCTATACTACATGTATCCACAGACCGAGCTATAAGTTTTAGCTGCACTTGTGATATAAAATTAGTGGTAAAATGGTTATCACCCAACATAACATAAGTTGTTCGTGTCACATTTTATATTCAAATGTTTTTTCAGATATAGGGGCCGGCCACAATGCAATGAATATGACCATTATAGAAAGTAAGCCTATCGTCCGCATACTTTCGGTGATCTATGATATTTTCTTTTGAAATCGTTTGATCTTTGTATGTGAAAGGACCTTGATGTCGCCTAGAGGGGGGTGAATAGGCGAATCATGTTTTCTCGGGGAATGCAGGAAACCTTGCTCTTCTATCTATCTCGAATTAATACTCGAAGTAGTGCCTCAATTGATGTTGGTTGCGGTAACACTTAGTCCCTACACATCACAAACAAGCACAACCGAGTAGATCGAAGCGGAAGCACAATATGAGATAGAATATAAACAAGAGAGGCAAACTGAACAAGAAGACACAAGAGTTGTTTGCCGAAGTTCGGATTCACCCCGTGAATCCTACGTCTCCGTTGAGGAAGCTTGAGTTGCTCCAACTCCAAGCCGGGTCTCTTTCAACCACTTTCCCCGATGCACTAGCTTGATCTTTTCCCTTCCGGAGGCAAGATCACAACCTTCACAAACCGACCCTTGGCTCACCACAACTTGGGAGCTCGTGGGTAATGCCTAGCCGTCTAGGAGGCTTCACCTCCAAGAGTAACAAATGCCACAAGATTGCTCAATGCAGCCACAAAGTGCTCAAGGCTTGGATTGCTCACAAATGCTCAAATCTCTCAACCCAACTCAAAGATTTTCACCAAATCACTCAAGTCTCACAAAGAGGTGTTGGAGAGAGCTCAATATGGCCGTTGGGATGTTCTGAAACGCTCCGGAACCAGCAACCCTCGAAAGAGGGGAGGGAGGCTATTTAAACTGTTTCTGAAAAACTAGCCGTTGGATCGGTCATCCAAAACCGGTCCGACCGGTTTGCCAAACCGGTCCGACCTGTTTTTGACCAGCACAAAGGTTAAGCTTCAAAAGGCACTCCACTCATTTCTATTTGATCTCTTCTCACCAACTTTTGTGTATAGGTTCTATAAAAGGTCTAGAACACTATTACTCTCAAAGAATAGGTAAAACCCTAGGTTTACAAAACCGGTCCGACTCGTTTCCAAAACCGGTCGGACATGTTTTGTCGGTTCAAGCACACTAGCAGGTTGGTTTTCGTGGTTTTCCTCTCATGGCTTCTCACTTGGGATGTTGAGCACTTTGGACACTGTAGAAGCATAATGTTGCATCCCCCTTGGTAGTACGGCAAACCTATACTCAAGATTAAAAGCAACTACACATTTTACACTTCTTGAGCTTGTAAACTTGTCACTTGCTCTTCTCCTCCACAATGGTTCATCGGCGCCAAGCCTCTTGCTTGCCCTTCTCCAGTGTATGGTCCATCGTAGCCAAGTCCTTGCTAATCCTTCATCAAACTTACTATAAAGATTGACATATTTCTTTGTATCATCCATTAGCACACCTTTGATATTCATCTTTATGTCTGTATTGATTTTTCGTTATGATGTATGTTGCTTGCTTGATATGAAACCAAGAGTTAAGTCACCAATAGACATGGTGATACTCTCATTGTCCAATGTGAGACATATCAACAAGCTTCATTTTTCTTCATGTGACACATAGTACAATGTTTTCACCGTTGATCATCCATGTGCTTCGTCTTCATCACATACTTTGTCATATGGTAGTCTCGTATATACATGTGATTGTGCACCATGTTTCTTTTTCTCATTTCTCTTCACTTGGTTGTCATAAACTTAAATCTTCATCTTATGGAGTTTATGATCTCATATAAATAATGTCCGTAAGTGTGCTTTGCAAACGATGATTCATAATGATATCGTAATTAAATTCCTGCTCATCATCTCAAAAAACATATTAGTCCTTTAATCGTTCTGTCAATCAATTCACCAAAACCCACTAGGGGCCTAGATGAACTTTCAATCTCCCTCTTTTTGGTGATTGATGACAACCCGATTAAAGCTTACAAATGAATAAAAACAAGGTTTTGAATTTTCAGATTTAAAGTGAGCTCCCCTTACTATGTGCAATTTTTGAATTTCAACAATTTGGCTTTATATGCCAAATGCACATATTTAGCCAAAAGCATGGAGCTCCCCTAAATCCGAGAATCCGTGGGGTGCAAACAAGTGTGTGTGTGCCACAAATATACGACGTGATGCATATGCAACAAGGAACCAACAAACAGAGCACAAAGCAAAGAAACACCGAAACCGGTCCGACGGCTACCAAGGACCGGTCAAGCCGGTTAGGTCTGCTAAAACCGGTCTAGCCGGTTTCACGAACCGGTTCGACATCTTTCGTAGGCCAGAACAGAAAAAGAATAGAAAACAAAGAACAGTCACCATCCATTTCATGCAATTCACACTAACATATATCATTACTTAGGAAATTTTAAAACATCAACACATAGTAGCACTCATTACAAGGTTCTCAAGTCCACAAATAGAAATTCAAGGATTATTACAAGATTTGACACATAGTCTCAACAAGGGATACAAGGGGAACAAGTAGATCATAGAGGTCATAGGAAAGCCAAAGACACCTAAAACCGGTCCGACCGGTTATCCAAACCGGTCGAGCTGGTTTCTGCAGATCGAGAGAACTCCAAAGACCTTCAGCAGCTTTCCAAACTTGTCACTTTGAGCTTTAATCCATTTTTCTCTCCCCTTTGTCATTAATCACCGGAAAGGGGTCATCCTAGCTTGCATCACCATCCGTGAGAGGGGGATCGTTTGGGTCTATCCAATGCTCCCCTGGAAGATAGATTGGTAAGGATGGTAGAGTGGTGGATGAAAGAGAAGTGAATGAAGGATCTTCCATACCGGGATCAACATTTCCAAGGAAGGCATTAACAGCAGCAGTAGCAAAGTCCGGTTCACCATAAGGTGGCGGTGGTGGAGGAGGAGGAGGTGGTGGTGCCGAGGATGATGCATCCGGATGTCCACCCATGTAGGTATAGCTAAAACGCCTCCACTCCTCACATTGCTCTATTCTTGCAATTCTGGCATCAACAGGCTCAACTTCTGGAATTGGCTCATCTTCCGGGCCGGGTGGAGATGGAGGATCATCGAGCAACAACTGCGCTTAAATCTTTTTCAACCTTTTCTTTTCCTTTCTCCTTGCAGACACTTCATGGCGCTGTCTCACCTCAATCGAGTGTTGTGACTTGCAAATATCTGAAAGGTAATTCAGCAACCTTCTTATAGGAGATGGAGGCTTGTCACGCCTCCGTGAGAAACTGGCTCTCTCCCAATTTTCACCTTGCTGCCACCGAGGGGCATCCTGTCTCCGAGGTGAAAGCCGAGGTGGTGGCACATCGGCCGAGGTGCAGGAGGTGGTTCATGCATACCAGGGACTATTACTTTCCTTGATGGCTTTGGCTGCAATGGTTGGTGAATTGGCGTTCCTTTCTTTCCTATATCCTTCTTGTATGTGGTCTCTGTCACTCTTTCAATCATATGCATAATATAGGGTGCATAGCCACGGACCTTCAGGGGTTACTAGCTGTGCTCTTAATTTCCTCCCGGATGAAATCGACACACTCGAACTCGTTCTGCTCCCTCTCTCATCATAGCAAGCGAGTTCTTGGCATAGAAGGAGATGTTGGATGGATCACCATCCCTAGGTACAAGAGTCCTCCCGAACATCCTGTTCGGAACGGAGTAGTAGGTGTACAAATTTGTCACTCGTCCCGCATATGCAGCTGCTCCTTCTGGAGGATACATAAACCGAATCTCACTGTCAGCCAGATAATTATGAGCATGAATTTGAGAGTGTGCCATATCCTTAGCTCCAAAACCAAGATATCGGGCAAAGTCAGCATAGGACACACTGTACCTATCGCCCTCTCGTCATCCAAGTGCATGTTCCTTATGTTTCCATCCTCCTCAAAGAACACTATGGCATAGAACCGAGCAATGATTTCATTGTTCCAATTATAAGCAAACCCCATCAACTTCTTTATCCTTTGTCTAGTGCAAGCAGCAATTATGTCATTGAATATGGGATTTTTCTTTCTCTCCATATACCTCCAGTCAACCCACTGTGCTATGGATATAGGATTCTCCTTTGCCAAAATAAGCTGTCTCATAGTAATCCTGCTGAAAGAGAGTCTAAAACCTATAATCTGTGGCATCTCTAGTTGAGCTCCTTGAATCAATCAATCTCATATCCCTCACAAGATCTGTCTTTGCTCTATAGACTGTGGGCTTCCTTCTTGGAGGTGCTCGATGGCTTTCTCATTTCGGGCTTAGGAATATCATCATCATCACTTCCTGGAGCATCACCATCACCATCACTGTCATCACCATCATCATTCCCATTTTCACTACTGCTGCCCTATGATGCAGCTGATTGTTTTCCTCTCCTTGGAGATATGTGGAAGTTCTCATTCTCCACATCATCATCATCACTAGAGGCCTCCTCCTCTATTTCCATAGCATCATCTCCTTCACTGATCATGTGTCCTCTAGCTGCCTGATTATGACTCACACTCCGCCTTGGCCTCCGAGAGGGACCAATGATTTCGGTTGAGCCGGTGTTTCTATCATTTTTGAATTTGACTCTTCTTTCATGAGCACTACTGTCGTCATCAGCCATCCCTACTGCCCCTGAGATACAAATGATATGGATATGAATTTAGATACTCGAGAGAATCGATGAAAGAACAATTGAGAAATAGTTTAGACAAGTCGAGAAGATTCGGTCTTGCTGTCGGACGATGAGAATCCTGATCTCGACCGCTTCTTGCCGATGAGGCTGATTCTTCTCTGCTTTGTGAAAACTTAGATCAATGTTGATAATATTTGGCAAGGGATGAGGTTCAAAGGGTAGAAGCACACTTAATCGACATAAAATCCACCAAAAAGATTAATTGTTGTTTATCGATCGAACCGGTCCGACCGGTCCTGCAAACGAGTCCGACCGCTTTACGGTCGATCAACAACATTCATCCTTTTTAACGGATTTCTCATCAATATCGCATGATCACTTAGGCAGAAACTAATCTAAAGAGCATACCACTTGAAGCATTAAGTAAAACCACAATTTAGAGCATATCTACAAAACCGGTCTGTCAGGTTCAAGGAACGGTCGACCGGATTTTGTAGAGGACTCTAAATATCAGTTCTTCGCAATGCAATCCATGAAATTGTTACATATGCTCGAGAGAGGTTTCTAGGCATGTTAGAAGAGGTTTGACCAAAGGAAATCAAAAGTCATGTCGTAGGGAAGGAGATCGGGGAGAAACCTCTTGAATACCTTGAGGAGAGGAGAGAAGAACACCAAATCGGTTGAGCCGATCCTTGGAGGCGGTGTGGCCGGCCTTGGAGAGTCCTTCCACACCAAGGGAAAGTGGATTCCACGGAGGATTCACCAAATCGCCAATGGGAGCTCAAGGACGAAAGGGGAGACGGGTTTAGAGACTTTTGGAGAAGAAGGAGCACTTGTTTTGGATAGGGGGTCAAGTTTAGGGTGTTTGGATGAGTGGAAAACTATTTTGGTGAGGGAGAGTCAATTTAAAGGACCTTGATTTTAGTTTTTATGTATAGTCCTCTAAATTCTCTTTCCATAGAGTCCAAGAACACTGAAATCGGACATTGGATGCAAAAGTTATGCCTGTTTTAGCGGGATGTTGCGTGTTGTTTCGCTCATAGTCGGATAATGTCCGATCGAGTAGGACATTGTCCGACTCTACTGTTTCCGGAGGAATGTGCAACTCTCTGGAGTCCGACTCAAATATCCGACTGAGTAGGATAATGTCCGACTCTGCTGATTTCTGTGTGGTGCGTAGCTTTCCGGAGTCCGACTAGAAAATCCGATATGGTCGGACATTGTCCGACTAAACATGATTGTTTCATGTATTTTTCAATTCTCCAACAATGCTTGGTCACTTGATCTTTCAACACTTAATTCTTTTGTGTCCTTCAAATTCAAACACCTTTGGACTAAATTTTGAGAGATTTTAGTCCTTCCTTTTCAGCCATCTTTGGACTAATTTTCACACATTTCTTGAGAGTAGGAATTTTCAAGGAGTTTTTATCGAGGACAAGATGGCCAAGGGGATTTTGAGATAAAGGACTTGAGAGAGCGTCTTTTCACTTGTGACTAGCCAACAACCAATCAATGTGAACAATAGTCACAAGTGGATCGACATGGTCACAAAGACCATAACAAACAACATTTTTTTTGAGAAACCACACAATCTAGCAATTTAAAACTACATTTTCAAAAGTTCTATCTTGTAGCACCCGAACATGTACCAATCAAGTTTAGCCACTCCATAAAATATTTGGCTCATGTCACCTCTCCATATTGACTTCATTTCATGAGTGAGCACCTTAAATGTGCTTAATTTTGAGATGACATCAAACAAATATTTTATGGGTAACTTCATCATAGAGGAACCATGATGACACTTGAACAACGGTAGCATGTCAAAACATACTAGCACGAGCAAGGCCTAGATGCACAAAGCAAGACTTAATTTAAAAGAGAACTTACCTTAGCTCATAGCCGGTCTTTCTTCACTTTGGTGAAGAAAAGTCATTCTCTTGTGTCATCACCCACTTTTGACTCCATCATCGACAATATTCTCATCTTCAAGCATGATGTGAAGTCCACGAATGCATAGTCCATGGTGAGACACAATCTTACACATAAGGCTACAAAAGCACTCATATAGCACATTAGTACCAAAGACACAAATTATAGAGTAAACTCCCCTAAATATATGCCCAGCGTATTTGAGTTGCATTTTTGGCATAATTGATTCAATTAAGGATCATGAGAAGTTTATTCCATAATTTGGTCATATTGCAAACCTTTGCAACAACAACGAGAAGATCAGAGATACTTTCACCTATATAGGTGTGCTTTCATGTCCCGAACATGAGCTGAATGAATCCCACTTCCTTGTGACTTTTATGCAGCAAAGTGAGGTACTGGCCAAAACCGGTCGACCTGTTTGGCAAACCGGTCAGGCTGGTTTTGCCTGCAGTACACTTTGATTTGACGATCATCTAGCGGATGCTTGCTCATTTTAACATATAGTACATGTATTATACCTTGAGGTTAGTACATACCTATAGATTGACAAACATGTGCTCTACTAGAGAGCTATTAAGCGCATCTTATGGCATAGATAGGGATTGCTCCTCGATTTGCAAAGATAACACAAGGACAAGAAGGAAAGGAACTCTTACTCACTGAGAGCAAGTTTGTGTTCTCACTATCTTCTCAAGGTGTCATTGGGTAATGAGTATGCATTTGCTTTTATGCTTGAACCATGAGATAAAAGTCTTCTTTTATTTTTCAAGCCTCCAATGCACCTATAGTCCTGCGGTGTGAATTATTCTTCCTTTGGTACCCAAGACATGTTGGGTCCATGTAGGTTAGTCAACAAGGATTTAGGCACCCAAATGGCATTTGCATGAACAAATGATGAATTAGTCATCATTTTAGTGCTAGCACCATTGGTTGCCTTTTTAAGATTATTTCGAACAGAATCGACAACGATTACGTTAGACATATTACCTTTTGGACAATCTATGCTAAGATGTCCTTTATGTCGGCAAGTATAACATGTCCGCCTTTTGATCTTGTTGACCACTCTATGTTCTCCCTTTTACTGATTATTCTTGGATGCTTTGCTCATGTTTGGCCTCTTGCACTTATGGACCATTTTTCTGTTGACTTCGGTGGAAGTACACAAAACCGGTCTGACCGGTTTCTCAAACCGGTCTGGCTGGTTTTGTCTGCGCAAACAGGTCCAATGCAGTTTGCAATCATGTGCCCCTTTTTCTTGCAACCATACCAAACTCTTGTCTTGGTAGATCTTCTAGTTCTTCTTGATTGCTTTGAATCTTCATTGTCAAGCTTGGATGAACACATGGAAGCATAATGACCCATGTCCAAGCACTTGAAGCACTTCACATGATCAAGATTTATATTTCTTCTTTCTTGCTTCAAATTCTTGATCATCTTGTGATTTTCTTGATGAGGACGTAACCTTGTGACGGTTGATCCCTTCTCAAGCTTCTTCACCATGTTTTCACGGTTATCTTGAGAAGGTTGCACTTGGTGTTTGCCCTTTAATTTTGTTAGCTCCGTCTCAAGCCTCTTGACTTCTTGCTTGAGATCATCATTCTCTTTTGCTATGAAGTCATTACTAGATTTTACAATAATTTGCTCAACATTTGAAAGTTGGCCTTGAGAGCAACAAGAGTTAGCACAAATAAATTCAATTGACTTTTGTGAGCAAGTGCATTTTTGTGTGAGAGGTTGAGAATGTTTTACCGATGTTACCACAATCTCATGAGCCACTTGTAGCATAGAATGTGAATCTTGAAGTGTTTCATGAGAGCACATAAGCTCCTCATGATCTTTTTGCACCGTCACATATTTGCTAGTGAGCACTTCAAGTTGATCATTGAGATCCTCATTTTCTTTCCTTAGGGCTGCAGCACAAGAAGAAGCATTAATAGCACAAGTATACTCCTTTTCTAGTTTTTCATATTTACCGATCAAGGAGGTGTGTGATTTGTTGAGTTTCTCATGTTCTTCATGTAGAGTCTTGAGCTCTTCCATCTTGTCAATGAGAAAGTCTTCTTGTTTCTCTAACTGCTTTTCTTGCTCTTGAATCCTCACCACGAGCTGCATGACTTTGACCAAGTCTCTTTTACTTATGTCTGTCGGATATGAAGTTAGCTTCATCATGTTCACTTTCATCTTTTTCATCCATGCCACGTGATTCATGACTCTTGGATGATAGTGAACTGCTCCGGGAGGTTGACTCTTCACTTGGTTGGTGGCGCTCATTTGAGATCATTGATGTAGTCGTGAGCTCCGACTCATTTTCTAGCAATGACTCCATTTGATTGCTTGAGCCATATGTTTCCTCAAGAGCCTTCCAAAGTAAGTGAGCGAGTCTTTAGGGGGCCGTGCTTCTCAAAGATCATGTTGTCCACTTCGCACTCAAAGCACTAGACAAAATGTGATATGCACGGGCTTCGAGATATAAGCATTTCTTTTGCGCACTAGTTAGAGAGGATCTCTCTAAGGCATAAGAAAAGCCTATATCTACGATCCACCAAATTTGAGAGCTCATTTCACGAAGGTACGAAGACATGAGAGTTTTCCATAGAGCAAAGTTTGCTCCATGAAATCGAGGTACCTCAAATGAAGGTGTGAAGACCCAAGGATGCGACATCGTCGTTTCTCCAAGCGGTTAAGCCTAATTAGGAGATTAGGCTCGATACCAATTGAAAGGACCTTGATGTCGCCTAGAGGGGGGGGTGAATAGGCGAATCCTGTTTTCTCGGGGAATGCAGAAACCTTGCTCTTCTATCTATCTCGAACTAATACTCGAAGTAGTGCCTCAATTGATGTTGGTTGCAGTAACACTTAGTCCCTACACATCACAAACAAGCACAACCGAGTAGATCGAAGCGGAAGCACAATATGAGATAGAATATAAACAAGAGAGGCAAACCGAACAAGAAGACACAAGAGTTGTTTGCCGAAGTTCGGATTCACTCCGTGAATCCTACGTCTCCGTTGAGGAAGCTTGAGTTGCTCCAACTCCAAGCCGGGTCTCTTTCAACCACTTTTCCCGATGCACTAGCTTGATCTTTTCCCTTCCGGAGGCAAGATCACAACCTTCACAAACCGACCCTTGGCTCACCACAACTTGGGAGCTCGTGGGTAACGCCTAGCCGTCTAGGAGGCTTCACCTCCAAGAGTAACAAATGCCACAAGAGTGCTCAATGCAGCCACAAAGTGCTCAAGGCTTGGATTGCTCACAAATGCTCAAATCTCTCAACCCAACTCAAAGATTTTCACCAAATCACTTAAGTCTCACAAAGAGGTGTTGGGGAGAGCTCAATATGGCCGTTGGGATGTTCTGAAACGCTTTGGAACCAGCAACCCTCGAAAGAGGGGGAGGGAGGCTATTTAAACTGTTTCGAAAAACTAGCCGTTGGATCTGGTCATCCAAAACCGGTCCGACCGGTTTGCCAAACCGGTCCGACTCTGTTTTTGACCAGCACAAAGGTTAAGCTTCAAAAGGCACTCCACTCATTTCTATTTGATCTCTTCTCACCAACTTTTGTGTATAGGTTCTATAAAAGGTCTAGAACACTATTACTCTCAAAGAATAGGTAAAACCCTAGGTTTACAAAACCGGTCCGACTCGTTTCCAAAACCGGTCGGACATGTTTTGTCGAGTCAAGCACACTAGCAGGTTGGTTTTCGAGGTTTTCCTCTCATGGCTTCTCACTTAGGATGTTGAGCACTTTGGACACTGTAGAAGCATAATGTTGCATCCCCCTTGATAGTACGGCAAACCTATACTCAAGATTAAAAGCAACTACACATTTTACACTTCTTGAGCTTGTAAACTTATCACTTGCCACTTTATCAATTTTGCTTCAACTTGGGGTTGTCAACACGAATAGAGATCCAAGCATATCCACCTTGAGCTAATGACCATGGATTTTATCATCAAATAGACAAACCTCCATATTATATCCATGCCATCTTTTCTTTCTTGATTCACATATAATTGACACTAGGAAACATACAATCCTCCATGGCCTTTTTGATTCATCGGATTCAACATCCACTTGCTCTTCTCCACCACAATGGTTCATCGGCGCCAAGCCTCTTCCTTGCCCTTCTCCAATGTATGGTCCATCGTAGCCAAGTCCTTGCTAATCCTTCATCAAACTTACCATCAAGATTGACACATTTCTTTGTATTATCCATTAGCACACCTTTGATATTCATCTTCATGTTGTATTGATTTTTCGTTATGATGTATGTTGCTTGCTTGATATGAAACCAAGAGTTAAGTCACCAATAGACATGGTGATACTCTCATTGTCTAATGTGAGACATATCAACAAGCTTCATTTTTCTTCATGTGACACATAGTACAATGTTTTCACCGTTGATCATCCATGTGCTTCGTCTTCATCACATACTTTGTCATATGGTAGTCTCGTATATACATGTGATTGTGCACCATGTTTCTTTTTCTCATTTCCCTTCACTTGGTTGTCATAAACTTAAATCTTCATCTTATGGAGTTTATGATCTCATATAAATAATGTCCATAAGTGTGCTTTGCAAACGATGATTCATAATGATATCATAATTAAATTCCTGCTCATCATCTCAAAAAACATATTAGTCCTTTAATCGTTTTGTCAATCAATTCACCAAAACCCACTAGGGGCCTAGATGCACTTTCAGTATGTACATACGTTTTCATTCAAAGAAAAAGGACCAGGTGTTACGAGCGGGTTAGGTGTTACCAACTTAATTTTGCATCCCTATAATGCTCAAAACACTCCAACAAAAAATATGAATAGATACTCTCTCAGTTCATTATTACATATCGTTTTGGAGTTGGACACGGGAATTAAGGAAAAGTAGAAAAGGTGGGTGCACTAAAAACGAGGAGGAGGGAGATAGAGATAGAGGTGCAGTGAAAAGAGGGAATATTGTATTGGGAAGAGGGAATGGTGTGTTGGGAAGCAAGAATGACATGTAATTGGAGAAAATTGAAAAAGGCTAGAATGACATGTAAATGTTAACGGATGGAGTAGCTCATATTATCTTCTACTAGCATGCAAAAGTTGATATGTATTGGGCACTTACAAAAAATGCAAAGAAAAAGAGAAACCAGCTTGTGAACAGTAACGGGTTGCTGGGTTTAATGTGAACAGTTGCAACCCGCACTGTTCACAGCATTGTTTACATTTTTTTAAGTCTCTATTACAACTCAACTTTTGCATGTTAGTAGAAGGTGGTATAAGCTATCCATTCTTATTTTTGTTGGAATGTTTTGAGCATTGTAGAGATGAAAACAAAAAATGGTACTAACACGGTAACACCTCCCTTCATTCAAGACATTCTAACATTTGTTCTTGTCCGAGTGATATTCTAACTAATTGAATTCAATATGTTAACCGGAAAATCGATAGAATAACTACAATTATTACCGTTAAAGTTTATATACCACAGAGATTTTTCATTATCTATAGTACTCTAAACTTACATAATATTTTCTCCGTCCTAATTTATTTGGCATTCTAGCTTTCTACCAGATTTATTGAACATTCTCTCGTATTTGGACACATCGTTTGTTCGGATACATTGAATATTCTATGAATCCGGACACTCAAAAACACCTCTAAGAATACCAAATAAGCTAGGATGGAGGGAGTATAATGAGCAACTTAAAATAAAATTTGAACTACTCTATATAAGAGCATCTCCACCTGCCTAGCCAAAATAAATTTTAGTTTTACCATTTTTTAGCTAATATGTAAAATAGAAATCACCAAAACAAATTAAGAAAAAACCAACAGAATAGCTAAAACTGACTTGAAATCTATTTTCAAACTTTCCACGTCATTAGTGAGTCCTTTTTGCTTTCCTCAAGACGCACGACTCGTCTTGCGATCTATGAAAAAAATCTCTGATCCAAAACGCTAGGACCAGTAGCCGTGGCCGTCTCAAGTGGCTGGAACGCCGTTCATCGGTGAGAAAGAAACGACTGTGGGTTGTGGCCATCTCTCAAGCGGCCTGAACGTCCAAGCGTGATATGCTTCTTATTGATTGCAACAATGGTTTATACATGTTCGTACACATGTGTTTACATAATTGTGTTGTGATTGACCTACGACGTAATTGATAGATGTGAGAGAAAGTCACGCGAAGCAGAATCATATGCGTGGGAACCAGCGGCGGGAGCAGCTATTGCGAGCGGGCACGGCTCGCCATGCTACTGTAGATCACGGGATGGAAAATATTCATTTTCTCGATATGCTTAGGGAGTTTGTTGGGAGACAAATTTGATGTCACTACAAGAAATCTAGCCTTCGATGACTTAAAATTTAGATTTTGTTACAATATTAAATTTCAAAAGGCCAAAATGCAAAAACAAATCTTATTTTACTTCATAGAATAGTCCGTTACCAGTCAACGATGGCGATAGACTACTAGCTTCTAATTTAATAATAATGTATATAAACAAGTTTTAAATTATTATTATTTTGGATATATTTTAAATCTTTTACGTATTTATATAATAACAATTATTGTGTATTATTGTTTTAATATATATATCTAATAAAAACTAAAGTGTTATACAGTCTCTAAATTTAAACGGGTATATACAAGCTGTTGACTCGTACAAAAACAAAAGTGTTGTGAGTTTTCGCATTAAATTCAAACAACATGAATATCCGAAGGAAATGAAAAATTGAATGGTTTCAATCAAACATGTTGTTTGCATAAATTAAATAAATAATTTAAAAATTAAAACTACATGTAATTAATATTAAAAATTTATCTATATGTTGGAATCCCAAAAAGTAGCCTAAGGAGCGGTCCGACCACTAGTGATGGCCAAATGGGCTGGGCCAAATGGACGGGCACGAAGCACACAAAATTTGGCCCGGCCCGAGCACGACACGGCCCGATGAATTTTAGGCCCGGGCCGACACGGCACGGACGACCGAGCCGTGCTTGGGCCGAGGGTCGGCACGACGCGGCACGGTCCAGCCCGATTATGTTTTATTAAATATATTTTTTGTTTTTATGTATACAACTAAGTAGTTCTAGTATAGTGGTAAGTGAATCCCTTCTTATGCATCAGGTCTCAAGTTCAATTCTTGTTACTACTCCCTCCATTCCTATTTATAAGCATTCCTAGAATCCCAAGACAAACATAGTCAAGAGAGGATAAGACATATATACTCCTCATTATACACTACCTCATCAATTCTTCATCCACCCACCAACCCATCAAAGTTTGTCTTATATGTAGGAATGCTTATATTGTGGAATAAAATTTGAATCCCTGGAATGCTTACATATAGGAATAGAGGGAGTAGCATCTATTTTTCCACCATTTAACACTAAATTTCTTTAAAAAATAACTAGATGGGCTAAAATTTAAAACGGGCTGTCGGGCTAAACGGGCCAGCCCGGCACGAATTTAACAATTTCGTGCCGTGCCGTGGGCCGAGGGGTCAGCCCGTGGGCTGGCACGGCATGGCCCATAAGTCATTTCGTGTCGTGCCGTCCCGTAATTTAAATGGGTCGGGTCTTTTCGTGCTCGGGCCGTGCCGTGTCGGGCGGCCCGTTTGGCCATCACTATCGACCATGATGCTCTCTTTCTCTCAAAATCATGGCCCTCGGCCCATTCAACTGAAAGAGATCATATTGCATAGCCCATAAAAGACGGATCATTATCTAGCCAAAAAGCCCAAATTACTTCAGAAAAAAGAAAGCCCAAACTTTTTAAAAAAGCCCGGACTACTATAGGACGGCCCACCTACGAGTACGTCAACATTTGTGTGACGAAATATTTCGTCACCGAGCCTATGATGTTCATGACGTATTTGTTCGTCGCAAACTTTGCATGTGTTCTGTCACAAGTCGAGGTTACTTTTATTTATGACGATAATCGAATGATTTTTGTGACGCATCATGGAACCGGCGTCAAAAAACGTGCTAACGATCTTAGAAACGTCATAAATCTTACCGGATAGTGACGTCTTCACATATTGTCACCCGGATTATGTCATTAATAGCCAGATTTCTTGTAGTGTTGATAGGATAGTATTTGCCATATGGAAAATTAAACAACTTTAATTATTCAATTCGCAAATGCATATATCGATTGCCGTTCTAACTGAAGAGATTTTACTTCTTGATGTCACTCCAAGATCATGCAGACGGAGAGGGTAATCTTGTTGGTGGATGATGATGCAGGGCTGATGAAGCGAGAGAGAAGGATAGCGTGCGACAATTTGAGGTTGGGGCAATGCCCCAAAAAATAAAAAAACCTCCACACCGAGTGTTCCTCCAAAGTACTTCCTCCATATCTATAAAGAAATTCATTTTGGACATCATTTAGCATATCAAGGAGCACTTAATTAGAAAATTTTTTCCATGTTTGCCCATATTAAATATGGTAACACCTCCCTCTCTCACACGAATCCGAGACAGCTCAATTGATTTGAGGTGCGTGCCCCAAAGCTCGTGGTGGTGGGTTCGAATCCTACTAGAAATCCTGCGCTGGCTTTTATCTGTAGTTTTTTAGTATTTTTCTCGGTAAGACGCGAAACAAGGAGGCGGCAGCCTGGGAAAGCACCGTGTGCGCGAGGGTAGTTTCGTCCGAAACACTCATAAATCTCCAAAACGTAGTTCTTTACGATATCTCGCCAAGTATCCAAAACACAGACTATTGTTGATATGGAGGGAGTAGGCTTTAGATTCGAATTTATTAAGATGCAGAGATTGTACCGGCAGTGAGTTGGGTTGGGGCAATGCAATAAAAAGAAGCTCTCATTGCTGGTTTTCAATAGATGACGTGACAAAAGTTTACCCTAGAGGGAATTTGTAAGTTCTTATTTCTGAGGTTTGAAATTTAAACATTTTCTCTGATCTCAGTTGAAGCACAGCTAAACTTTCATCATCTGCTAAACTGCATTTCATGATATTAGATTGAGGATGTAAATGAAGAATCCGGATTCAGGCCAAACATATATCATAGTGTACTGTGTATATAAGGGCAAAAGAAACATATTACCATAGAAGTAAACATACTTGAACCACGATCAAGAGAGAAATGAAATATGCATTTACTGAGCTAGGTAACGGAATGAACAAGATCAGGTGAGGAGGGTTTTAACAATGGACTTGACATTGAGCTTCTTGAGGTCGGTGTAGGTCTGGCCGCACCCGACGAACATGACGGGCGCTCCGGACGTGTAGACCATGGAAAGCGCCGCTCCAACCTTGTCGTCGATGGTGTCGAACTTGGTGAGCAGGATGCCGTCGATGAGCCTGGCAGTCGGAGCGGTGGACAGGTCGGCGAGTTTCTGGTTGAACTTGGCGAGCTGGTCCACGGCGTCGTTGCCCACCAAGGCCTCCCCGACGAAGAGCACCAGGTCCGGGGCGTTGAGGTGGATGAGCTCTGGAAAGCGCCCTCATGAGCGGCTCGTTGTCCTGCATCCGCCCCGCGGTGTCGACGAGCACCACGTCGGTCCGGGCCGCCCGGATCGCTTCCCGCGCCACGGCCGCCGGGTCCCTCTCGTACCCCCGGTCGAAGAGCGGGACCCCGAGCCGGGACGCGTGCGTGCGCAGCTGCTCCACGGCGCCGGACCGGAACGTGTCGCACGCCGCGAGCGTGACGCTGAGGCCGTGCTGCCGGAGCCAGTAGGCCACCTTGGCGAGGCTGGTGGACTTGCCGACCCCGTTCACGCCCACGAACACCACCACGTACGGCCTGCCGCCGCCGGCGCCGTCCCTGTCCCTGGCGGCGTGGACCTCGCGCAGGACGTCGACGGACCGGCGCGGCGTGAGCACGCGGAGGAGCGCGTCCTCCATCGCCGCGTGCACCGCGGACGTCACGCCGGTCAAGGACCCCAGCGCCCTGCCGTCCAGGCTCGCGGCCACCGACTCGCACAGCTTCTCCGCGATCTCCTCCGCCACGTTCTTGGCCATCAGCCGGTCCTTGAGCGCCCTCAGGGCGGGTTGCAGGTCCGATCTGCGGGCAACCACGCTCCTGCCCGCGATGCTCTGGAACACGGACGACAGCCACCGGTCGCCCGGTCGCCGGCATGGTTGTTGCTACCGTTTTTACCACCACCGCCGGGAACAGGGCCGGCGTCTCGTTTGGGCTTGGGATTCCTCTTCATCTCCTCGGCACGCTTCTCGGCCTCGAGGTGGAGCTGCCGGAACACCTCGGTGAACTCCGGGTAGGATGCGCGCCTGGGGCCGTAGTGGGCCCGCGCGAACTCCCTGCGCACGGCGGCGAGGAGGTCGTCGACGTACAGGAGGCGGAGCACCTTGTGGTACACGGCGGCGAACACGAAGCCGAGCCCGTTGTGGAACGCCCACTTCATCGCGTAGGCGCCGTGGGTGAAGCCGCCGCCGCTACAAGGGCGCTCCTCGAGGAAGCAGTAGCGGATCAGGGCGTCCACGGGAGATGACCCCTTGCCCGCGGCGCACCGCCGTGCGCCGCCTGGCACAGCGACCAGAGGATCAGGCCGCCGCGCGTGAAGATGATAAAGTCTTCCAACATCTTCTCCTTCAGCTTTTGACCTACTGGATCTGTATGCGGTTGCGTCGTTCTGTTTCTTTCTACCCTGTCTGCGGCTTGGGAGTTTATATACTACGCGCTATATATCCGTGTCGGTTCATTGCTGGATCGATTGGATCAGCGTCCGACACGGAAATAAAATCGCCTCCGAAGTCCGAACCGTCGGCAGCACTTTGCCACGTGTGAAGATGAGAAACTCTTCCAACATCGTTGAGCTTTTGAGATTCCTGGATCTCTAGCGTCGTTCTGGGTTCTGTCACCACCCGTGAGTCTTCATACAAAGACAAATAAAAATGAGACAAACTGCATAAAGGAGTAAATTCACGATTTAAATTGTTTGAGATAGTGAAATGAGTCAAGATTTTGTTTGAATACTAAATTGTATAAAGTGAATTGTTTGAATTAGTAAAGTAGACTTTTCCCTTTAAGCTATGCCAGGAAAGTTCCTAAATAATGTTGTTTGGAGTTTTGGAATCTAAAAATAAGATACTTCCTCCTTTCTTAAATTATTATTAATGTCATTAGGTATGTGAACCATGGCAGAGAGCTCCTCAAATCTTAGGTGTAGTGAGGACGTGTTTGACATGGCTTCACTCCACAACAGAAGCAGCTCTCGCTTTAAAACTCAACTGTGGCTGCAGACTGGGTTTATCATATCACATTCATACTGTAATACTATATACTAACTTACAAAGGGCAGAAAGAACCTTCAAGATTTCTCTTAGCTAATTTTGACTTTTGGCTGTGTATATATATGATGAAGCGCCTCACCCGAGCATCGAATCAGTTATCAATATATGTCACTGGTCCCACGTAACATCGGATTTGAAACCATCTCTTCTGCTCTCGATGGCACCAGCGCCACACGTTTTCGTCCGAACATAGCTTGGTCTTTTATTCTGCTCATAAATGTGTGCACATCCCAACATAGCGGGATGAATAATTACGGCTGATAGAGCGATGAACGACGATGATACAAGCTCGCGTATATGCATGCCTCTGAATATGAACCGACGACAAGGATGCACTAGAAACTATACAAATTATTATTTAGATTGACTTCAGACACTACGCTTTTATCAGTGAGGCAACTAGTGGTGGCTAAATGGGTCGTGCCCAACGGACCGACCCGAAGCACGAAACTTTTTGGCACAGCCTAAGGTGACGTGCCAGTGTTGGGTCGGAGGTGCGGCCCATTGGATGCACGACACGTCCCGACAAGACTATATTAAATAAATAAAGTTTTTCTATAGGATAAAAGTGGAAACGGAAGCATGGTGATAAGGCCATCATCCTTTAAGCATGCCGTGGCAGGTTCGATTCCGTTGTTTTAGCAGCATTTTTTGCTACATATCCATTTATGGACTTATGGGCCAACTATCTTATTTTGGGCCGTTGCCGTTGCGGGTCTAACAGGCTGGCCTGGCACGTTGAAGCAATTTTGTGCCGTGCCGTGGGCCGTCGCCCAGGCACGTGAGAATTAAATGGGCCAGGCCATTTCGTGCTCAGATCGGGCCGTGCCGGTCTCCTGTTTGAACATCATTAAGCTACTACTCGATTGGGAGTTTCATTTTCGATAAATGAAAGCTGCCAGTATAGCAATTTTACTTGATGTGGCATTGAAATTAATAAGAAGAGAGAAGAATGGAGTTTTATCTAGATGAAACCATCTCTACACTGTTTCCAAGACATTCCTCTCTTGTATGTGTTACCTAAGACACAACAAAATAAAATTATACATTGTATGAGGTATTTCATTCACCTTTGTTGCTTATGTGGCAACTTGAAAACAATGAAATAAAACTACCACTGAGAGTAGGCTTAGATGTAACAATACCCCTGCTGCTCAAATTTGGGGCCCTGGACAACTTGAAACCTGTTGCAGATCGCCGGTGTCGCCACGTGGCGCCCAATCCGTTTGACTAGGTGGCACCGGCAGGTGCAGGTCCAGTCCATGGAACCAAAACAAATTGAAGCTACACGCGTTACTCAAAGATGGTGCTTCAGCTCGACCTCAGTCAGGCGGTTGCATGGATCCGGTACAAAAGACGGAAACCATTATTTGTTCCACCGTATATAAATTAATTCCTCTGGTGCAGGCTGCGGACAATGATTTATCTTTTTTGTTTCGGCAGGCAGGCAGGCTGGCCGGCCAGTTCACGTGTCCACTAAACAACGAAACAGTCCGGCGTGCCGACGAATTCACGGACGAGAACTTGGCAATGTGTTACGCTAATGGATCCGAAATTCGCAGCAGGTTTGTCTTGGGCGCTGGCACACGGCTTTCTACATATAGCATTCGTGCTGGCATCGACTGCACACAACATGTTCGCCAGAGCGTGTAAAAGTAGAATTCAAGGTGATCGATCACGCCAGAGGAAGGCGGGCTCTCTCGCGTGTATCACCTCCCTCTGTCAAATCCTTGTTCTCATTTGACTGGCTGCAGCTGCAGGCCGGGGGTGGCTATCAGAAAAATGGGGGAAAACAACCCGGGCTTTGACCGGCGGAGGCCCCGTGAGAAACAGACGGCCAACGGCTCGTCCGCATTATAAGGTTGCCACTCCACTGACCCGTCCACTCGGAGTCGGAGAGACCCATGGCTGCCGCCGCATCGATGACGCCGCTGCTGCTTCTGGCGCTTGTGGCCGTGGCGGAGGCGTTCACGGCGGCGTCCAACGCCAGCGCCGGCGGCGCCGGCGCCGGGACGGTGGTCGCCGGGAAGCTGAACGTGCACCTGGTGCCGCACTCGCACGACGACGTGGGGTGGCTCAAGACCGTCGACCAGTACTACGTCGGCTCCAACAACAGCATCCAGGTAGGTTCGCGTCTTCCACACCCTCCCGTTGCAGTCACGAAAGCCTCTGCTGCTTCACCGGCCGGCGATTTCGTTGCAGGGCGCGTGCGTGATGAACACGCTGGACTCCGTGGTGGACGCGCTCGCCGCCGACCCCGCGCGCAAGTTCGTCGTCGTCGAGCAGGCATGTTACCCCATCATCAATTCCTTCCTCCTCGCCCCTTATGTATCTGCTTCCTCTGTTCCACGCCGAGCCTACCAGTTAGTACCTCCTCTGCTTCCTCTGCTCTGTTCGCCCCAGTGACGACACCGGTTCCAACTGGCCGCCAGGTCTCAAGAAACGCTGTCCATAATTGCAGCAGTGGAAAGATGCGGTACAATGTCCCTATTCTTCCCCCGAACTCTCCCAGTCCCATCCACCTTTGTCGTGGGTTGCTATCATCTGCTTGTGCCACGCCACGAGAGGATAGGGATGGGCACACCGCTTCCCGTTTGTCCAAAACTGGACTGGATCGGATTGGTGGTCCTTCAGCTCGCCCCTCGGTGACAAGCTGGTAGTATTGTCGGTGCCATTACGCACCAAAATTTTCATCCAAAACAAAGTGCTCATTGAATTTCTAAAGCTACATTTCTTTTAGATAATGTTCTACAGCTAGTACATATTATCATCCTAGTTAATAGTACAAAAGTTGTAGACCGATGGCGATACCACCGATGCAGACAACGGCAAATCCAATACTGTCGGATATTTTTCTAGGTGCAGATGACAAAACCAAGCAAATGCAAATTTTGGGTCCTAGTTGCATTTTTGACACCAGGGTGGGAGGGATTCCCCGTCGCATTCATCGGAGTCTTTAATGAGACAAAATCCAACTTAATGAGACAAAGCTCAATTTATTTCAATATCTACAGCAGATATTGGAGTCTTTAAGGCTGACCTGGAAAAACATTCAGATATTGCAAAGGACTTTTTTTCTTCTCAATATGTTACTTTTAGCTAAAGCTAATCTGATTCACTTTGAGGACTGATTTATCTGTCGCTTTCAGGCTTTCTTCCAAAGGTGGTGGGTAGAGAAAAGCCCAAAAGTCCAGGCCCTTGTCCGGAGGCTAGTTGATTCTGGTCAGCTAGAATTCATGTACGAAACGTAAATTGGTAGTATGATTTATCCTAGGTTTATGTTGCCAATTTTATATTTGTTTTATGGATATTGATCCAGAAATGGTGGGTGGTGCATGCATGATGAAGCTGCAGTACATTATATTGACATGATTGATCAGACCACACTTGGTCACCGGGTGATCAAGAAACAATTCAACAAGACTCCAAGGGCTGGTTGGCAGATCGATCCTTTTGGTCACTCCGCGGTTCAGGCTTACCTTCTTGGAGCAGAGGTAATACTAATATCACATTTGCGATGAATGGTGCTACTGAAAGAATGAAAGTAGCATAATCAAAAGATACTTAGAAAGCACTGGAATAGAGATTGTATGTATCTTCTTTAACAGCACCAATTACATGCGATTTACTAGTCAGGAATTGTAAAAAGAAAACACATAACTACTACTACAGGTTGCTCCAGTAATAAAAAACCTTGTATGGTTTTTCAGAGGTCTTCTACAAAAAAGGAACATGTTACTGAGTGAAACTTGTGCAATTAATATTTATTTGCTTTCTTGGAATTGTAGCTTGGTTTCGAGTCAATGCATTTTGCAAGAATTGATTACCAGGATAGGGCAAATCGTAAAGCAGATAAAGGTCTAGAGGTTATATGGCGCGGTTCAAAGACCTTCGGTTCATCCTCACAGGTTCTAATTGTCCTTTTCATGCAAATAGTTTTGTAAATTATGTTCGTTATCCTGAAGAGAACTGTGCAGTGACCTGTTTTCCTTTTTTTCTGATTTTTTTACATGAACATTTAATATAGTGTGATCATTTTTAAGGCTCCATTAACTGTATGGTTCTACTGCAGATCTTCACAAATGCTTTCCCAGTCCATTACAGTGCTCCAAAAGGCTTTAGCTTCGAAGTGTTGGCTGAAGATGTCATACCTGTTCAGGTACATGTCTGTATACAAGCACTTCCTATGGTGTCCAATTCTCCACAAAGCCATACATATGACTTGATTGTACATATCCAGGATGACCTATTGCTGTTTGACTACAATGTTGAAGAGCGTGTTAATGATTTTGTTTCTGCAGCCATAGCACAGGTGAACTTGAAATTTATGTGACAGCTCTTCACTTAAAATGGAAATTGTACATAATGTTGACTGATATCTGGGTCTTAATTTTGATGTTCTATTGATCAGGCAAATGTTACACGTACCAACCACATAATGTGGACAATGGGAGATGATTTTAACTATCAATATGCTGAATCATGGTTTAGGAATATGGATAAACTTATCCGTCATGTGAACAAGGTATTGTCAATTTTTAGCTGACAGAGGTAAACTGGAGATTCATATTCTGTCCACACTTTTAGGATTCTCGAATTCAGCGAATCTTAACAAGTGTGGGTAAGTTAATATTGTAAACATCTGCGAGCCGTTTCCATGTCGAATAGTTCTGCTGATTAGAGGCATACATGTTTCGTCAGTCTGCATAGTTAATCAATATCTTTATAGAATTTGATGATAATATAACATTGCCCTGGATGCTGCAGGATGGCCGAGTTCATGCCTTATATTCCACGCCATCCATCTACACAGATGCAAAACACTCTACAAACGAATCTTGGCCACTAAAAAATGATGATTATTTCCCGTAAGTTTGTATTGTAAACATATATATTAAAATAGCAGGAGAGTTCATACCTTATGCTCTTTTTTCTATTACAAATTGCAGTTATGCTGATGCAGCAAATGCATATTGGACTGGGTATTTCACAAGCCGCCCAACATTCAAGCGATATGTTCGAATGCTCAGTGGCTATTACCTGGTACGATATTCATGGACACACATTTAACAACTGCCAAAACAGTTATTCAATATCTTTAAATGTCCTGACACTGGACATGCTGACAGGGTGCACGCCAAATAGAATTTTTGGTGGGTAAAAGTTCCTTGGGATTGTTCACCTCCAGCTTGGAAGATGCAATGGGAATCGCCCAGCATCATGATGCCGTCTCAGGTACTGCAAAACAGCACACGACTGATGACTACTCGAAACGTCTTGCTCTTGGAGCATCTAAGGTTCAGTTCTCTTGGAAGCTTCTTTTATCATTAGACCATTATTTTGTTAAGTTTCAAGGAGTTGACAATATTATCATGTAGGTTGAGAAAGGTGTCAATACTGCTCTGACCTGTCTGACAAGCTCCAATGGGACATGTATGTCCTCAATGATGAAATTTAGTCAGGTAAGAAACTCTGATTATTTTTGCTTCATCACGTTTCCTTTTGTCTCCATATGTTTCTCCATATTATATGTTCCATAGTTAAGTTCTCATATTAGTAATTGACTCTGTTCCGATATAGTACTTTTGGTGCTTTTACAGTATTTTGTTTGATTCTCTATATCGTTGTTTCTTATGTAACTACAGAACTGACCTGACTCTTTGATCAAATCAATTTATAGTGCCAACTTCTTAATATAAGCTACTGTCCAGCAACCGAGGCAGCAATTTCAGCCACAAAGAGTTTAGTAAGTACTAATTATTTCAGTTTTTTCACAATGTAATGTATACCAGTTAGACTTTAGATCCTTACATGGTCTTCTGCAGGTTGTAGTTGCGTACAATCCTCTTGGATGGGAACATAATGACTTCATAAGGATCCCAGTGAGTATCTGAAAACATAATTTTACTAGCTTTGGGGTGATATGTGGCATAATTTATGAATCAAAAGGGACAATTGGTTCAGATCCTCCTTTCTTGAGTGAATTTACTCCTACAATAATTACACAAATCTTTTTTATTATTTTCAGGTAAATGATAAAAATGTAGTTGTAAAAAGCTCTACTGGAACTATTGTTGACTCACAACTAGTCGAGGTTGATAATGTTACCAGCAATTTAAGGAAGACTTATGTGAAAGCATACCTTGGCATTACACCAGACAAGCCCCCTAGGTATTGGCTCGTGTTTCAAGCTTCTGTACCACCAATGGGATGGAATTCTTACTTCATTTCAAGACCCACTGGGGCAGGTAAACCATACCAGCTTAAATATTTAGATAAACTTTAGCATACATGGCCTACTAGCAAACATTACCAGAAATGTCGGAGGTATTGAACCGGGTAGCAACGTAAAAAAGAAGCAAAACTATAAATGTGAAACTCCCATTCTCATTTTTTTATGATGCAATTTTACTCATTACATGGTTTCCAAATTGTTGTTTTTTGTGATTTGTAAATTATGACGACGTTTTATATACAAACTCCGGTCATGATTGTAACATTTCATATTGAAACATAAGTACCAGCACTCAGTTATACTGTGCTGACTGCACCAGACTAGAGGCAGCATGTTTCAGAACCGTAATCAATTGTAACCTCACAATGTCCTATTAAATTATCAAACTATATTTTTATTGTCCTCACCAACTTGATATTTAGTTGCTACACAAAAAAGTTAAGAAAATAGTTAGGGTGCCTGGAACCAATATGATTAGTGATGATAATCTCTTTTAGGTTAGTAAAAAAATGAGTTTTCTGTGGCACCTATAATTTGTGTCTCACTGCTTTGCATGAACTGCCATAAGCTTTCCTACAATCTATCCAGGTTACAAAAGAACAGCACACGTCTCTACGCTTGTTTCTCCGAGCAATGACACAATTGAAGTTGGGCCAGGGCCCCTAAAGATGTCCTTTTCATCCACGTCTGGACAACTCAAGAGAATATTCAATCCTGTCTCAGAGGTGAGTCCAAACAAGTAGCAAACAACTCCTAGTTAATATATGTAAAAACATGTTAAATGAGTTGGTAAGTGGAAGAATTTCAATTAAGATCTATTCACTATAAGTTTTCAGTACGTTACAAGTCAGAGTAAATGAGTTGGTAAGTGGAAGAATTTTAATACAATGTTAATCTTATGAGTCATTGTTTCAAATTTTGCGTCGTTATCAAGTTACGTTGATCCTACTATGCAAATGTTAGAACTCACTCCTTTGTTTTAGGTTGATTTGCCAATTCAACAAAGTTTTCTTTGGTATAGATCAAGCACCGGTGATGCTGCTGATTCACAGGTTATATAATATGGAATGATACTTTTCAAACTTGAATTGAAGGCATCTGATCATATTGTTCATTGCTCTAACGTACATATATTATATATTTGATCCTAGGCTTCTGGAGCGTATATTTTTAGACCAGATGGTAATACACCAACTACAGTTTCAAGATCGGTAATACCTTTTGTTTTGTTGAGTTTTCCTACATTTCAATGTAATGTGATTAATACGATTTCTTAGTTCTTAGATATTTCTAGTAAAATATAGCATTCAAGTATTTATGGTATCAATCTATTGTTACAACAATAATTGTACTTATCAAGTAACTACTTGCAATTTTTAGTTCAATTTTCTATTTGAATTGATTGATTCATTTCTGCTTCTTTCATAGGTGCCCCTGAAAGTAATTCATGGACCTCTAGTTGACGAAGTACACCAGCAATTCAACTCCTGGGTTTATCAGGTCGGACAGATGCAACCCTTTTCATTCTCTGGTTTCCATCACATATCAGGACTAAGTATTGTGGAGTTCAAAATTAACAATAGACTATTGACTTTTTTTGATAAAAATAGACTATTGACTTATCCCCTAGCATCCAAAAATTATCCTTAACTAGTAATTGCCTGATTTAAGGCTTGTGCAAATTCTTCTCTAGTATTCTGTTGTAGTTACAAAGCCATTTATTTACCAAAGGATTAGTCATTGCTTTAATCCCTATTTCGGAAATATGTCATTCATCGTATATATTATACCTCCGAGCATGACAGGGAAAAAAGTTTGAGCAGCGATTAACATTTTGTCTTTGTAGATTACACGACTCTATAAAAACAAGGAGCATGCTGAAGTTGAATACACGGTATGTAACAAGCAACCTTCAGATTCGTCAAGGGATATTCCTACAATACCTGCTTAGCATCAACAATATGATATTATATGGTACCAGTATATATTGGAACACAAACAGTTCAATGTTTAACAATTTTGTTCTTCTCATATCAAAGATTGGACCAATCCCTGTTGACGATGGTGTCGGGAAGGAGGTCATCACACGTCTAACAGCAAATATGGTCACGAATAGTACATTTTATACGGATTCTAATGGAAGGGATTTCCTCAAAAGGGTATGGCATAAGTATAATTTGTGCATGGTTTTTATACGACATATAGCGACTTGTTTTGAAAGCATATATTTTGGTCCAGAGTTATTAAATGGGTCATTGTCAAACGTTCTCATCTATACCTGAATCATTTTCTGTGGAGGAGGAAAATACTTCTGGATCAGTACTCTTATGTCTTCAAACATTTGCCTTCTCACGTAAATTCACATAGAGAATTTCATTTCCAGGTGAGAAATTACAGGGAAGATTGGGACCTTCAGGTGACTCAACCTGTTTCGGGAAATTACTACCCGGTACATAATTTTCATGTTGCAATGCAATTTATTTTTATGATATTAACTAAGTATCAACTAAATGCTCTGGTTACATGCTTTACATAAATCAAATACCTTTGCATGGGTAGTAATGTTTTACAATGTTGTTCACGTGTGGTTCTGTACTTGCAAATTAATAGCCACACCAATGGCAGCACCTCCTTTACTTTTCGTGGCCCATATAATGGCATGAAGAAATATAAAAACTTTATAAATATTAGGGTCATATATATATTGTTTCAGAAAAATTAATTACTAGATCGTTAGCCTCGTGGATTTCTTACACATAGACTTTTCAGGTCAATTTAGGAGTGTATGTAACTGATGGAAAATATGAGCTATCTGTACTTGTTGACCGTGCTGTTGGAGCATCAAGTATTCAGGACGGTCAGCTGGAGATTATGCTCCACAGGTATATTACCTTAAAGTTCAATTTATGCTAGTTCCAGGATCGTAGTCCTCTGAAAATAAAATAGAAACACCAGGATCATACATATTATTCTAATTGTAGTTGGGTTTCATCTATAAAACAATTTGAGTTGTTTTCTGTATGTAAGTATGCTTCTTGCAATCCGACGCCAAGGAACAACTAACTAAAAATTACCAATCCTTTTTTTTAAGAAACTGATGTATTAATTCTAGACCCCTTCCTTGGAAATACCTGTGTTCAGTGGGTTCTTTTTTCTTTTGAAATATTTGGTGGGCTCCTGTTCATTGTCAATCCTATCAAGTGTTCCCAACTTACTGTAAACTCTTGAAATTGATAAATAGATAAATAAAATGCAGAGATAGTTCTGGTGCTATTACATTGCACGCTGAGCTCTTGCTGATCATTTATGTTGTCAGACGTATAATGCAAGATGATGGTAGAGGTGTTGGAGAGCCACTAGATGAAGTTGTTTGTCTGGATAACGATTGTGAGGGTCTCACGGTAAAAATAGTTATAAACTGAATATGTCTGTATATCCAGCAATATACTTCTACTCTTGTAAATTCTGACCAAAAACATTACAGACCCGGGGTACCTACTATGTCAATGTCAAAAAGGCAGGGCACGGAGCTCACTGGCGACGAACAGTTGGCCAGCAAGTATATTCACCTTTTCTCCTTGCTTTTACCCACGAGGTATTTTTGCACACTCTCAACACATATGTTTGGTGTTTGCGTTTTCTTGCTATGCTGCAGTTAACAATTGCTGTTTTCACACAGGATGAGGCAACTTGGAAGTCCAACAATGTTGTGAAAGCAGGCATGATGGATGCAAATTACAAGCTTCCTGATAATGTCGCCATTGTCACATTGCAGGTATCCCATATAGTACTCCTTTATCGCTTACCTGTACTATCATTGTGGCGAAATAGGTTCATTAACAGGGCAGGACTAAACATTTCAGAACCTGGATGATGGTACCACACTACTCCGCTTGGCCCATCTGTTTGAGGTATATGTTAATGCATTTTCTTTTTCTGTTGAGTTGTTCCCTTTGACAAAAAAGATAACGGTTTATCTTTACCGGATTTTCAGGCTGCTGAGGATCCTCAATATTCCGTGATGGCAAAAGTTGAACTGAAAAAGATGTTTGGGAAAAGGACTGTAAGTATACTACGTAGCTAGCACCAATTATAGTCTGATTCTGTATTTTGAGGGAACCTGTGACGCAGAGCTAAACTTTAATTCTATTCCGATAAGCAGGTTAAGCAATTGACCGAGATGAACCTTTCTGCAAATCAAAAGAAGTCAGAGATGACGACGCTGAGTTGGAGAGTTGTCGGAGACACTGAAAGTGGTCCAGCCCCAATTAAAGGTGGCCCGGTTGACAGTCAAGCTCATGTTGTGGAGCTAGGACCTATGGAGATACGGACGTTCTTGCTGAAGTTATGAGATGCAGTTTGTTCATAAGACACAAGAATACAAGAAAATTAGATAGACAAGCAAGCCCAGGACAAATAGGATTCAGAAATGGGTTAAGGTGATGGAGGTGCATTTCCAGAGTTGGCTGGATGCTCTCTTTTGTTGGTCTCCATCATTATACACCTGAAAACCTATCTTCCTGCGTGGCCACTAATCAGGATCCACGACATAACGATGAAATAAAAGACAAAGGAATATCCGAATATGTTGTACAAAAATGTTACAAAGCAAACTCACATATATATGTCTGATTTTTCCAAGCAGCACTTCAGGAAAAATCTGGTGTAATAATATGAGCTGCTGTCGTGATCATGGGTTAAGCTTCGTAAAGGTGAATAAAGGTTATTAATCTAGTATCACACTAAGAACGATATCGAATCAGTGCCAAATGCAAAAGAAAAAAATCATACCAAGAATGAAATCACCAAGATTTGGTGTCACGTTGTGTTAGTTGTTGATGTTCGTTACGCAGATCTCTAGTATATTTACTAAGAGAAGAAATACAAACCTACTATTTCGCCACTTAATGAAATACAGTGGTCGGAACTTTTTCTTCCCTTAAGACGGAAAGAAGAATAAACAGTCCCTTCACTCATTGTAGCACGACGACAGTGGAGAACATAATACTGTCTGCCACACATTTTCCAGTTCCCGTATACTTCTATGGCAGGCAGCTTCAACTAATTATGGCCCTACTACTGCATAATCATCGTGGAATTAATCTATTTCTTTGCAGTAAGAGACTTGCCATTTTTGTGTCAACAACAACCACATGTAGGTGATGACCTGAATCGGCATTGAGCTGATAATGCTCATCCAACGCAGCTATCACGATGACCAGACCTCTAGCTAGTGAACCGTGAAGGAAAAATGGTAAATAGACTGATCTAAAACAGCAATAGAAAATGACCATCCTACATAGAGAGGGTTGCCTAAATCCAAATTGAGACGTCAGTCTTTAATGATTGAAGCGACTATATAATATAATCAGGGATCGTAGTTTATAAGCTACCACGTCTCCAGCTTGGTCGATCTTGCATCGATGCAATTGCTATTCAGAGAGAGTACTTACTTTGGTGATTGCACAAGAAGCGAGTGGTGTGGGTGGTGGGTGATACACTGAGATATATACCCCTTCCTGAACAACACTGCCCTCCAATGCAATTTACTCTCTCAACAAAAATGAAAAATGTGATCGTTGACGTGCTCGCTCTTGCCGGATGGTTCTTCATGGTGGTGGGCGCAGAAGTGGAGGAAGCTTCTTCTCCAGCAGCGGCGGCTCCAAAGGTGCCTGCACTGTTCGCGTTCGGCGACTCGATTGTGGACACGGGAAACAACAACTACATTCCTACGTTCACCAGGTCCAACCTCAAGCTCTACGGCAGGGACTTCCCCGGCCACCAGCCCACGGGCAGGTTCTCCGACGGCGAGATCAGCATGGACTTCTTAGGTAAATGAAAACTGCTTGTTACTTAGGTAAAATGGAATTAGCTGTACGACAAGCTATGTTTGCAGCTTCTGGACTGGGGCTGAAGGAGATTCTGCCGCCGTACCTTGACAAGAACCTCACCCCGGAGGACCTCAAGACTGGCGTTAGCTTCGCGTCGGCGGGCAGTGGCTATGATAATGCAACATGCTTGATGTCGGTGAGCAGATCCATTCGTCCGTGTTGAATTCGTGGTCCAATGGAACAGTGGTTTAGAAATTTTCAAAAAGAGATGCTTTTGGCACACGGTGATTGATATTACGGATAATGTATGCAGTTGGCGATGACGGTAGAGCAGCAGCTGCATCTGTTTATGGAATACAAAGCGAAAGTGGGGAGCATCCCCAACAGGTCCCTGTACCTCGTCTGCTGGGGCAGCAACGATATTCTCCAGTATTTCACCTTCTCCGAAGGGATGACCGAGGTCGACTATGCCAACTTCATGGCTCAAAGGGCATCCACCTTGATCCAGGTTCACGTTTATTCTCCAGTATATATGTTTAAATTGAACAAGATATATATGTTGTAGTACTAAATACCTGAAGTAGTAGTTCGACGAGCAAGAAAATGGTTTGTTTTAGATTGATTACTTCCCAATCTTAAGTTTTTTAGAAGTTTCTCTCATAACACTTAACAATGAATTACCATCTTATATAAGAAATAATGATTAAATGGCATCAAAATTTTCTTTTTCTTAGAAAAATATATCAATTTGTACATAGGCATTGTGTATGTTTATTTAATGTCCTGATGTGCGAGTAGTTTATCTGCGCTTGCCACTCATACGTCATACGCAGACATTGATCGCCTTGGGCGCAAGGCAGATCGCTATGACCGGGGTGCCACCGGTCGGGTGTGTGCCGGCTCAGCGGCTGGTCGCCGGAGGGCTGCGGCGCCAGTGTGCTACTGATCGTAACAAGCTAGCGCAGCTGTACAACAACAAGTTGAGCCAGGAGGTCGCCAGGCTCGCCGCCAAGTTCCCCGATGTCAACCTCATCTACATCGACCTCTACGCCATCCTCGATAACATTGTTCAGCGCTACCAGCAACTCGGTATATATATGCTACAAACCCATCAAAATAATTATAGGAGTTTTCTGGTCCAAAATAATGACCATTATTTTTCCTCAACTAATGGCCATTAGTTGAAGGGTAGTTTAGTAATTTCACTAAAAATTAATATTTTTTATTCATATAAATCTGTGCTAAAAATACACAAAAAATTGACTACAATAATGATGATGATGATAAAGATTTATAATAAATATTAATAGTAAATTCACATAAAAATGACTAACTTATTAATTATGATGATTTTTTATATTATAAATATATTATTTTGACAATATTACCCTTACTAATGGTCATTAGTTATTATTTTTTGAAATTAAATCTACACCGTTAGATCCAACTAATAGCCATTAGTTGTGTAAAAATAATGATCATTATTTTGGACCAGAAAACTCCTAAATTATTAAATTGCATCTTTGTCGCGGAGACTCATTTATCGATTCGTGAGTTAATAATTTGTTTCTTGGATGGCCGGCCGGACAAAGGGTTCAAGAACAACAAGGATGCATGCTGCGGGCTCATTGGGCTGGAGTCTGGCCTGCTGTGCAACTTGGCAAGCCCTGTGTGTGAGGACCCGGCACAGTATGTCTTCTGGGATGCCTACCACCCTACCCAGAGAGCCTACAAGATCATGATCGATGAGCTGATCGCCAGATACGTCAGATTCCTCCGCTAGCAAACCTACCTAGACATCCCTGCTATCTTGTGACTCGTTTGCCATTATCAGCAATATAATTGTGGTTGAGCATCAGCTCATGGTCATGGATATAATTAGGAATTTTACAAGTACAAATGTCAAAATTACAGGGACTGTGTACATCATAATTTGTCTTGGAGATACATGATATGGTATGCGCAAAAAAAAAAACTTAGTACAACAATCAAAATTTTACATATATTTTGCATGTGCATTGTTATTTTTTCCTTGAACTGCCCATGCAGAAACTAAATCAGATAAAGTAATAAACCTGGTACTAATTAATAAGCCCATGTGCTGTAACTACTGATCAGCGATTATAGGGGTATAAAAAATTAATTAGTCTGGCCTCAAGGGGGCGATGGTCAGTGCTAGCCGAATCAGGTAAAAATGACAATTCAATGGACCAAAGGTAGAAGGAGCCCAGTACTAACCTTTGTACTAACCGACACCATTTAAATGGGTATTCTTGGTTAATTTAATTTTCTCATGATTGCAAATATGTGCAATTTATGAAAGTTATGACTTTTTTGGGTTATTATATTGTTTTAACTGCTGTGTGGATGACTGCATCAAGCAAATTAAACACGATGGGGGCACATTTGCATTTTGCTAAAAAAATAGTAAAATGTTGGAAAACAATAAGCATTTGCCTTTTCCCTCTTTCTAAAGTTCTAAACCCTTACATTTAGATCACCGTCCTAGAAATTTATTAACATTATTATTACCTTCTGAATTTGAAGTTTATTAGATCTTACATTATACTTTTGGCACGAACAAGGCCGAAAATAGAAAACCCATGGATGCTGACTTTTTTATTTGAAGTGTCGTTTACTATAAAAAGGCGTGCATGCTAAAGGCATAACACGAATGCAGGAGCATGCATTGGCGCAGTCGGGGCTTCGCATCGTTACACAGATGTAAGCCTACTCACAGACAAGGATCCGAATCTTCAGATCGACTAGTCCTTGCATGAACTTATTGTTAACTGCCGTTTGGAAAGAGTCACTTGGTCAGTGTGTGACGCTCGCCCTTTATATAATATCGGCATCACACGACACCCTTTTGATCACCGTTCTCCGGTACAACTCGCTAATACTCTTTCAACATGGCGCGCACTAATTTCCTGCCGGAGTATCTGATAGTTGGGCTGCTCGTTCTCACCGGAGCCGCTATCGTGGCAGGTGACGATGTCGCCGGAGCTGCCGCACCTCGCCGTGGACCGCGTTTAGGTGCTCCTGCTCCTCGCCTTCCTTCACCTTTTGGGAAACCTGCTCCTGCTCCTCGCTCCTCCACCTTTGGGGAAACCTGCTCCTGCTCCTCGCCCTCCACCTTTGGGGAAGCCTGCTCCAGCTCCTCGTCCTCCTCCTCCACGGCTAGTGAAGCCTATTACCAACTCCTGCTCCTCGTCCGTCTCCACGGTTAGGGAAGCCCCCATTTTCGCACCACGTCTTCCTCCACGATTGGGGAAACCCCCTATTTTGGCACCGCGTGTTCCTCCGCGATTGGGGAATCCTCCTATTTTTGCACCACGAGTTCCTCCACGATTAGGGGCTCCTTCTCCTACTCCTGCTCCTCGTCCTCCTCCACAGTTGGGCGATCCCTTCCTACTCCACCTTTGATCCCCTCCTATGGTGGGGGCTCCTCCTCTTGCACCTCCTGTGGTGGCGCCAGGTGGACCCAAGGTGCCAGCACTGCTGGCATTCGGTGACTCCATCGTGGACACAGGCAACAACAATCACGTCCTCACCGTTGCCAGGGCCAACTTCCCGCCCTATGGTAAAGATTTCCCCGGCCACCGGGCCACGGGCAGGTTCTGCGATGGCAAGATCAGCGTCGACTTCCTAGGTACTACTCTATTTATTTCAACAACTGCATCTGGGTTGAAGGACTTCCTGCTGCACGATGATATGGTATACAATTAATTCATCGCAAATATATATGCAGCGTCAGGGCTTGGGATAAAGGAGTTTCTCCCGCCGTACCTGCAACGTAACCTCACCCTGGACGAGCTCAAGACCGGGGTCAGCTTTGCGTCGGCTGCGAGCGGCTACAACAACAACACCTGCCTCACCTCGGTGAGCACATCATCGCCAATGAATGTTCAATACACTCTAGGAATTACAGGGTTGTTGACTGTTTACTAGTACTACTAGTAATTCTCTAATTAATTTGGTACACACACGGCTGTTGCATCAGTCGACCATGACGATGGAGAGACAGCTTCAGCTGTTCAGGGAGTACAAGGCCAAGGTGGGGACCGTCCCCGAAAGAGCCCTCTACCTCGTGGTCGCCGGCAGCAACGACATCGTGCAGCACTTCACCTGGGCCGACGGCCTCACAGAGCCCGATTACGCCGACATCATGACCCAGAGGGCCGTCTCCTTCGCCCAGTCGCTCATCGCCGAGGGCGCCAGGCAGATCGCGGTGGCCGGGGCGCCGCCGGTGGGGTGCATCCCGTCGCAGCGGCGGATCGCCGGCGGGCTGCGGACGCAGTGCGCCACCGACCGCAACCAGCTGGCGCTCATGTTCAACCGGAAGCTGAGCGTGGAGCTCAGCAGGCTGGCCGGCCGGAACCGCGGCGTCAACATCTTCTTCGTCGACATGTACTCCATCCTCGCCGACCTGGTCCAGCGCTACGAGGCTCTCGGCTTCAAGAACGGCAAGGACGCCTGCTGCGGCTTCATCGGGCTCGCGGCGGGGCCGCTCTGCAACATCGCCAGCCGCCTGTGTGAGGACCCCGGGAAGTACGTGTTCTGGGACAGCTACCACCCCACCGAGAGGGCGTACAAGCTGATGATAGACGATTTCATGACAAGATACATGAGATACATCCACTAGCTAGACAGCCGCTTCTTTCCTTTCTTTCTTAATTAATTACTACCGTTGGGCTTTAGAAAAGTTAGCAGATACATTTGATTGTCATGCATTATATATGTGGCACTAGCTAGCTAGAAAGTTCGAAGGAATAAAAAGCTCTATTTTTGCTTCCTTTGTTCTCTGCTAACAACATGAGCTGAAGGATAAATCTTCCTTTGTTCTCATGCTCGTGAACGTACGTGTATTAGAGTGGGAGTGAACTTCAATTCTCACTACGGTGTTAATGAATTTTCTTCGTCACTACACGTGACGACCCTGATCCCACTAAATAAAATGTACATGCGCAACATCGAATGAAGATGTAGGAACGGTGTAACGAATGAATTGTCCTATGGTCCTAAACTTTATGCATTCGGTTATGAGTGATTAGGGGAGGAAGCTCATGACATTAATTATTCATCGAAATATGGTATTGCAAAAAGATATTATTATCATCTAAAAGCAGAAACAACAAACAAACAGTTGTTTTTAACTTATTGCAATTCTTTTTATCTTTTTTCATGCCGTCAAAGCCTAGACTAGCGCTATTGACAATAGTGCGGCAGCTTACATCCCAATGTTACATGGTAGCGATGGTAACACTGTATCGTTAAGAAGTAGAAAGACAGGCATCCGGTGACGAACCATTGCTTTGATTATTAATGGTGTGTAGGGTGGGAGTTCAGGATGTTCTGCATATGGTGGAGTGTGGTCAAAAGGAATGGAGCCTTATAAGACATCAAGTAAAACATTTTTAAAAAGGAAACAACGATGGTTGAATAGGTATGAAAGAGAACAATGTGACAATTAATTACTTGAGAACTAAATTATTTCTAACAAAAGGCATGGAGAGGCACCAATATATATTGTGGCTCAGGATGCAAAGAAAGTTCTCAATGCAAATAATTTATATATGACTAGTTAAGAACTTCTAGAAAATTGATTTTGTGAATATTATTCCTAGTTGGCCCAAAAAACACGTCACTTATAATTAGCTGCACCACAAATGGTAGTCTCCATGGTAAGGCTATGCATGTACATTTAGGGTTATAGTGTCATGTGTCCACCCTAGCTTTTTTATTAGTTATGGTTAAATATAAATATTAAATCTGATTATACTATTAAACATATCAAACTAGTTGTAGACATGTTGTCAATTCATAAATTGAAGTACAAAAATATCAAATTCTGACAAATTCATCAAATTTAACAGAATTTCATGAATTTAACAGAATTTGATGTTTTTGTACTTCAATTTATGATTTGACAACATATTTACAACTAGTCTGACATGTTTAATAATATAATCAGAGATTCAATATTTAAATTTAACCACAATTAAGAGAAAAGCTAGGGTGGGCACATGCCCCTATGCTCACTGAAGTATTTCTCTAAAATTATAGCAACGATGGAAAACATCAAATATTATTCAGCTAGCAAGTTTCTATGAACAAGAAATAAACTGGTTGATAGTTTAGCTAAGTAGATTATATCGGCTCATACCAATACACCATGCTATATTTCTGTGAGGAACTAGATCATTATCAGTTCCTTGCTATGTTCAGACAGATTTATAAACATGTTAATGAAAGGGCACGTTTTTCCTATTTATGTAATTTATGTTTGAATGAAATATATGCATGCCTTTATGCTCAAAATAAAAATTAAAGTAATACCAAAAGTCAATGTAGATTACTGAAAAAAAAATCCAAACCACAATTGCGGGAGAAGTTTTTCTTAACCAAGACAGTGCATGGTGATAGATACCTTGTTGAAATTAGCACATGGGAGGTTTTTTTCAGGAGCTAAGTCTCAATCCATAGAAAGGATAGAGTGAACATTAATTATTGTATGCCATGCTATGTTTTTCTAGTATACTAGTATTTGTTAAATAATTTACTCTGTATTTGTTAGTCTAGTTATATATTATTATCTTCCTACCCTCATTACAACCATAGGCCTCATGACTATTCTAGCTATCGTGTGAATTATTGTCATCTTCAGTAATATTATTCATTTTTATAAGGTTTTGAGATGCTGCCTAATACAGTTATGTAACAAGCAACTTGTCTTGAATAGAAAATTGAATTAGAGAGTGTCATACAATGGCGCATTACACTTCATGTCATCTGAATAAATGTTAATGGAATATAATAAATACTATTAGCTATGAATTGCTGCCAGGACATTCAATATAAGTAGGCAAATATTTTGTTACATCAAGAAAAGAAATTTTGTGTAGAGAGTGTCATAGGGTGCAGAAACTCGATGCAACAAATAGTGACAAAAAATGGACATAAATAATTGAACGTAGATGAGGCAGAAGCATGTTTAATTTGGGTTTATGAAACTAAGACGAGTAAAATTCTCTGCAGAAATTCTTGTAGAGATATAACAAAACAACTAAATAGACGTGTGCAGTGGTTAGGACAAGAGCAACATGCATTGTTGGTGAAGCTGATGATGGCCTAGCTCTTGGAAAGGCTTGAGTGGTTCTTCACTTCAAGCTCTCGGACAACTGATTTCCAAGAGACTTCACTTTTGGCCTTAACAAGAGATACATATGACCATGTTCCATGTTTGGTCATAGTGGCCACTTCAATTCCTAAGCCCAAAATCTTCAGATTTGAAAATTTTTGGATGGAGCACAAGGATTTCACCAAAATAGTCTAGGAGGTATGGGCAATCGTAGTGCAAACCACAGACAAATCTAAAATCATCATGGCTAAGTTCAAACAGTTAAGGAAAGTCTTAAAGGAATAGGCAACTAACAATTAGTAATGCTAAGATGGTTTTGAACCTAGTAGACCTTTCGGAGGAATCAAGAGATCTGACCATAAAGGAATGGAATTTTAGGGAACTGCTGCAACATCATTTGCAATAGTTATTGCATAAACAAAAGATCTATTGGAAACAGAGAAGAAACATAAAGTGGGTTAAATTTGGAGATGCACCCACACAGTTTTATCATGCCAAAGCCACAATTCAGCACAGAAGAAATGCTATCTCAGTGCCGAAGGATGCTAATGGGCAAACTTTTACAGACCATAAAGGTAAGGAGGAGTTGCTATGGGAATCTTATAAGGAAAGACTAGGCACTAGCGACAATGTTAACATGCAGTTTGATCTGTCAACCTTGATTACACAAGTAGAAGAATTGTATTGGTTGGAAGCTCCATTTACACAACAATAAATAGATGCAGTGGTATCAAATTTACCCGCCAATAATTCCACCAGTCATGATGGTTTTAATGGTGACTTTCTGAAGAAATACTAGCCTATTATCTCACAGGATTTTTATAATCTGCTGGATGATTTCTATAAAGGTGAAATATGTTTGAGAAGCATCAATGGGTCTTTTGTCACATTAGTACCCAAAATATATCATCCAGCGGTGGTGGGAGACTTTAGACCTATTTCTCTTCTCAATTCTTCAATCAAGTTGATAACAAAACTGCTTGAAAATAGGTTACATGAAGTTATTTTGAAGTTGGTACATAGGAACCAATATGGCTTCTCAAAAAGAGGTGCATCCAATATTGTCTAGCATGGTCTTTTGAATACCTTCATATTTGTCACAAGTCCAAAAAAGAGATTATCATCTTGAAATTAGATTTCGAAAAAGGCTTTTGACAAAATCGAACATAGCACCATCCTGGATATTTTAAAGCATAAAGGCTTAGGGGACAAGTGGATTTCTTAGGTGCAAATGATTATGTCCACAAGCACCTCATCAATTTTATTAAATGGAGTACCAGGGAAGTTTTTCCACTACAGGAGGGGTGTAAGGTAGGGAGACCCACTATCCCCACTATTATTTGTGCTAGCAGCTAATCTACTATAATCTATTATAAATGAGGCAAATAATAGAGGACTTCTTCAGCTTCCAATTCCACAAAGGAGCTGGAACAGATTATCCCATAGTTCAGTATGCTGTTGACACCCTTCTTGTAGTGCCAGCCTATTGTCCTTAAGGCACTATCAAATACTTTTGCAGAATGTACTGGCTTATGAGTGAATTATAGCAAGTCAATCATGGTACACATTAATGTAAGCCTAGAGAAGATGGAAATTTTGTCTCGCACTCTCAGCTGTCAGATTGGAACTATGTCTTTCACTTGCATGGGCCTGCCAGTAGGGGTCACAAGATCTTCTGTCTCAGACTTTCTCCCCATGCTGCAGAAAATAGAAAGAAGACTACTAGGATGTGCCCATTTCTTGACACAAGTTGGTAAACTAGGAAGGGTAAACTCTGTTTTATCCTCTTCCCAACATATTTTATGAGTATCTCTTGATACAACCACAATCGTACACGAGGTAGATAAATATAGAAAACACCTTTTGTGGAGAGCCTGATAAATATAGAAAACACCTTTTGTGGAGAGCCTCAGATATCAATGCAAAGAAACCTCCTATGTCTGCATGGCATGTGGTGACAAGGACAAAATCAGAAGGTGGATTGGGTGTCAAGAACTTAAGAGTGCAAAATAATGCACTGCTCGTGAAAGCATATGTAGAAATTCTTTAACAAAGAAGACCTACCTTTGGTCCAATTGTTATGGGACAATTGTTACCAGAATGGGAAATTATCAGACCAACAGAAATAAGAATCCTTTTGGTGGAGAGACATTCTGAAATTAATTTACCCTTATAAAGGGCTAGTTGCAGTCTCTGTGGGCAATGGAACAACAATGCACCTTTAGGAGGATGCATGGTGCTCTATCCCTCTACAATTTACATACCTACATTTTGTTCTTTTAGAAGAAGCTCAACAAGCAGAGGTTCTGGGAAATCCTCTGTTTACTCAATTCCAACTATCATTATAAATGGAAGCTTATGATCAATATCAGACCATTGAAGTGATTCTGTAGCAAATGAGTTTACAAGATACAAATGACGCCTGGTAACACATGGATCAAAAGGGAAACTCTTCTGCTCAATAGTTTATAAGCATCTCTGTGGTCATCTGCCCACTCACCCAGCTTTTAGATGGCTTTGGAGATCATCTTGTCAGCTTAAACATAAACTTTTCTTCTGGCTTTTACTCCATGACAGATTGAACACAAGAGGGCTATTGCTGAGAAAAAAACATGGTGTTGAATTCCTATACATGTGACCTATGTATTCTACATAGAACTGAAACTCTTCGCCACTTGTTTATTAAGTGTAACTTTGCTAGAAGATTCTGGGAATCAATTGGCCTTATAGTACCCAATAATCTGCAGCTCCCACAAGTGGTTAAACAACTGAAACGTAAGCTGGTTGTGCCTCTCTACATGGATATTATCATTATCATGAGCTGGTGCATTTGGATCACCCGAAACAATTGGATCTTCAATAACACATTGACCCTTCGGTAGCTAACTCTGCCGGGAATACTTTCCCAACATCGAGCAAAGACAAAACACACAACACAACTCAAGCAATGGATTGTAGATTCGGCATAACTGTTTCTTTGCTTTTGTTCTTTCAGTTTTCTTTTTGTACATACCTATTTATTAATTAATAAAATTCTGTAGGGGCTTGCCCCTCCAGTTCATTCGAAAAAAAAATTGATGGCCTAGCTAAACCGGCAGGGTACCGCCTGCTGATGAACGCTAAATCCACGGGAAAGGCGGATGCCATGCCTATAGGCACCATTCGTGCGCATGATGCCATTTTGGTTGACGTGAATAGTTGAATTGTATTAGGGAGTTCACCGTTCGTGTGTAGAAGTCGTTACCAGCTGGAGGCCAACACCGATCGGTACGTGTGGACGTAGTGGATGGACGGTGCCCGCAAAGCTTCGCATTGGTGAGCCATGCCGATCATTGCACGGCTTTACTTTGGTACCTTATACTGGCGGTGCCGCCGATTCTACCTAAAAGTGAAAGCCCGAAAGCTGAGCTTCAAGGAATTGTAA
The DNA here is from genome assembly GCA_031894775.1 of Chloris gayana. NCBI lineage: Eukaryota > Viridiplantae > Streptophyta > Magnoliopsida > Poales > Poaceae > Chloris > Chloris gayana. The sequence continues at coordinate 4,570 of JAUNZO010001503.1, read as the reverse complement.
GCGTAAGGTGTTTCCGGTCTTGGTTTGTAGTGATCTTTTGAAGTCTAGACTAAAGTAGAAGAGTATGTAGCTCATTGACTGAACAACTGTTTTTTTGTGCCGAATTGACGTATTTAATGGATCATTGGTGCAGAAACAAGATTTCTATATCTTGATCCGGCGTTACTCATCAGTCACATAATATTAAATTTGCCAGGTTGCCGTCACTAAAGAAAACACTGTACAACAATATGCTTGCACTGTATCATCATTTTCATTAGTTCATTACCCTCCGTGGTCAGCTTTTATCTTATGTTTCTTGATTTCTTTACATTTATTTATGGTGTGTTTCGTACAACTTATGTTCAAAATGCTTATAATGTTTATTATGCTTATTCTGTCAAACTGCTTATAGTGTTTATTGTGGCATAAACAGTCAACCCATTTGACAAAACTGTTTATGCTTATCTATCAAAACTACTTATTCTTACTAATAAGCACTACAAGTTACGTTGTGCTACTTTGCTCAAGTGCTTATGCTAGTACAAAATTGTAAAATACTTATAGGTACTATTACCTCATAAGCAGTTTTGTTATTTTGTTTTTTGACACTCCATAGTGCTTATTGAGCATAAGCAGTTTCAATATGCAGTCCCATAAGTCGTGTAAAATGCACCCTTAGTTTTCTGAAAATAAACATACTTGATAGAGCAATAATAGCTTCGTACTACCACTTGCCGCAACAAAAAAAAGGAAAAAAGCTTCATACTACCACAGCCAAGCCACGGAGTGGGAGTGGCTATTAACTCTTATATAGTTATATTTTTATTAACCAAACTGTACAATATTATTTATTGTCTAATTCTACAATCCTCACATAATAATTATAAAATGCAAAAATGATTTAAATAGATTATATCCTGCTTAGATGTATGTCGACACAATTATTATATGAGTTGTTTTGAACTGTCGCCATTGACTTTCAGAAGGGCACACGCGTTGGACTAGCTAGGCAGGTCAGGTTTAGTCGTAACTACAATTCGCGAGCTTTATGTATGTGAAGCGTAATTCTTTTCTAAATTCATAACACCTTTTAGCTCTTGTTCCTATTAGAAATTCGGCCATTTGTATCATACTGTGTGCCACCCCTTATGATGACTACACCATTGAGACACGGAGCATAAATTTAATCACGTTGTAAGTGTGACTGTGTGACTGTGAACCAAATTGTCACATCACTTGCCAAATTCTTTTTACCTCATGCATATTGATACATATTATCTCTTATTTTCAATGGGTGGATAATAAACCAAATAGACCCTAGATTATTATCACAGCGTTGTGAGTAAAAAGTATAAACGGATACTAATCATAATAATTGTACAAGCAAAACTTCTAGATCTGTTTCATGTGCGAGATCTCTAGATGCTGGTGTCAAAGCATATCTTATATTAGCCTGTCTGTACGACCATGCACATCCACAAGTCTCTCTCTCTCTCTCTCTCTCTCTCTTATTACTTCCCATTTCTCTCTTATTAATTCCCATTTCGGTTTGGATATTCATGGTCGGTGCCCAATGAATCTCATGCACACGACCCTTTCCATTCGTGGAACTTTTTTATACGGCACCCCAAAAGCCTAACATTTCTAAGGCCAGCCGGAATACTTCAACAAATATGAAATGGAGTACTCATATTTGATCCTTATATATGATGCGTGGGGATGAAGGAAAAAATCAATGCAGCAACAAGCATCAACTTAGTGGTGATCTGTTGCTGAGCAATTGTGGCAGCTATATGGACAATATAAATTTTAGTTATTATTTGGATTGTGATTATTTTGATGCATTTGGACCATATGTTCTATTTGAATGTGAAAATTAGTGATTGGAAATGATTTAAAATTCTCTGCTACAAACATAAAGTTTGTATGCATAAGTGTTACTATAGGAGTTTAAATTTGAAAGCACATGTCGATAATTTACACAGTGGAATTTTTATACCACCTTGATCGCCGAGTTGGACCATTGGAACAAATAAGTTGCTCAGATTACCTCACATGGCATTTCAATAATTCAGACTCCCAACGGAAATCATGTGACCACAGATTTGCTCTTGATACACGCTCAATAATTAACCAATGCACCCATGCACTGGCAATGTCCGTGGGCCCAGTCAATTCGACATGTAGAGCAAGTACAAGAGATGATCGACTGCAAGACGGCGGTGCAGATGGTGCTCTGCCTGGCCCACTAGGATCTGGATCCGACGGCCAGGGTTGCTTTGGCGGTTGATTACCATCTCTCAAGGCACATACTGATACGCCCCCTTGCCCGCGCGATTCCCGCCACGGTCGGGAAACACGCAGAGCCATATACCCCAACTAGGCTGGTCGTGTGGTGCACGGCCACCGTATTCAATTGCATGTGGGGACAGCTGCCTAACTGGACCCACTGTCAGTGAGAAAATGACAGGTCGCCCGCGTCGCTGTTCGTTAGATGCAGGCAGTTGTGATCATGGGCGGTTCGGTTCGGACCAGGCCATGCCGTACTGGTCGGTGGCATTGTATTCTGCTGAGCCGTGCAACTTGCTGCGAGTCTCTTGCGATTGCGAGCGGCCTGTTTTGCACGGAAGCCCCTAGATTCTTCTAATCAAACATTTGTTTAGTATTGACTTTTCAAAAGAATGGACTGATGCTAGAAACAATCTTGCATGTCTCAAATTTTGTTTTGACTGTGAGAGTGACAAGACAAACAGCCTTACATTATTGCTAAATAAGATATTACTCCATACTTTCTGAATTTAATAAGGTTATATAGAACAATTAAGTACTTGAAATTGAACTAAAATCATTATTCTCATAATAACAATCTAAAAACAGAGATAATCTATTTAATTAATTAAACTGAAATTATTGAACTCATTATAAGAATTTAGAACCGGGAAACATACTTAAAATAATGACCATATACTTAGTAGGAACTAAAACGATGGATGATGACATCATGGAGGATAAGTTAGTTAGTATAATCTTGAAGGGGCGGCCTGAAATATGAGCTCTGAGATTAAAAGATTCACATTCGCTAAGCACTTGCCCGTAACAAACTAGAGACGGCGACTTCAAAGTCAACTTGCCCCCACCATTTCCGCTATAAGAAGAGGCGCGGCATCACCTCCGAGACAGCCCTCGCCGGGAGCGAGAAGCGGCTTGGCACCTCGCCTCTTCGCCTCTCTCTTTTCTCTCCTGGCCTGATTGGTTTCTCTTGCTCACAAATTCCTCAAGATTGAGACCATGGACAATGTCCTGATCGATCGATCCGCCAGCGGCTTCGACTTCCGCCGCTGGACGGACGGCGACATCTCCCGGAGCGGAAGCTTCTTGATGATGAGCTTGCCGACACCTCTTATCAGCCAAAGCTCCTTCACTTACGCGACATCGTCACCACTTCACCAGTTTCAGTACGCGCCGCCGTACTTGCACTCCTCCGTGTCTCTCGCTCCGCTGCCTCCTCGCCGCCGGCCGCTCCCTCCAGCAGCGGAAAATAGTGTCATGATGTACGCCAAGCCACCGCCTGTGCTACCCACCAATAAGCCCGCTTCTTCTTCAGTGATGAGGAAGACAGTAGCGGGAGCAGATTACAAAAGGAAGAAAGCCGCGGGCGCCAAGGTCCGGCGACGAGACACCCAAGGCGCAGCGGAGGAAGCCGCTGGAGCGAGCGGCGCCGCTGCCCCCGGCGCCGGCGGTGGACGAGGCGCTGGACGACCTGGAGCGCGAGGTGGTCAGAGGGTTCGTCGAGGACCTGGTGCACGTGCTCGCGCCGCCGCCGAGCAGCCTGCCCCTGCCCACCTTCTCGCTCGTCAAGGCCAAGGCCGCCGCGGCACCGTGCGCCGTCTAAGCGCGCAGCCACAAGACGGCGGCACGGCCTTCCATCGAGTTCGTGACTTTCTTTCTTTCTCCAAATCTTTTTCTTTGGATGAAGGAATTATTGCTACGCTTTTAAAAAAACAAATGGGATTTATTCCCTCTGTTTATTTATTTTTCGTTTTTTTCCCCGAGAGGGTGTGTGAGGTCAAAGTCAAAGTAAACCTAATGCTAAGGTTTTTGGTACTAGCATTCAGCGTTAAGTTGCGGAGTTCTTGGTACGGTCTGTTTTTATTGACCTGTACCAAAAATTCAGGATCAAGAATTTTATGTCTGCGTCGTCTCATGAGTTGTAACATCTGTGTTTCACCACACTTTGTGCTCAATAAACTGGTTTGCGGTTTCAGTACTCAACACAGTTATTGCAAGTATGAATGAATCAATAAGCAGATGACGGTCTTTTGAAAATTTCTGGAGGACGAGAGCCTGGTTTTAAGCATACATTTAAACTTGGTGAAAGTTTGTATATCTAGAACGAATCAATACCGAAGTAAACAGCAGCACACGGTTAGGTACGAAGAAAAAATTATCTGTACTTTTTTCTCTTTAGCCAACTGCAATGAGCTCAGTCAAATAATATTGTACTTAATGCATGTACACTTTATTAGTTTTTACCAGTTAAATGCATTCAACCGTTTCTAATCTTATAGATTTAAAAGGTAACTAATGG
>JAUNZO010001502.1:0-151387 GCA_031894775.1 Chloris gayana | reverse complement strand
TCGAGGAACAGCACGGCCCATCCATTTATGTATTAAATGCCAGGCAAACGAACTGTGATACAAACGATACGAAATCGGCCGACGCTATAACATGCAATCGGTGGCTAGCAGCCGATTTCGTCGGTAAGCGATCAAATCATTAAGATTTTTGCAGGGATGCATTATCGAATGAAATGTAAACAAGGTAATTATTAATGGGATGTAATTCGTTTGATACCAAGAAGATGGTTTAATCATCAATCAGATCCGTGAATCGGCCGATCGGACATCCGGCCGATTCTGCCATCTATTTTAGCGAGTGAATTATTTAAATCTATCTAAATGTATAACGATGATGAATAAAATCATGCTAATAACTCGGGTTCAAAAGCAGCTTTAACAGATTTAGCACTAATTAAACATAAAACAGCTAATGAACGTGATAAGCAATCGGCTAAACACTCCGAAAGAACGAGTAAGACAAATACAACCACGCAGATCCCAAATCGACCGATCGCTCCAACAGGACAAGTCAACCGATGGCACGCAATCGGACCAGGTCTAACGGCCGCGCACGCTCGACCGATTCAGGACAAGCACAATTATAAACGCCTTAACTATGAAAGTAAATCTACACCCTAGCCAATCGGCTGCATGCGCCTAGGACAAGTCAACTATCGCAAAGGCAAACACAGGACACGTCAACCGAATCTGCACAATCGAATCGGCCAAGATGTAAAAGAAATCTCATAGTGGCTATCGTGACTCGGACGACCAGATCCGAGCCAATCGGCGTTGTGAACAAAGGCTGGAACGGGGAGGCAGGACAAGTCAAACTACCTCCACCACGAGCCCGGACCAGGTCAACTTGACTCATCCCGGCCGATACTCACTACGCCGATCGGGAACAGATCTAGTCGCCGGATAACTAGCAATTAAGTCATCTAATTACGAACAATGCGCCGAAAACTAGACAACATAATTACCTTGTCAAGCCAACTTGTTGTCGACCGGAGCCCCGAAGATCCCCGCGCAAAACAGTAAAACTTGACAGAAAATTAGGGTTTGGCGATGCGCCGAAAGTTGTATTGGATGTGAATCGAGTTTACATGTTACATCCGAGTATGTATTTATACTCGGCACAAAGAATCCTACTCGGACCCTCTTCGGGCCGATTTCCTAACTCGACTAGGATCTTCTTCCAAAATTAAACTATTATTTCTAATTTTACAACGTGGGCCAGGCCCATTAATATTACGCTCTTCGTTGGCGTCCGCGCACGATTCCCGGGAGGGACGCCCCTTTACTCGCCCAAGCGGCCGTCGACCTTCTGCCCACCGGCCCTCTTTTGACCTACGATCGCTGACAATGGGTCCCTTGGTCAAAAACCGGCGTCAACATGATTAAATTTCAACATGATGAAATTGGTTAAAATTGAGAACACCCCATTGTGGCTCCGCGAACAAGTTTGAGTTGTGTACCACTTGCATACCTTTCTTATGGGGATTGGTAAACCTACGTAGCTTGCAAGTTGTAAAGTGAGCCGGATATCTCACCGACCCGGAGGTGATGTGTATGGCACGGTGGTTGCACGAGTTGAGGACCGTTGGAGAGTATACGGGTTAAGCCTTGGGCACGTTGTTGAACGGTCGCAAGGGGGACGTGTACTCGGGGTCGGTGGCCCCGTGTTTTGCTTTATGATGAACTCGCGAACAAGGGCCATACGTGTTCTTAAATGATGCGTATGTCGTGCATTTGGGTTTTTCCTGTAGGATTAATAATTCAATAATTATCGCCGTTTTCTCTCGATTAATGAGTACTACTTGATTCGAGCAGTTCGCAATGTGTAGTAATGGAAAGAGGATGAACAGCTTGCTATTTTATATTGATACAAATTTGTATTGGAAATTCTTGTATTGCTAGTATGCTCACTAAAGTTTCTCTTATGCAACAACCCTATTAATTTGGCTAGAATATAAAAGTGCCAACCTAAGTAGCATAGGTGCCGCTTTATGCAAAATGCCAAGTTAAACCGGTCAAACCCCATGCATCTAGGAGTCGGTCTTAGATGGCCAAATTTGACGGGTAAGACTTGCGGAGTATGCTAGATCCTCAGGCTTTGCCACTACATTTGTATTTTCAGGATTCCCGCAAGTCGGGTTTTGCGATTGTTATGGTAAGGTTGTGTGGGATGGAGAAGAGCCTAAAGAGCGGACCATTGAATGGGTTCCTAGCTCTCCGACCCATGATGAGTGAGCCATGGCCTAGGCCGGCATGGTTCATTTAAGTTATCTATGTATCGTCGTGTCTAGATAGAAAGGCCAATATAAGGACTATATAGAATGGTGGCAAAACTAACCCCGTGTTATGATTGTTTAAATATTTTGCAACTATGGCTTGAGCAAAGGTATGCAATTGTGTGTGGTCAATTTTCGCATATTATTATTGGTGTGACTCGAATACACTCTTATTCGAGAGCTCTCCATGTGAGGCGAGGTGACATGGATTTATTTTTTGGCTTGTTTCTTTTAAATTTGATGTAATGTTTCTGGAATCCATCTCTTGCAGGTACATAACAACGTTTTAGTTCGTGCAGTATCGTGTGAGAGGTGTGTGTGCCACCGATGCGCTTGTCCGATATTCCTATCGGCGGGCGCGGTCTTTTAATTTTGTGAGGACGTGCGAAACGACATATTGAGCATTCATTACCTTTGCATAACATTCATCATGTCACACATGTGCATATGAACTTGTTTAAATGGAACAATCATGAAAAATTTGAGCTCATAGTTCATTCTCACAAAAGGTTGAAAACCGAAACACTAAAACGTGGCAGATTTCTTAACTTTCACGAAAATGAGCATAACTCTCTCAATACTTATCAAAATAAGGAAAATGAGGACTTTCCGGAAAGCTTGTGTTATGCACTACAACAATATCCTAGTATTAGGTCTTGCAAAAATCTGGAACGTAGCTATAAGTGCCCATTACAGAGAGCTATTCTGGAATTCCAGAAAAGGCTCCGGTTCTGTCCCTGACGTAGATCGCTCATAACTTTCAAACGACAAGTCGGATCGAGCTGTTCTAGGATGCGGTGGAAAGATTAAGAAATTGTCTAAAACTTTCGTAACAAAATAAAAATTTCATTCTGTCCATAAACAGGAGTAATAGCCGAGTTTCCATAACAGGTCAAATCTGTCCAGAAAGCTGAACCGTGTTAGGTCTTGTGCGAAAGGTTTTGTTGCTTCTTTTGCTAAGCTTGTGCCATTCCATCATTCATGCTTTACTTATTAGCATGTTTTATTATTGGATATTGAGTTTTGACTTGTGTTTCAAAATTCTCCGACAGATGGCCCCCGGCAAGCTCATGTTGGACCGCGAGAACCTCGCAAGGCGGGTGCACAAGTTGGAGCAGGAGCGTGCTGCCCTGCAGGCTACCCTCACCACCCGCGATGCCGAGCTCACTACTCGTACCGCCGAGCTTGCTGCCCGCACCGCCGAGCTCGCCGAGCGCACTACGAGGTGGACACCCTCCGTACGCAGCTCGAGTATAGCAAGGCGGAGCGTTGGAGTTTCTTCGAGCAGCTCCACGACGCCAACCTTGCCCTTGAGGGCAATGGAGCCGCCGCTCTGCCGGCCACGCTCAATGAGCGTGAGGCCCAGCTTACCGCCGCGAATGAGGAGAACTACATCCTCTCCGGTCAGGTGGACGCCCTTCTCGAGGAGAAGTATGAGTTGGAGGTTACTCTTCCGGAGACTCAGGGCGCTAGGGATGCTTTGGAGGGAGACCTCCGAACGCCCGAGCGACCATCGCGCATAACAATGCTACCATAGAGCACCTCTAGGCCGCCAACGACGCCCTGCACGCCATCCTTAATGGCGGACCTCCCGAGCCACTTGAGATCATCCCACCCGAGGAGGACGTGGAGATGAGTGATGGCGAGGATGCTTCCGACGTCGAGGCCGGAGCACCACCCTCACCCATGAGGGATGACGACGACTGCTACGGTGATGACGACGAGTAGTTGTCATGACCGGTGGTCATAGCTCTATGTGTTGTAGGATTTGTAATCTCGTGAGGCATGTAACCGTGTTGGAAAACGATCCGTGTGTTGTTAATTAAGCTCTCCGAGATTTGTGTTTGTTTATGGTTCACATGTGATGTAACTTAAGACCGTGTTGTATCGGATTTGTGGTTTCCCGTGTATCAAAAATTTCTATCATGTTGCTAGCTATGTTGGAATCTATGGAATATGTGTGTTGCCAATGCATTATGCCTATTTCATCAATATTTCTTTCGTACATGCAATCTGAAATTTTTGGTCCCTCATGTCAAATGTTATATTTTCTTGCTATTTTAGCTCTTGTTCTAATGAGCTAACGTGAGAAAATTTTTCATATGTGACAGATGGTGAATACCCGTCGTGGTGAAGCTTCCGGCAGTGGTCATGGTGGGAGGGAGGAGCCGCTACCTAACCCTCCACCTCTCACGCCGTTGGAACAACTCGTGTCCAACCAAAATGAGATGTTCCGCTTGTTCTTTGCAAGTCAAACCAATCAAGGACAAGGCCAAGGACCGCCACCCCAAGGGCCGAGGAATTCCACCTATGCCGACTTTTGGGCGACTCAACCGCCCAAGTTTGGTGAAGCTATCGTGAGGACCCGAATTTCACCTAAGTAAAACCCGGACCCTTTGTACCTCTATGCCACTCCCGGGAGTGTGGCACGTACATCAAACACAAGTTAGTATAGAAAAACCATAATTAAAGGAAGTAATCAAGGCAAGATAGTAGAATTTCCAAGTACATTATTATTATGCATAAGTCTCGATCTCATGAGTACAAGAGCGTGGCACGTAGGCCATCGCGAAATCAAAGTGGAAATCTAGCGGAGCGAAGCGGAAGCAACTCGATGAAGATCGGCTGTGAAGACCCTACCCACAAGCGACTCAAGTGTAGGCGAGACCGTCACTCCTCTCCATCAGCTCCCTCAGCTGGCTCGACCGGCTCCTCGAGCAACGGCGTCTCGAAAAACAAAGTGATAAAGCCGTGAGTACATAACGTACTCAGCAAGCCGCAACTACCTAGCAACAATGTATGCATGTTGGGATAGTTCAAGGAAAGGCAAGGGCTAGCACCTAAAGCATTATTCCTCAAGTCTATATGAATCATATTTTAATATTAGTCAAATTTTATAAGTGGCCTTGCAGGAAACAACACAATCCCGCAAGGGTCAAGTTTTATGTCTAGCACACCTCCACTGCACCACAGCTCGAAGCCGGAAGTAAAACACCTATCGGAGGGGAGAAGTAGTAAATGCTAATCAAGTGGATTTCTCTCGGTAGTGCCCATACTTTGGGCTAGACCATACGTATAGATTTATATATCTCTGCAGAGAGTAAGCAAGCCGTACCCACGTGAAGAGGTACTCAAACAAAAGACCACCGTCGTGGCCCAAGCAAAGCAACACTCACGGGATCACTCTACAAAGCATCAATCGGTAGGCGCCCGTCCCTCGAGTCCGGGATCCTCTAACCACAACATAGGAAAAGAAGGTCCCGAAGGGTGTGACAAGGCGTACCACGGGCCGGGTGGGATATCCTCTTCTCGTGGGTCGAGACCAACGCTCCAACACCCACTACCACTAATCTCTACACCACGGCGGGCCACCCAATCCTCCGCTAAGTATCATGATCCAGCCCGCCCATACAAGTCACGTCGTATGCTAGTAAGACCAAGAGAGGCATATGCACAAGAACCGGTCCTTAAGCTGCCGGGCGAGTCACCATCCCTCTCCTCAAAACAATAGTCGCAACAACCGTGTCACCCCAACAGGGGCCCTATAACCCAAGGCCCCTACACCACTCGTACCCGCAACAGGTACTCTCCAAATAGAGAATCCCCGTAAGTCTCCCAGCACCTAACCACCTACACTCGACCCCGCAAAAGTCCTACGAGGTATCTAGTACGTAAACTCGATACCTAAGAAACACCTACAATTTATTTTACACAAAAACATGTATAGTCATCATGGGGTTCAATTAAACAACTAAGAAAGTACTAAGCATGCGAGTAACGAGTAGAACAACCTATGGCAAACAGTGGCAAGGATGGCATAGTATGGCATAGGTAAACTACAAGTGCAAGTAACCATTAATCATGCATGGTTCAATTTTATGCAAATACTATATAGGAGCAAGAGTGGTCAAGGATGGCGGCTTGCTTGGATAGGGCTGCTCCCAAGCCAGGTCGGGGTACTCGTACGGATGCTCCGGCAGAAACTCCTCAAACCGTGGCTTAGACGGGAACCGGTCAGCACCCTCCGACGGACGGATCGTGAAACGAGGGTTAGGCACGCATATCGATGCAATAGGAAAAAGTACGAAACGGACGACGGAAATTACGGTACGAGAACATGACCAAAAGATACACTAACGCGTAGAGAACGTCGCTACGAGTCCAATGCAACCGACCGCGTATTTTTCCGACGCTCCAGGAAAAAGATATGAATTTCCAAAGATAAATGAATTATGGAAATTCAGGAAAATCCAGGAAAATGAAAAACCAGGGAATATTCCCTCCGTCTGGAATATTCCGCGGCCCTTACTATTCCGTGGACCGGGTCCACGAGGCACTCTCTCTATTCTTCTTCCTCTCGGTCTACAAAGACCAGGTCTACGTAGAATTCAAATCCCCACCCCATGGACAGAGCGGGACCCACCATGACGTCATCATGACATCACGACGCCGGAGGGGCGGCGCCGCCCGACACCGCCTCGAGATCTGCTGGAATTTCCTTTTCCCGACGACACGGCTCGCCGTGGCGGACTACGACCACACCAAGTCCTTCCCCGAGACCCCGCGCATCCGCCGGTCCTTCGCCCCGACCGGCTCGGCGCGGACGGGCCCCGGAGCTCGCCGGAGATGGCGCCCGGCAGGGTGAAAAGGGGGACACTCCGGAGTTCAACCAAACACGATTCGAAGATCACAAAAACAGAGCTTGAGCTCGCGCGAACCAAGCGGACCCGGTCCCGACCGGAGGACACGGCCGGAACCTCGCCGGCGAGTGAGAACCGCGGCGGCGCATGATAGAGCCCCGTCGAATCCTACACAAGCTTGCTTCTTTTTCCCAACAAACGTGTGCATGAGCACCTATGGCTCACCACACGACTTCCGAAGCGACAGGACCATCACGAGCAAGCTCCAAAGGCGAGCTACACCGGCGGCCATGGCACGGCGGTGGCGGAGCTCGACGTGGAGTGCCAATTCGCGGACAATTCGCGGGGAAGCAAGGGGAAAAGAGACGGGGGCTCACCAGCAACGTTTTGGCGGTCGAAGGAGGGACGGGGAGGCACCGACGGTGGTTGGCGAAGAGGTTCAACGATGGCGGACGGCGTGCGACGCGCGGAGAGGGCGGTGATCACGAGCTCGGGCGTTCCGTCGCTACCGGAGGGCAACAACACGAGCTTAGTACCGAGCGAAAGAGCGAGCGATGGAGAATCAAGAACAGAGCACGAGATGGTCAAGGTCTCACCGGAGACGATGGTCGGGGACGAAGAAGATGACGGCTCGGAACTTCGCACGCGTCGCGCTTCGTCTTCGGGGCTCCTCTCGTGAAACCGAGCGCACCGGCGGACGCAGCATCTCACGCCGTTCACGTAAAGCAGCATGAGCAGTGGAGGTTTGAAGCTTCGTCCATGGCGGAGAGGAAAACCGCGGACGGCGGCGGCGCTAGGGTTTGAGAGGTTGGGGGGAAGGGAGGCGGCGCCGGGGTTTTGAAGACGGCAGAAAGGGGAGGGAGCAGGTGGAGGCCGCGGCGCTACGCGACTCCGAGGTGGCTGCCTCCGGTGCGTCGTGCGCTGGCGGGGAGGTGAGGTGGAAAGGGAGCCGCGGCGGGGAGTGGTTGGGGAAGAAGGAGCTGTTCGGGCCCGGTCGGGTCGGACTGGGCTGGCGCGAGGGAAGGGAAAAGGAATGGGCCGCGGAGATTCAGCCCAAGCGCCGGAGTTTGAATGAAATAGATTTACGAATTGTTTCATTCAAACTTCAACCGATTTGAATTCAAATTATTGCCAAATTTAACCAATCCTTTTCCAAACACCAAACATTTTTATTACACGAATATTTGGTACAATTTTCGGGATGTTACAGCTACTATCGATCCTTTGGAAGCGGACAACTTCCTCCGCATCATTAAGTCGAAGTTTGCTCTCCTCAATTGCACATCGAAGCAAAAGGTTCTCTTTGCGGCTCAACAACTCCGTGGCTCCACTAGTGCATGGTGGGCAAGTTTCACCGCCGCTCTTCCCGCCGGTACTCAAGTGAATTGGCCGGACTTTTGCACCGCATTTCACGCGCATCACATTCCCGCCGGTCTCATGAAGCGCAAGTTGCAAGAATTCCTCGATCCGAAGCAAGGTACCGGAACCGTGCAAGAGTATGCACGGAAGTTCAACTACTTGGCTCAATATGCATTCTATCATGCCGACACGGATGACAAGAAAAAGGATTGCTTCCGTTCGGGGCTAAGCCCAAAGTTGCAAGATCGCTTGGCTCAGGTCACTACCGGCACGTTCAATGACTTAATGAGTGCCGCAATTGTGCAAGAAGATGCTATCCGTGCTCATCAAGAGGACAAGAAGAGGAAGCGTGCCGTAGGAAATCCCTCCGGCTCCGCTCCGCCTAAGTACAAGTTGGCTATCACTTCCCCGTCCGGACGAAGTTTCGAGCCACATTGCCGCCGACGGGGGATCACGCCAATTTGTGCCACAGCAGCACCATCACTCTCACGGTGGAAATCAGCAGCATACCACTTCGTTCGGCCCTCCACAGACAGCAGTACCAAGGTGCTAGACCCCGTCCTCAAGGTTTGTGCTTTATGTGGACGTCCGGGTCACTTCGCAAAGGATTGTCGTGTTCCGACACGTAACTCGAGCAACAAAAACAACAACAATGGTTCCGGAAGTGGCAATAACAATCAAAATCGCAATGGGAATAATGGGAATGGGAACCGCAACCAATCTTCCACTCCAAATGCTAAGAGTGGCCGACTCAACTATACCACGGCCGAAGAGATTCAAGCGGGATAACCAGTACTTTCGGGTATGTTTTCGGTCAACAACCACTCCACTTTGGTTCTTTTTGATTCCGGTGCAACTCATGATTTCATTAGTCAAGCATATGTAGAAACCCTACAACTCACTCCTACCGTTTTGGATATTCAATATCTCGGTGGAAAAATAGAAACAAACCTAGAGTTGAGGCAAGTACCACTAAACCTAGAGAGAAAAGTATACCCCTCCTCTCTCATAATTTTAAGTGGGCAAGGAATAGATATAATCCTAGGTATGAGCTGGATGAAACTCCATAGAGCTGTTTTGCACATCGATTCTCGAGAAGTTCACCTAAACTCACCACTCCATGGTTCATCTATTCTCCGATTACCCCATCCAAAATTCTCCACCTCTAAAATCTACCATCTTGAGGGAAAAAGGATTGAGGATCTTCCCGTGGTATGTGAGTTTCTCGATGTGTTTCCGAATGACTTATCGGGCATGCCACCCGATCGGGATGTTGAGTTTAAAATTGAGCTCCAACCCGATACGGCACCCATTTCCCGTAGGCCGTACAAGATGGCTCCCAATGAGCTAGCAATCCTAAAAGAGCAACTAAGTGAGCTTATGGATAAAGGATATATTCGTCCTAGTTCATCTCCGTGGGGATGTCCCGCTCTCTTTGTGAAGAAGAAAGACAAGACGCTACGCCTATGTGTGGATTATCGCCCTCTCAATGCGGTAACTATCAAGAATAAATACCCGCTCCATCGGATTGATATTCTCTTTGATTAATTAGTTGGTGCTAAGGTCTTCTCTAAGATTGATCTCCGATCCGGTCTTCATTGACGACATTCTTATTTATTCGAAGTCCGAAGAAGAGCATGCCGAACACCTTCGTATTGTTCTCCAACGGCATCGTGATCATCAATTATATGCCAAATTTAGCAAATGTGAATTTTGGTTGAAGCAAGTTCCTTTCTTGGGTCATATCATATCCGCGGAAGGTGTTGCCGTTGACCCGAGTAAAGTTGAAGAAGTGCTTACTTGGAAGTCCCCAAGATCGGTGAGGCAAATTCGAAGCTTTCTGGTCTTGCCGATTATTATCGGAAATTCATTCCCAAATTTTCAAGCATAGCCATGCCTATGACAAATTGTTGGAGAAGGATGCTAAGTTTAAATGGAGCCGTGAATGTGAAGAAGCCTTCCAAACTCTCAAGAAGCATTTGACATCCGCTCCGGTGTTAGCACAAGCCGACATCACCAAGCCGTTCGACGTGTATTGTGATGCGTCCGGCACCGGTCTAGGGTGTGTGCTAATGCAAGAAGGTCGTGTCATTGCTTATGCTTCTCGTCAACTTCGCAAGCACGAACAACACTACCCTACCCATGATTTGGAACTAGCCTTGGTTGTCCTTGCTTTGAAAACTTGGAGGCATTACCTACTTGGAAATTTTGTCAATCTCTACACCGATCACAAGAGTCTCAAATATATCTTCACCCAACAAGAGTTGAATATGAGGCAACGTCGATGGCTGGAATTAATCAAGGATTATGAGTTGGAAATTCATTATCATCCGGGTAAAGCTAATGTGGTTGCCGACGCTTTGCGTCGCAAGGATCAATGCAATCATATTACCGGTTGTTTTATGAAAAATTCGGAAAATTCAGATTTTAGTGAACCAAGCTTTCGAGTTATTCCTTATGGCTCCTTATACAATCTAGCTCTCATTCCTACCCTTCGTGAGGAAATTATTGAGGCACAAAAAAAGGATGAAGGAATGGAATTTATGCGACAAAAGATAGAAAAAGATGAGGCTACATGTTTCCGACAAGATGCCGATGGTGTATTATGGTTCAACCAACATCTCGTTGTTCCGAAGGATATGGAATTACGGAAAAAGATCATGGATGAGGCACACTTGTCCAAATATTCCATACACCCCAGTAGCAATAAAATGTACCGCGGCCTAAGAGAAAAGTTTTGGTGGACACGCATGAAGTGTGAAATTGCACGGTATGTGGCCGAGTGTGATACTTGTCAAAGAGTGAAAGCCGACCTTTTGAGAAAAGCCGGATTATTGAACCCATTGAAAATTCCTGTTTGGAAGTGGGAGGACATTGCTATGGATTTTATCGTTGGATTGCCTCTCACATCAAAGAAGCATGATTCAATTTGGGTTATTGTGGATAGATTAACCAAATCCGCGCATTTCATCCCCGTCCATACTACCTACAATACCAAGAAGTATGCCGAGCTATACATCTCAAGAGTGTTATGTTTGCATGGAGTACCCAAAACCATTGTTTCCGACCGAGGTCCGCAATTTGTATCTCGCTTTTGGGAGCAATTGCATTCTTGTCTTGGTACCACTCTCATTAGAAGTTCCGCATATAACACTCAAACGGATGGACAAACCGGAAGATTAAATCAATACTTGGAGGATATCTTAAGAGCATGTGCTATGGAAAATCGAGGAAATTGGGATGATTGCCTTCCATTCGCCGAATTCTCGTACAACAATAGCTATCAAGAGAGTTCGGGAATGTCGCCATTTGAAGAATTGTATGGTCATTCTTGTCGTACACCCTTAAATTGGTCGAAAGCGGGTGAAAAAACAAACTTTGGTCCCGATCTTGTCACTCAAGCCGAAGAAAAAGTCCGACAAATGCAAGCAAACATGAAAGCCGCACAATCTCATCAAGTGAGTTACGCTAACAAGAGGACACACCCGTTGGAATTTGAGAAGGGAGATCATGTTTATCTTCGTGTCTCTCCGAGTAAGGGCGTATCTCGGTTTGGAATTAAAGGAAAGTTAGCACCCCGCTATATCGGACCCTATCCGATTGTGGAAAAGCATAGCGCGGTTGCTTACCGATTGCAACTACCGGAAAGTCTTGCTCGTGTGCACAATGTGTTCCATGTCTCTCAACTCAAGAAATGTTTGAAACCTCCGATAGATGTGGTCATTTCCGACACCGATCAACTAGAAGAAGATCTCTCCAACCCCGAATAGCCCGTTCGGATTATTGATCAAAGCGACCGAGTAACTCGCAATCGCACCATCACCTTCTATAAAGTGCAATGGAGTAATCACACCGAAGAAGAAGCAACTTGGGAACAAGAGGATTTCCTAGAGAAGAATTTTCCCGAGTTCCTCGCGTCACACAAATCCGTAATTTTCGCACTCCCTCTCCTTAATTCATAGCGATTCTCGGACGAGAATTTCTTTAAGGGGGAGGGCTGTGACATCCCATGTCACGATTAGTGTTAAACATGCAATTAAAACCCTAATGACATCGCTAATGGAGCATTAATGCTAATCACCCAAAAAAGGAAATCAGGAAAAAGAAAATAAGAAAAATAAAAGAGAAAAGGAAAAACCTAGATTAAACCCTAGTCCTAACCTAGCCCTAAGAGAAGTACAAAAATTATAAAAACACCACCCACATATTTTTGCACCACTGCATTGCTCATGTAAAAATATGAATTTACAGCATTTTTACAAAAAATTTTGAACAAAGTTTTGAATGCCCAAAAATTCAAATTCAAATCTGAAACACTGCTGTTTATGAATTTTATATGAATTTTTGGAAGGAAATTTAGAACTTCAAATTATAAGATGAAAATTAAAGCACATCATGCTGGAGCTCCACATATTTTTATTTGTATTTTTGGAGCAACAGAACTATGATTTTCGTCCAAACTTTCAAACCACAGATTCAAATTTCAAAAATCCGAATTGAGCTCGTTGCCCGGTGGGCGATGGCAGCACCGCCCGCCGGTCCGGCCAGCCTGGCCGCCGCCCGCATGTGTGCCCGCCCTGTCCCGTCGCCACGCACCCGCCTGCCATCTCCCCAACTGCCCACGTACCCGCCGGCCAACAGGAGCGGCCGGGAATTGAAGCCGCACCGCCCCTACCGCCGACCACCCCCTCGCCGCCGTCCCTCTCCGCCTTAGAAAACGGCACGAAGCCAAGACCTGCCCTTTCATCGCCACCAATTATTGCCCAGCTCCTCTCGCTTCTCCCCGCACCACCGCCTCGCCCTCTCCCCCTCACCGGCGCGTGAATCGGAGAAAGGAGCCGCCTCCGCGTTGAGAGCGAGCTAGGTGAGCCCGCACGCCGATTCCTCGCGTCCAAACCCGCGCAGACTTACCCTGCACACTCCCCTTAACTCCACTCCCCTTGGTCTGCAGCCAAACGCCGGCAATTTGGAAAAGCGCCGCCGCCGTCGTCTCCGCCTCGCCACCTCGCCGTCGCAACCCCCTCCCCGGCCTTCCTCCGCACCGTCCGACACTGCGTCGCCGCTCTACATGCTCGGGTGATGCTCCCCGGCCAAATCCCGCCCCCTCTCTCCCTCTCGTACTGCACGGGCGAGCTCACCGGAGTTCCGCGAACTCCGCCGCTCGCCGCGCCGCCTCTACGGCCGCCGTTGAGCTCCACCACCCCCACCAACGTGCTCCCGCACCGCGCACACCATTTTCCCCAAAGCCCGGAGCTTGAGCTGCTTCGTAGCGCCGCCACGCCCGACCTCGCCGGCGCCGCCACCGCGCGCCGGAGCGCGGGCCCAGCCCCTTTTAAATTTTACCCTAGTGGCAATCTCGTAAATAAACCCGAACTTCATTTGAATTTGAAAAAATTCATATCTTCCGTTTGAAAGATCCAACAATTGAAAACTAAAATGTTTTCGAAACTACAAAACCTGTACTTTCATAAAAGTTACATGAGCTGGCCAGATCTGGACGTTTTCATATTTAATCCACTTGGCCGAGCCTTCAGCCTACCCATACTTGAATTTCTGGAACTGGAAGATCTACATTTCATTGCATATTGTTCAAGTTATTGCATTTCTTGCATTCTCAGTATTTAATTTTTTAATTAAATCTGTATAAATTATTTTTGCATGCCACTTGGTAATTAATTTCCTCCTGGTACTGTGCATGTGTAGAAAATCCCATGTTAATTTTTGAGCATGTTAAATAATTATTTTTGCGAACCCTAGATCTAATTCCATAAAAGGTTAAATTTCAGCATGTGTGTAAATAGGTTTATGCTTCTAAAAACTATGTTTTTGCATGTTTAGGTAATTTTCACTTTCCACAATGTCACATGGCACTTTATGATAGGTTTAGCAAGAAGGTTCCATGTAATTTCCGCATGTATCAATTTTGTTATCAAGTTCTCGAGTAGGTGCATCGTCATCGCATGTGATGATAATCACTCAACCTTAAGAATCTCATATGATTTGCATTTAAACTCTACTAAATTCTTCTATGAGATTCTGAAACTATATGTTAACCATGGCATTCATGTCATGTATTAAATCTTTGCTCATGTATTACTAAGGTTATACTTGTTCATGTAATTAATTTCCTTAAAGAGAACAAGTTATATGTTCATGCTTACTAGGGTTCACTAAACAAAGCTTTTGATTAACATACTCATGTGTGCTCATGCAAACAGCATACATGCATCACCATGTTCATCACCCTTGTGTTCTTTTATTTACGCCTTGCATTTCATCTTCTAGGTGACGATGCAGAATTGACCCCGCCGGAAGAGACGATTGCAACACTCAACGCTTGTGAGGCTAGTGCTAACTTCGATCACTCTCAAGGCAAGCCCTGGTGCATTCCTGTTATTTTGAAATGTCTTTCTTTATCACTATATTAAGGATGATGAATGTGCATTTAAGTTTTAGGCGTTGATTGGAAATCCACGTGCATCAAATTCCTATATGTCCTATGTTGCTCATGTGTCATATCCTCGTTAGAAATGCTATGTTATACTTATGGAAGTTGTAAAGTGAGCCGGATATCTCACCGACCCGGAGGTGATGTGTATGGCGCGGTGGTTGCACGGGTTGAGGACCGTTGGAGAGTACACGGGTTAAGCCTTGGGCGCGTTGTTGAACGGTCGCAAGGGGACTTGTACTCGGGGTCGGTCGCCCCGTGTTTTGCTTTATGATGAACTCGCGAATGGTGGCCATACGTGTTCTTAAATGATGCGTATGTCGTGCATTTGGGTTTTTCCTGCAGGATTAATAATTCGATAATTATCGCCGTTTCCTCTCGGTTAATGAGTACTACTTGATTCGAGCAGTTCGTAATGTGTAGTAATGGAAAGAGGATGAACAGCTTGCTATTTTATATTGATACAAATTTGTAGTGCAAATTCTTGTATTGCTAGTATTCTCACTAAAGTTTCTCTTATGCAACAACCCTATTAATTTGGCTAGAATATAAAAGTGCCAACCTAAGTAGCATAGGTGTCGCTTTATGCAAAATGCCAAGTTAAACCGGTCAAACCCCATGCATCTAGGAGTCGGTCTTAGATGGCCAAATTTGACGGGTAAGACTTGCGGAGTATGCTAGATACTCGGGCTTTGCCACTACATTTGTATTTTCGGGATTCCCGCAAGCCGGGATTTACGATTGTTGTGGTAAGGTTGTGTGGGATGGAGAAGAGCCCAAAGAGCGGACCATTGAATGGGTTCCTAGCTCTCCGACCCATGATGAGTGAGCCATGGCCTAGGCCGGCATGGTTCATTTAAGTTATCTATGTATCGTCGTGTTGTATTTCTCTTCCGCACTTTATTTCGAACAAAGATCATGGTCATATAAGACTTAAATTCGAACCTAATGTATCTTTTAATCGGAACTCTATGTTGTAATCGAGACTTAATCATGTAAACTTGCAATTCGTGTATGTTTGTTAATGTGATGCTATGTATGGTTGCTTCGTCAATCATCTCCCAAGGCGATCCGTACCACACTTAACTATCTTTCGGGATAGGTGTGTGACAATGGTACTCGGACCGACTCTTAAGGGAGTGCATCGGGAGGGTCCATTCCCACGCCGCAAGTCCAATCAGCGGCGAAAAGGACTACAGAAAGTTCAAGCGGGGAGACTCAAGGTCCCCCAAAAAGAGTAAAACCTCATTCGACTTCAAAAAAGCCACCTCGTAAGTCTTCTATAACACTCTCGTAATTCCAAACCTCTTCTTCGCTTTATTCTAGTTTTTAAATTTATTTAATTTTTCTATATAACTCCTTCTAATCTCCAAGCTAGTATAGCTAGCTTGTTGAGAAACAAGTCCTCTATCCCCGCCACGACTAGTGGCACATCTTCGACGTCCACTTATCCAGACTCCCGATACCGCAAAATCCTCTCGAAGTCAAGAGTGTAGCACACACAAAGGAAATCCCTGCTGCCTCGTCCGAAGAACAAGCTTCCAAAGAGGTCGAAGAGCGGGTCCTCATTGATGTTCACAACACAACCATTAGTGACTTCCCCCTCAAGCCACTCTGTTCGAGGCTGCGCCCGAACTCCCACCGGGACCGGTCCGGACCGAGGAAATTCCCGCCGAGCTAGGACTACCCGTAAGGCTTCGGGAGCGCCCGGGCTTGCCAAGATGGTCGTTGGTGATGTGGAAGTGGATAGCTCGAGTGGAGCCGGAAATTCACAGCCACGGCTCAATGGGATTCCATTCAAGAAGAAGAAGCCTTAAAGAACTTTTCCGACTTTGGCCGGGTATGACTTCATGCATGCCTCTCTTAATCCTTCCTTAATTTTTTCACATTATAATCTGACTCCTTGTTTCTCCTATCCTCTAGGTTCTTCTCAAAAATTCTGAGGCCAAGAGTACGATCATCGCTCGTCTTGAGGAAGAACTTCATCAAAATCAAGAGTGGTTGGTTGAACTTGAGTCTCGGACCACCGGTCCGAAGTCCAAAGAAGCTGATTTGCAAATCTGCTGAATACTCATCGAATAATGGAAGATCGCCGACAAGAAATCATTAAACTCCGAAAGGAAGTCCAAAGTAAGCTTTCAATTTTATCTTCAAATTCTTTAATTAACTTTTTACCCTTCTGACCAGTCTTATCCGCTTTAGCACTCGAAGATCTTATTGCTGCTCACAAAAAGGCTGAAGAAATTCTCTCCGAGAAAGCAGCTGCTCAAGAACAAGCTCTTCAAGAAGGATCCTAGATCGAAGAATAGCAAGCGACCCGAATTGGAGAGTTGGAGGCGAGCTCACCGCCAAAGATAATATTTTGGCACGGACTCTGCGCTCCAATAAGATGCTTGAAGCTGATAACGCTCACTTGAAGGTGAACTAGCTGAAGCGTTGGAGGCAGTCAAAACGACGCAAATGGAGAAGGAAAGCACTTTGAGGATCTGCGCACGAGTATGCTCGGCTAGCTCTCAAAGCAAAAGAGCATGAGATCCAGCGTCCGCTGAAGATCGAGACCAAGCCGAGGGAGCCTAATGTCAACATCAAAGGCAAGTTCGGAGCCGCGGGCATCGAGCACAAGCGTGAGTTCCTTCTTTCCTATTTTTATTTAAGAAACTCTTTTTTATACCGATCAAGATCGATAACCTTTCCTCATACTTTTTGTCCTCTTCGAACTTGCTGCAGAGCGGTATGCGAACACTCGAATATCCGAACGGAGGTCAACCCATTCTCCAAAACGAATTGGATCTTGAAACGGCTATCCGGGATGTCCCCGGAAGGATCATAGAGCACTCAAAGATGATCGCTGCATCGGGAGGAGGGCACATTGCTGCCATAATCCAGTCTTGGACTCCGGTCGAAGATTGCGACTTCAACTTCATCGGAGATGGTGCTCACCCGGATACAACCGAAGACCGGTTCAATGAGTTAAAAACTTCACTCATTGGTACTGTTTCTGAATTATTTGAAGATGTTCCTCCGGATCTGACTGGTGTCCCACTAAATGAAGTCTGTAGCACTCCCTGTTCTAGATCAAGCTGCTCAAGATGCTGCTGCCGCCTTTAGACGGACAATAGAAGAAGAGTACGAAGATCTTGATGCAGATTTATTACTCTCTTCCTCTCATTCTGAAGGCACAATAGATGACAAATTGGCAGTAAGAACCCAAGATCGGGGATACCGGCAATTCCAGCGGACCCGCCCAGTAGCCATCTATTGTAATGTGAATCATTATCCTTTTAACTATGCTGAAGTTCTAGTGTTCGACTTCTTCTCTTTTTTATACCGATAAACAAGAATTCATTATCTTATTCCTACTGGTCAAATTCTATATCTAAGCAATGATGGTTATTTCGACGTAAACTCACTATGATTGAATACCGGCTCTAATCAGCACAGATTGCAATTCATAGGAGTAGCCTACATTAACAGAATCATGCTATATAGAAAAATGACCAGCCTTTAAGGTTTAAGATTACATAATATCACAGATTGCTCTTTAAAATAGCAACCTACATACCAGTATTTCAAAAGAGATGCTTAAAATTTCCTTTCCCAAACAAACCGATCGAGACTAAAAACACAAGTAAATAATCTTACGGACAGCTCTTAATCATAGCAGCCCCGTGGCTTAAGAAAATGACCAGTTTTAGTTATTTAAGAATTTCATAATTTCACAGATCTGCTCTTAACACAACAGCCTTCTGAATTTCATAATTTCATAGACCGCCCTTAACACAGAGACCCCTGAATCGATAAATTAATTCAAATTTAAAATATCGATACATAAAAAACACAAACATATTCATATCCGAGAACAAAGATGCTTTATTATATTACTAGGAAAAGTACAATAAAATCCAAGATGCTTTATTAAGTATAAAAAACGACAAAGCTGATCAATATTCCAAGAATTCGGAATTTCCTCTTCCTCCTGGGTCATAAGCCTATAAGCCCCCGGTCCGAAAACCGATTTAACCACAAAAGGTCCTTCCCGGATCGGTGACAAGTTGTGCTTATTCTTATTAGACTGGATCTTCCGAAGCACCAAATCTCCCACTTGAAATTTCCGTGTACGCACATTGCGATCATGATATCGACGGAGCCCCGATGATACTTGGCCGCTTGAATCAAAGCTTGATCTCTTAATTCTTCCGCGGCAATCAACTCAATTCTAGGATTCATACTTCTCTTCATCATAATACCGCACTCTAGCCGACACCATATTCACTTCTATGGGCAACATGGCCTCGGATCCATAAACTAAAGAAAAAGGAGACCGCCCGTAGCCCGACTAACGTTAGTACGTAATCCCCAAAGTACCTATGGCAATTCCTTAACCCACTTTCCAGCATACGGCTTTAAGCGGTAAAAAATTCTAGGCTCAAGACCGGTTAAAATCATACCATTAGCTCGCTCCACTTGTTCATTACTATGTGGATGCGAAACCGAAGCATACTTGTACCTTAACTCCCAGTGCTTTCAACATAATCCTTGAAGAATTCCGAAGTGAACTTAGGCCCATTATCGGTCATTATACTATGCGGAACACCAAAACGTACAAAAATATTCTGTAAGAACTTGATTGCTCGAGCGAGTGATTGTACTGGTGACAGCTTCTGCTTCAATCCACTTAGAAAATTTATCAACCGGCACAATATGTGTAAACCCTCCCGGCGCTTTCTTGAACGGTCCAACAATGTCCGATCCCCTGGTTGAAAAAAGGCCAAGTCATCGGAATTATCTGCAACTCATGAGCTGGAGTATGGGATTGTCGAGCAAAAAAGTGACATCCTTGGCAGTTTTTAACCACCGTATGCGCATCATCGTAGGTCGTGGGCTAGTAAAAACCCCGTCTCGAACACTTTCCCAACTAACGTCTTCGATGAAGCATGATTGCCACAAATCCCCTTATGAATATCTTCAAGCAATTGATCACCATCGGAGACAGATACGCATTTCATCAAGATATTAACTCCACGTCGGTAAAGTTCTCCTTCAAGAATCAAGTAACTTCATGCCCGAACCTCCAGTCTTTGCTTCTCAACCTTGTCTTCCGGAGTCTTACCGGATCGCAAGTACTCGAGATACGGGGCAGGCCAATCGGAATCCACAATCATAACCTCGGATAACCGCTCCGTTTCTTCTATCTCGTAGTTCGCTTTGAGGCCCTTGCCCGAGCTTATGCTGCAAGACTGTCCCATCAACCTTTGCTTCTAAGACCGCTTCTTCGACCTCTCGCTTCTAAGACCGTTTCCGTAGTCTCTATCTCTTTAATAGTAGCCTTGCGATCCATCTTAATGGATGGCTCGTTCAATATCCGAAGAAAAACACCGGCCGGAACCGCTTGTCTCGACGATCCCAATCTGGCTAACTCGTAAGCAACAGAATTATTTTCGCGCAGTATATGAGAAAAACGCAGGCCATCAAACTTGTCTTCAAGCTTCCTTACCTCATGGCGACAAGCTATCATTTGATCATCATGAGCATCCTAACTTTGTTGACTTGACTGATTACAAGCATCGAATCTCCGTATATATCTAATCGCTTGACTCCCAGCGAAATAGCTACCCGAAGTCTATGAAACAAAGCCTCGTACTCAGCGGTATTGTTTGAATCACCGAAATGCATCCGCAACACATATCTTAATGGCTCTTTCTGTGGAGTAAGAAGTACAACCCTAGCCCCCGCGCCGAAAGCTGCAGGGACCCATCAAAAAACATCTCCCAATACTCCAAATTCTGAATTGCTTGCGGCACTTGCGTCTCTAGCCACTCAGTAATAAAATCAGCCAAAGCTTGTCCTTTAATAGCTGTATGTGTGTCGGTGTTCGAACCACCGGCTGTAGAACTTGTCCCGGGATGCGCGTTTTAGGCCGGATGGTACACAAGGAAAGACACGAAAGATTTAGGCTGGTTCGGGAAAGCTTCCTACGTCTAGCGGGGGTGGTGTGTGAAAAAGCGTGAGCGTGCGAATGTTTCAGCCTTGTGTGTGTGTGTGTTAGCGTGTCTTAGACGTGCGCGTATGTGAGAGACTCAGCCCTTTATAGTCACAGGGGTGAAGCTCGAGTTACGGGGAGAGGGAGAAGGAGGTCAGCCGTGGGATCGGCCGAATGCCCGTGCCGTCCCGTCAATCTTCTTCCTCGCCCGTACTTGAGTGGTTGACCGGGCGGTCGCATCGTTCCCGTAGCTAGCAGCGTCGAGATGGATTATTCCGCATTCGGCGGAGTCCTGGGCGGCACCGTGGCGGACCGGTTGGATATGACATGCCATTCCCGTCTTTCTCTCGTCATAAGCATTGATAGCTGGGTCAAGGTCGAGGTCGTGGGGCAGCTCGTTCGAACCTCGAGCTTGCCGGCGAAGGTCGTGCAGGACGGAGCGTAACTCAAGCTCGACCTCGAGTTACACCCGTTCGACGAGTATGGCGGAGGGGGGGGAGTTACGTCGGTGGATGATGGCTTTCTCCGGAGGCTTCGGTCCACGCCAACTCGTCGGGCAAAAGGGACAAGCACAGGGACGACACGTCCCGTCGGCATGGCCCGACGGGAGCAGGTTGTGGCAGGAGGGATGGGGCGCTAACCCACCGCCAATGATTTTCGAGTACCGCCGACGTGGGCGCCGGGGTGGTTGGGAGTTAATGCGGTTGGTGGTCGAGCCGCGAGGTCGTGCCCGAAGGTCGAGCGTGGAGGTCGAGCGGGCAAAGTCGTGCGGGACGGAGCCCCTCGAGTAGGACGGTCAAGGTCGTGCCGAGGCGGGCCTCCTCGACCTTGGCAAGCAAGGTCGAGCTCGTTATCCGTTGTCCCGTCTTCCGGCGGGATCGTACGGGTGGGGGGCCAGCTTCTTGTGCCGACATGTGGTAGCGTTAATCTTTCTCCCCGACGGTAGCCCCCGAGGATGCGGGGAGTCGCGTTCACGTAGTTTTTGTGAGAGTTATTTATCCGCCGGATGCGCACGAGCGCGTCCGGTGGACGGTAGCCCCCGAGCCGGAGGATAAGTCGAAGACTTATGCTTTAGCTGTATTGCGAACGAAGTGCGGTCCCACGCTTGGACCTCGTGTTTGCGATACCGGCCCCCGAGCCCCCGCTCGGTGCGGACGGCCGGTCGTGAGGTGGTTCGTCTTAGTCGATTTCCCGTCCGCGTCGCATTCGTACGATGGAGGGTAGAGCAGATCCACGATTTTCCCGGAAAGGCCGACACGCGAGGCTCGGTGAGCTCAATAACGGGAAAAGTTCGAGTGAAGTTGCGGTTTCCCGTCGAGGGATTCCGTCCGGCCCACCGGGGACAACTTCATTTATCCATGCGGTCGCCCTCGATTGGGACCCGAAAC
Organism: Chloris gayana; assembly: GCA_031894775.1. Classification (NCBI taxonomy): domain Eukaryota; kingdom Viridiplantae; phylum Streptophyta; class Magnoliopsida; order Poales; family Poaceae; genus Chloris; species Chloris gayana. The sequence continues at coordinate 129,296 of JAUNZO010001502.1, read as the reverse complement.
CGTTCGCCGAGTTTCGGGGCTTGATGCCTCTCTACGGTGAGACTCCCCTTAGTCGAGGTCGACGCGGACTCGAACGTGCCCGGTCGATGTCCGTTGCGCTTGCACACGAGGGTCGCGGTCACTAGGTGGACCCATCGATGTCACTCCCTCGGCTCGGTTTGGTATGCTCGAGGCGACCGTCGAACCCTTTCAATTGGGCCAGCCTTGGAACCTCGGCCGGGTGGGGCCGTCGAGGCAGCTTTCAGCCTCTTATCCCCGCGTACCTTCGTGGTCGAGCCTCGGTTTGGTCGAGCTTCGAGGTGGAGCGCTTGACCTTCGAGCGAGTAGGTAGGGGGTCGAGGGACCTCCTCGGGCTACGTGCCTTTGAAGCATCTAGGCCCACTTTAGTGTTTTGGTAATTAATGACGACCCTTATTTTTGACTAACTATGTGGTTGAGTTGTTTATGATCATAGTCAAAATAAGGGACGGATTGGTGAATGAAGGTAATAAGCGTTTGGATGACTCAAGGCAAAGGTAACTTGATAGGGTTTTCTACTTTGCCTGGTCACTAGGAGATTAGAGATGAGTGACCGGATTATAGGTTAAACGCCGTACTATCAAGAGGGGTCGATGAAATGACCTTGAGTATCATAGTTGCCACATTGCTCAAACTTCCTAACTTTGTGAGTGGTTTTGATGAGTGACTTTGCCTAAATTCTTTGTGAGATCCAAAGCCAAAGTCTTGAGAGAAAAATCGGATTTCCTTATGCTTGTCGGACGGTTTCCAGTGGACGGTCCGCTGGAACAAAATTCCCAGGAAATTCCGAGGGAGGTCTCGGGTTCGGCCGCGGACCCTCCCGGCGGACGATCCGCCCGACGGGCTAACGATCCGCCAGGGAGAGGTCCGCCGGACCGGAATCTATCCCGATTCTGTTCGTTTTGAAGATGTCCCCAGCGGACAGTCCGCGTGGCTGGCGGACTGTCCGCTAGGAAGGGGCAGAGCGGGTTTCAAATTTGAAACTAGCCGTTGGAGTGCCCTGCGGACGATCCGTGGGAGATTCGGACGACTGCCAGGACGCGCAGAACCGGGTAACGGCTAGATTTTTGAGTATGGGCTATATATACTCACTCACCCCGGCCATTGCTCCCTCTCTTGCGCATTTGAAAGACTTGTTGAGCATCTTTGAGCCCTCCCACACTCACACAAAGCCATAGTTGGAAGATTGCAAGTGTGTGAGTGCTAGTGCCTTGATCTTTGTGAGATTTGAGCTTTGTGGCACTAGGAATCCTCAAGCAAGCGTCATCGACTTGTTACTCTTGGAGGTTGCCGCCTCCTAGACGGCTTGGAGGAGTGGAATCCGTGAGCCCTTCGTGAAGAATGTGTTGTGGCCCCGAGTTGTTGTGAAAGGTTTGGTGCTCGCCTTGCCGGAGCGGTCAAGAGCAACATCTAGTGGAATCGAGGTTGGAGAGGTTCAAGGTATTGACTTTGCCCAATCTCAAGTTGTTCTTTGTGAACCCTTCTTGGTGGTGGAGAAGTGGATACTTGAGGAGAGAAAGCAAGTCATAAGCTTGAATCCACCTCAACGTGGATTAGGGGTGATCGGCAAATCACCGAGACCATAGGATTATATCCTTGTCTCTTGCTTTTGTGCTTATTGTTCCTTTTACATACTAGAGATTGCATGATGTATGTCACCTAGGATTGCAAACCTACTTTAGTTCAACCTAGGTTTAGTTGTTATTTACTTGCTTTATCCAATGGTTTTTCAATTCCACATTTAATTGGATAGTTAGCTTTTAAATTGTCAATTTGGCTATTCACCCCCCCCTCTAGCCGGGGTCCTTCGATCCTACAAGTGGTATCGGAGCAGGTTCTCCCTAAATTGATGGGAATTCATCTTCCGGGAGAAGGATCATGGCTAATCAAGTGACCAATGTTGGCCCGGCGCCATTCTTTGATGGTCAAGACTTTGATTATTGGAAGACATGTATGTTGATTCATCTCGAGGCCATGGGTGATGCCGTGTTGAGCATTGTGGAAGATGGCTATGTGGTTCTCAATCCACAAGAGCTCACTCCCGATGAAAGGGAAAAGATGAAGCTCAATGCTCAAGCCAAGAACATTCTTATTCGGGCTCTATGTAAGGAAGAGTATCATAGGGTGTGCAAGCTCAAGCCCATAAGATGTGGAACACTCTATTGGAAGCTCATGAGGGCACCAAGATGGTCAAGAGTGCCAAGTTGTTCATTTGCAAGGGCAAGTTTGAGGGATTCACATTGTTGCCAAATGAAGACTTGAAGACCGCATTTGCAAGATTGAACAACATAGTAAATGATCTCAAGGATCTTGGTCATGATGTGCCTAATGTTGATATCTCTCACAAGTTTCTTAGGTCATTGCCATCCAAGTATGAAACTATTGTCACTATGCTTGTGAGGACCGATTTGAATGAGACTACTCCTTCGGAAATCTTGGGTGAAATTCTCACTCATGATATCTTCAAGCAATCACAAGTGGGCTCTCGGGATGATCATGTTGATATGAAGAAGAAGAGTGTGGCTTTCAAGGCAAGTGGCTCTCATATTGATGATGATGATGATGATGATGATGAGAGTGACTCCGATGATGATGAGGATGTTGCATTGATGGTGAGGAAGTTCAAGAAATTCATGAAGAGGGGCAAATCTAGTGGTTTCAACAAGAGTGGCAAATTCTCCAAGAAGAATCCTTTTGCCAACAAGAAGTGCTATGAGTGTGGGGAATTTGGCCACATCTCTACTAATTGCAAGAAGAAGAAACATGATGATGATGATGAGCCAACGAAGAACAAGAAATTTGCCAAGAAGAAATTTCTTAAGAAGTTCTCCAAGAAGAAGAATGGGAAGGCATATTATGTTGAGTGGGATTCCGAGATTCCGATTCGATGATGAAGATGACAAGCCTTCCAAGAAGGGTCTTGCCGGCATTGCTATCAAGGAAGCTCCATCTCTATTTGATTCACACTATTGCTTCATGGCAAAGGGTGAATCCAAGGTATGCAATGATGACTTTGAGCCTTCCTATGATGATTTGGTTGAAATGCTTAGTGAACTTGATGATGTGTTGGGAAACATAAAGGGAAAATATAGGGACTTGAAGAGAAAACACTCTTCTCTCCAAGATTCTTATGATGAACTAAAGGTGTCTCATGATGATCTTAAGGAAATTCATGAGAAGCTTGAGGTGACTCATAAGACCTATGTTGCCCAACACACCAACAAGGCCCATGTTGATGCCGGTGTGACTTGCAACTTGATTGATGATATGCCTATTGCTCATGTTTCTACTTCTAGCATATCTACCTCATGTGATGACTTGCTTGATATTCCATGCTCTTCTAAGATTGATGCTTATATGAATGATGTTCATGCTTGTGATCCCTTGCTTATTGTTGAAAATCATGAATTGAGGGACACCGTTGACCACCTTGTTGATGCACTTGCTAAGTGTCACAAGGGTGAAAATGTTTTTAATGAAATGTGGAAGTGTCAACGGTTCACTCTCAAGCATGAGGGTCTTGGGTATATCCCCAAGAAGAACAAAAATGTTTTTGTTGCCAAAAAGTCCACTTTTGTTAAGGAAAGTGGCTTGTATTGCTCTATGTGCAAGAATACCGGACATCTTGCAAAGGATTGCACCGGTAAGAAGCTTGCAAATGTTGCTATGGATCCTACTTACATGCTTGTTAAATCTTCCAATGGTGTTGTGCATGCTAAGTTTGTTGGTAAGAATAATGTTCATGCTAAGACCAACATGAGTGGCAACTTTGGCAATGGGAAGAAAAGATCCATTTGGGTGCCAAAGGCTTTGGTGACTAATCTCCAAGGACCCAAGCAAATTTGGGTACCTAAGAAAAACTAAATTTGTTTTGTAGGTGAACTACAAGTCCGGTGGAAGGCATTGGGTGCTTGATAGTGGATGCACTCAACATATGACCGGAAATGGGAAAAGTTTTTCATCTATTGAAGAAGGGAATTCGGATTGTGAGAAGATCACATTTGGTGATAATAGCAAAGGAAAAGTGAGAGGAATGGGAAAAATTGCTATCTCCAATGATCTCTCCATTTCTAATGTCTTGCTAGTTGAATCTTTGAGCTATAACTTGCTATCCGTGGCTCAATTATGTGATCTTGATCTTATTTGCAAATTCTCATCAAGTGGTGTGGTGATCACTAGTGCAAAGGATGATAGCCTTATCTTCAAGGGATTTCGTCATGGCAATCTTTACCTTGTGGATTTCTCTTCTAGTGATGCAAGTTTGAGCACATGCTTATTTACCAAGTCATCCAAAGGTTGGTTATGGCATAGGAGGCTTGCACATGTTGGAATGAATCAACTCAAGAAATTGGTAAAGCACAACTTGGTTTTAGGCATGAAGGATGATGTTTTATTTGAGAAGGACAAGTTGTGTAGTGCTTGTCAAGCCGGGAAGCAAGTGGCAAATACTCATCCTACCAAGAGCATTATGTCAACCTCGAGGCCATTGGAATTATTGCATATGGATTTATTTGGTCCTACCAAGTATGAGAGCATTGGTGGAAATAGTTATTGTCTTGTCATAGTTGATGACTTCTCAAGATTCACATGGGTATACTTCCTAAAGGACAAATCAATTGTATTCACCATTTTCAAAGGGTTTGCCAAGAGAGCCGAAAATGAGTATGAATTCAATATCAAGAAGATTAGGAGTGACAATGGCTCCGAATTCAAGAATACAAGAATTGAAGAGTATTGTGATGACAAGGGGCTCAAGCATGAGTTCTCCACCAAGTACACCCCGGAACAAAATGGAGTGGTTGAGAGGAAGAATAGAACTTTGATTGAAATGGCAAGATCAATGCTCTCCGAATACAATGTGTCCGATAGTTTTTGGGCCGAGGCAATCAACACCGCTTGTCATGCATCAAATAGATTATATTGCCACCGGTTGTTGAAGAAGACACCTTATGAGTTGCTCATTGGAAGGAAGCCCAACATTTCATATTTTCGGGTTTTTGGTTGCAAGTGCTATATCTTGAAGAAAGGTGCAAGACTCTCCAAATTCCAAAGCAAATGTGATGAAGGATTTCTCCTTGGTTATTCCTCAAATAGCAAGGCTTATAGAGTTTACAATCAAAATTTGGGGATAGTGGAGGAAGTGTATGATGTGGAATTTGATGAGACAAATGGTTCTCAAGATGAGCAAGAGAACTTGGATGATGTGAGAAATGAAGAATTGAGAGATGCTATGAAGAACATGACTATTGGTGATGTGAAGCCTAAAGATGAAGATGACTCAAATGTGACCACTTCACCTCTCTTTCAAGCAAATCAAGATTCATCAACTTCTACCACTCAAGCTCAAGCTAGCAATGATGGTGAGCCTAATATTCAACCGGAAAATGGCTCAACTTCTACTCCACCACAAAATGCTAGTAGTCACCCAAAGATTCATCATGCTATTGCAAAAGATCATCCGGTAGATCAAATTGTTGGTGACCTAAGCAAAGGGGTTCAAACTAGATCAAGACTTGCTTCATTTGGCCAACACTTCTCTTTTGTGTCTTGTGGTGAGCCTACTCGGGTAGATGAGGCATTGAGAGACCCGGATTGGGTAAATGCCATGCATGAAGAATTGAATAACTTTGCCCGGAATGAAGTTTGGGAATTAGTGAAGAGACCACAAGATCATAATGTTATTGGTACAAAATGGGTGTACAAGAACAAGCAAGATGAGAATGGTGTGGTTGTGAGGAATAAGGCAAGATTGGTTGCACAAGGCTATACTCAAGTTGATGGGTTGGATTTTGATGAAACATTTGCTCCCGTTGCTAGACTTGAGGCAATTAGAATTCTACTTGCATATGCAACTAATCACAAGATCAAGCTATATCAAATGGATGTGAAGAGTGCCTTCTTGAATGGCAAAATTAGTGAGCTTGTCTATGTTGAGCAACCACCGGGATTTGAAGATCCAAAGAAGCCAAATCATGTTTACAAGTTGTCCAAGGCATTGTATGGACTTAAGCAAGCACCTCGTGCTTGGTATGAAAGATTGAGGGATTTTCTTGTGTCAAAGGGCTTCAAGATTGGAAAGGTGGACACCACTTTATTCACCAAGAAGATTGGCAATGATCTCTTTATATGCCAAATTTATGTGGATGATATCATCTTTGGATCAACCAATCAAGAATTTTGTGAAGAATTTGGTGAAATGATGTCTAGGGAGTTTGAAATGTCCATGATTGGTGAATTGAGTTTCTTCCTTGGTCTACAAGTGAAGCAAAGCAAGAAGGGGACATTCATCTATCAAAGCAAGTATGTCAATGATCTTCTCAAGAGATTTGGAATGGAAAGTGCAAAACCAATGTCAACTCCTATGGGAAAGAATGCACATCTTGATCTTGATGAAGAAGGCAAACCGGTTGATCAAAAGTTATATCGGTCTATGATTGGAAGTTTGCTATATCTCACCGCATCTAGGCCGGACATTATGTTTAGTGTTTGCATGTGTGCAAGGTTTCAAGCGGCTCCCAAGGAAAGCCATATGATTGCCGTCAAGAGGATATTGAGATATTTGAAGCAAACTCAAGATATGGGTTTGTGGTTTCCTAAAGATGGGCAATTCATTCTTATTGGGTATTCGGATGCGGACTATGCCGGTTGCAAGATTGATAGAAAAAGCACCTCCGGCACTTGTCAAATGCTTGGGACATCTCTAGTTTCATGGTCCTCCAAGAAGCAAAACTCGGTTGCTTTATCAACCGCCGAGGCCGAATATGTCTCCGCGGGGAATTGTTGTGCCCAATTATTATGGATGAAGCAAACTCTTATGGACTATGGGATCAAATTTGATTGTATCCCTCTCTTGTGTGATAATGAAAGTGCGGTGAAAATTGCAACTAATCCGGTGCAACACAAGAGGACCAAGCATATTGATATTCGTCATCATTTCCTAAGGGATCATGTGAGCAAAGGTGATATTGTCATGGAGAGTGTGAGAACGGATGATCAATTGGCGGACATCTTCACCAAGCCTCTTGAAGAAGCTCGTTTTTGCAAGCTACGGAGTGAGCTAAATATTCTTGACCTCTCTCATATCTCCTAGACCTTTGCATAAGTGCTCTATGTTCATATCTTGTCATATATGCTTGCCTATGTCATTTATATATTTTGCCATGCCATATATGCCATGTTGTTGCATTTGAAGTTAGTTCACACATTTAGGGGGAGCACTATACCTCACATGTGTTTTGCTACCCTCACATTGTGAACAAATCAATAAAGATGCCATACTAGCCTTGTCTTTGATTTCTTGGCCAAAAAGTCAAATTTTGAGTTTTCATGGTTGAAAAATGGTTTTCATGATTCCAAAATGTTTTTATGTATCTTTGATATGTTTTGGAAGCCTCTTTTCATTTTTACAAGGTTTTATCGCAAATTTGAGGTTTTTGGCTCTTTTGAAGATCAACTTTTGCTTTTTCTCGCCTTTTCTCTCATTTTCTTATCGAATCATATTCCGAGAAAAGTGCCTTTACAAAATTTGTAGAGATGGTGATCATGATCATTATTGGTACTCAAATCTTGTTGAGATGATCCATCGTTTGAGAGTTATTTGGATTTGAATTTCATCTTGAAAACTCTCTTTGGTCGCTTCTTTTCTCCTAATATGGCATCTTGTGAGTCTAGCATAATGGATCATATATCTTCATATATATTGGTTCCAAAATGCTCATAGGACTCATACATTCCCAAAAATATCATCGTCTCTTTTTTTTATCATATATGTGACATATTGCATTTTGCCATGTTTATATCAATGTTATATTCATTTATGCATAATTCATATCATGGATGATCAAGAATCATGGAATTATCTTGGATGAAGTGAAAATATCATTGGATGTCATGGATTTCATGGAATTATCTTTATGACAAAGTTTGGAAACTTTTGGAAAAGGTTTGGTTGAATGTGGATGAGATTTGGTTGATGAATGACTCGTCGTCGGTCGCTTCCCAGCGAGATAATCCTCCGGAACCACGGATCGTCCGTCGAGCAACTTGGTCCAAACCAACAGATTCTCTCGCTCGAAACAAAAATTTCGGAGTCCTTCCCAGCGGATCTGTCCGAGTTCCTTGCGGAGTGTCCGCCAGAGACACCAGATTTGGGCGCCGATAGTCTGTTTTCAAATTTCGTTCCCAGCGGACGATCCGGCCCGAGGGCGGACAGTCCGCGCGGTGCGAGTCGAACCGGTGGGACTCGCGCGCATGGTGTTTTCTCTCCATCTTGTACCCATTCGTGCTCCTTTCTTCTTCATTCGAACCAAACTCCACCAAACACCTTCTCTCTCCACTCCAAAGCACCCCTTGGTGATCTCCACCTACAAGTCTCCTCCGGACAATCCGAGCGCGGATCCGGACTCTCCGCGAGCTCCTCCACCATGAGTGACCGGTATTTCATTGTTTCCTCTTCATTTTCCCATGGATTTCGTGGCATATTCTTGTTGGGATGAAGCTAGGGTTCATGTGTTTGCTCAATGGATTGATTGATTGATGTCTAGAGGTCACTTGCTATGATTATTGAACAAGTATTATACAAGTTTATGGGTTGGATTTCATGGATTTAATCATGAGTGGTTGCCTAGGGTTTGAGGTTCGGATTCTTGGATTTCACCATGGATTATTGAAATTGATGATTGAATATGAGTCTATGGGCATCTATAAACATATATGTGAAGGTTGAATGGTTGGTTTTGAGGATTGTTGCCGGTTTGTGTTCGGACAGGGGGATGCCGCCGCGACCGCTCCCAGCGGACTGTCCGCCGGCACGCGGACTGTCCGCTGGGGAGGGTCCGACAGGGTTTGCTGCTGGCTCGCTCAATGATTATCTCAAATGCTCATATCTTTTATACATTGATCTTTGCAGTCCTCGCAAGCAACGTTACAAGATCGGTGTGTCCAAACCGAAACCGGGACAAGGTGGACCAAGTAAGAAAAAGAAGAGGGCCGCTCCTATTGATGAAGATTATTCTCCCTCTCACAGCGAGTCGAGTTCTCGGGATTTGGTCGAGTCGGCACATGAGGCAGAATTTGGTGATCCTTTAGGTGACAGTTTACTTTTTGATCCTCGGATGTTCACCGGGGAGAGAAAAGTGTGGAATTCTCATGAGTACTACAGGGCAAGAAAGGTTAATGCATACACACAGAGCAATGATTCTCCTTTGCCTCGGTTCTACACCAAGGTACAACATGATGCCTTCTTTAGACTTCTAGAGGGTAAGACTGTTTTCCCTCATCAGCACATTGATCGGCAATATCTATCTCGGTTTCCCAGTGTGAGCCCTTTGATTCAAATGTTTAAGGATTTGGGGCTACATGACTTTATGGCTCATGAGCGAGAGATGGAATGACACAGTCATCCGACAGCTTTATGCCACGGTGGAGATTGATCTTGAGGATGAAACAATCACTTGGATGACTAACACCTTCAAGTTTGAGGGTACCTTTGCAGAGTTTGCGGTAGCCAATGCCATAGACTATAACTTGACCAAGGGTTCATTGTTTGTGCATGAGCAGCCTCACTTGCCTATGAGTGTTTGGGAGAAGTATTATGTTGATGATGCACAAGCACAGGAAATATGGCACGATCACGGGTCTTCTCCATATGCCCAAAGTCATCAACAAGATAGTAAGAAAGACATTCTATCCCAAGTCCGGGGACTCAAATGCAGTCGGAGACTACTTTTGGAACTTCATTGATTATATCATGACAGGTACCGTCTTTGATCTGGTGCACTTTATGATGAAGGAGATAGCAGCCTATTCTGTTGGGATGAAGTTCAATGTCTACTATGCCCCCTACATTATGTCTCTTGTGATACTTAAGACTAACTTCCCTGCTAGAGCATTGTATGTGAGGCATTCCTCCTATCGGCCATTCGCTCGGTGCAAGGAAGTTCTCATTCTTCCGGAGGCGGATGCAGCAGCGAGATGAGGCAGAGGATCCTTTTATGGAAGAGGCTCCGAAGCACCTCGGGGTTCACGGATGCCACCACCACCACCTCCTCGATCACCGTGGGCACGGTATGGACCTCCACCTCCGGAGTATTTCAGCGGTATGGCCACTTACTTTCAGCCACTTGTGCAGCGAGATGGGTAGCATGCGGACTTCCACAGATGGTCTCACCTCGAGGATGCAGAATCTCGAGACCAACTATGGTAATTTGGCTACTAACTATGATACCTTGGCTACCAACTATGGCACTTTGGCATCGAGGCTATGACACTTTGTCCCATAACTATGATTCACTTGTCTTCACACATCTATGGGTATTTTCCAGCGCCAGTGCCACCTCCTCACTTCTTTCAGCTCGCCATGGTATCCACCGCCACCTCCTCCTCGGGATGATTGAAGTCTTGACCATTTTTGGTCATTGATGTCAAAGGGGGAGAGATTTGTGATGAAGTGAAGGTTGATGAGATGCTAGGGAGACAGGGGGAGCACTTGGAAGAAAATGCAAACGGACATGATTCTTGATCTTTCGTTGATGAGATGCTAGGGAGACAGGGGGAGCACTTGGAAGAAAATGCAAACGGACATGATTCTTGATCTTTCGTTGATGAGATGCTAGGGAGACAGGGGGAGCACTTGGAAGAAAATGCAAACGGACATGATTCTTGATCTTTCTTGCATTTACATGAGCATCTCATATGTATCTTACTTTTCATGCATTTGAACTATTATGTTTGTTTTGAGCTATGTGTGGTTGTAATATTTTCTATGACCTTTGGACCATCTTATTGTGTTGTGATGAACTTGTGGACAACTATGTGTGGATTATCTCTATGTTTATCTATATGGTCTTCTTATTTTGGATGGTTCAATTGATGTGGATATGGAGGATGTTCTATCTTTTATATGCTATATTGATCTATGTGAATTACCCTTTGCCTCCTCGCATCCAATGGTACAAGGTAAACTCTACCAAATTTTTCCTTGAAAATGTGCATTGCCTTGATCTTGATATTTTTTGACCAATGCACAAGTTTAGGGGGAGTTTTACCACATGGTGAGATTGTTTTCTTTTTACACATGCTCTTGCTTAGAATATCTTATGGCATGTGGTTATTATCTTGATTCTCATCATAGAGCCTCTCATTTCATGAAATATCTTCTATTGGCTCACAAACCTTATATCACTTCACATGTTGTCATCAATTACCAAAAAGGGGGAGATTGAAGCATCTAGGCCCTCTTTAGTGTTTTGGTAATTAATGACGACCCTTATTTTTGACTAACTATGTGGTTGAGTTGTCTATGATCATAGTCAAAATAAGGGACGGATTGGTGAATGAAGGTGATAAGCGTTTGGATGACTCAAGGCAAAGGTAACTTGATAGGGTTTTCTACTTTGCCGGTCACTAGGAGATTAGAGATGAGTGATCGGATTATAGGTTAAACGCCGTACTATCAAGAGGGGTCGATGAAATGACCTTGAGTATCATAGTTGCCACATTGCTCAAACTTCCTATCTTTGTGATTGGTTTTGATGAGTGACTTTGCCTAAATTCTTTGTGAGATCCAAAGCCAAAGTCTTGAGAGAAAAATCGGATTTCCTTATGCTTGTCGGACGGTTTCCAGCGGACGGTCCGCTGGAGCAAAATTCCCGGAAATTCCGAGGGGAGCTCTCGGGTTCGGCCGCGGACTCTCCCGGGCGGACAGTCCGCCCGACGGGCGGACGATCCGCCAGGGAGAGGTCCGGCTGCACCGGAATCTATCCCGATTCCGTTCGTTTTGAAGACGTCCCCAGCGGACGATCCGCGTGGTCTGGCGGACTGTCCGCCAGAAGGGGCGAGCGGGTTTCAAATTTGAAACTAGCCGTTGGAGTGCCCGGCGGACAGTCCGTGGGAGATTCGGACGATCCGCCAGGACGCGCGAACGGGGTAACGGCTAGATTTTTGAGTATGGGCTATATATGCTCACTCACCCCGGCCATTGCTCCCTCTCTTGCGCATTTGAAAGACTTGTTGAGCATCTTTGAGCCCTCCCACACTCACACAAAGCCATAGTTGGAAGATTGCAAGTGTGTGAGTGCTAGTGCCTTGATCTTTGTGAGATTTGAGCTTTGTGCCACTAGGAATCCTCAAGCAAGCGTCATCGACTTGTTACTCTTGGAGGTTGCCGCCTCCTAGACGGCTTGGAGGAGTGGAATCCGTGAGCCCTTCGTGAAGAATGTGTTGTGGTCCGGAGTTGTTGTGAAAGGTTTGGTGCTCGCCTTGCCGGAGCGGTCAAGAGCAACCTCTAGTGGAGAATTGGATAGTTAGCTTTTAAATTCTCAATTCGGCTATTCACCCCCCCCTCTAGCCGGGGTCCTTCGATCCTACAGCCTTTCCTCACCTATGTCAGCATGTGAGAGAATCTGAAATGACAGGGAGGACAGAGGGGAGCGCGATAGTTTTATCGTCTTGGCTTCCATGGTTCGGGAATCGAGGCGCGTCCTCATCCACCGCCGGCGTGTAGTGGTGGGCCAGCGTGGTGCGGATTCGATTTACCCCTCGGTAGTGGTGGGCCCCTCGCAGTAAGTACGGGCGGTGGAGCGGCGGACCCGGAGATAGTGGCGTGAAAATCGAGGAGGAAGAGTTAAGAAATTTTACCCAAGGGGTGGCGATCGTGGGGCCCGCAGCAGAACCGAGGGACGCGCCCGCTCGACGCAGCCGCCGGCGGGTTACATCGTCTCCTTTCTGCACTTCCACGAGCGTGGCTTGGGGACGCCGGGGAATGACTTCTTGCGGGTGAGATGTTCTACAACAAGCTGGAGCTTCACCACCCGAACCCCAACGGGATCCAGCAGCTCGAGCTCCTTCGTGGCGCTCTGCGAGGGTTTCTTGGGCATGGCGCCCAACCTCGACTCCGTGGAGGTATTATTTCAACATCAACCTCTACCGGAGGCGGAACTCCATGGGCGAGGAGGTTCCCACGCACGTCGCTCGCGCGGGGATTGTCATGAAGAAGAACCGGGGAGGGACTACATTCCGGTGACCACCCCCACGTCAAAGCAGGGGTGGCACCCGAAGCGGTTCTACCTATGCCAAGATCCGGCGCATCCGTTCCCGGCCTTCGAGGGCCGAGTTTTTGAGGAAGCCCCGGAGGAGTGGAGGTGGGCTGCCCCCGCACCGACCGGGACCAAGTTGACATGATGATCGAGGCGGTCCGTCACCTAAACCGGTTCGACGTCGATGCGGCGATGGTGGTGGGCTCCTACCACAAGCGTAGGTTCGCGCCGCCGATGTGGCGCTCGATGCTGATGCATCAAGTGTCGGGTAACGACCGCGTCGTCCCGGACACGGTGATGGCGGTGCAGCAGCTCGACGACGACACCGTCGCGCAGCGCGTCAAGAGCACGCCGGGTACAGCCGCACGAGCTTGGCCCGTCCAGGGGGCCACGAAGATGAAGCCGCACCCGCAAGCGCTCGATGTGGTGATTCGTCTCGGCCTTCGTTGTCTCGCTGCTTACTCGTGTTCTCGTTTCCGTTTGCTAACTCGTTCTTTTCTCCGCAGTCCACCCGTATCTCGCTCACCGAGGCGTCCCAAGATGCGCCTTCCCGAGGGAGCAGCCGAGAGGGAGGCCAATCGTCTCGCGGGCCGTGGAGGAGCAAGCCGGGAGGAAGGCGGCCAAGGATTTGGCCGCGCGACTCGGGGCGTAGAAGACGGCTCGAGACGTCGAGCGTCGGAGGAAGAGGGAGGCGTACGATACGGGGTGGCGGTGTTAAACCCCGACACCGCCTCGACCATCTCGACCCCCATTCCCACGGATTCCGAGGATGACGGCGGAGCCGCCGAGTTCGAGACCGACGGGGAGACCCCGTATGTCCGCTCCCGCCGAGCCGTCACCTCGGCCCTCGAGACCTCCGCCCCTTCGTCCTCGACCTTCGCGGCCGGGTCCTCGAGGCAGCTCGTGACCTACGGCGGCGGGTCAAGCTCCCGGACCATCGAGGCGTCTCCCGTGGAGGGGACGAGGACTAGGGTGGACCCCCTGCTCGGGTCGGAGGTCGTGGATCTCACGGGGGATATCGCTGCCGATGCAAGAGAGGCGGCGGAGGTGATCGCCGAGTTAGTCGAAGGCGAGACGGACCTTAACCGCACGCCGCCGGCGCCCGGAGATGGCGTGGCGGATGGCGTAGATCTGCGACGTCTTCCCTCCGCCTCTTCGCGGACGTGGTGCCCAGGATTCGGCAGGACCGCCCCGAGCCGGTCGGGAGCGGTGAGGAAGGTCAACATGTGGACGCGGATGTCGATGTCCTTAAACCTCGTTGCGGCCGACGAGCCGGCCTTGCGACACGCGGACGTGCGTGTCGATGTCCTTGAACTTGCTGCGCCCGACGGAGGAGGCGCCGCGGGGTCCTCACTCGACCTTGAGGTCCCTGCGGGGCCCGTCGAGGAGGAGGCGCGGGAGGTGGTCGATCCGACAGCGGGCTGCCGAGAAGCGTGCTCGCGAGGGCGAGCCTGGTGTTGGTGGGCCCGCGCCCAAGTGCACGGTGCCGCCGAGGAGGAGGGCTTCGACCACGACTCTTCGAAGTCGTTAACCTCTTCGGTGGCACAGGCCGCGAAGGTGAGGAGTGTTGGTGTCGAGATGGCGGCGACGACCGTCGAGTCTTAAACTCGGCACTAGTACTACCCGGTCCCTCACGAGCGTGGAATTCGATGGTGCAACACACGGAACACACAGGAAAACACGATTTTAGACAGGTTCGGGCCCCTCGAATTGAGAGTAATACCCTACGTCCCGTATGTTATGTATTGCCTTTAGCGATTTGCTAATTGCAAGATCTCATATCGTTTTCGGGGGTCCCCGCTCCGCCTTATATATCCGAGGGAGTCGGGGTTACATACGGAGTCCTAATCGGTTACATGAATTACATATATGGAGTTCTATTTCTAACATTCTTTATTGGTTCGTAGTCCTAATCGGACTATGAATTGATCAATAACTTGCTTCTCACGTCATTGTATACCGGTCTTAATGTCCGCCTTGCTTCCATACCGGTGTTCCGGATCTTCCGTTATCCCGCACCGGTTAAGGACCGATCCGTTGCCTATCGCCACCATCTTTATCTTCCTTGATTCGTCACCATGTCTCTGCGCATCCATTCCTTCATTATTTGTATACCCATAAGGCAAGTATACTCGTGACACCCCGTGTCACAAATTCATCATGTTACTGTGCTAACAGGAGATTTGCATGTGCAAAACAAAAATCATCCGGCTAGTCACATGAAATATTAGGTTAAAGTTCCATTAGGGTTTTTATTGCTCAAAACCCTAGCTCTTGAAATCTCAAACTTTCTCCAAAGTAGTAACTCCATATTTTTGCACAATCTGGTAGAACACATCAAGACTTGAATTTAGAACATTTTTCCTGAATTTTTGGAGCAGCACAAATCCCTAGAAAAATCCAAACCTAAGCAGAAACAGCACCTGTTCAACAATTTTTATAAATTTTTACATTTCGAATTTGAACTTTGGCCTATAAGGAAAGTTGTTCCACATAATCCAAAGAACCCACAGAAATTTTGGTTTGCAAAAATGTTAAAAAGGATCGAATTTTATGAGCCAATTACAGAGGAGGACAGCAGTGGCAAAACTGTAAATTTGAAGAATCCCAATTGAACAGAGGCCGGCACGGTGGCCGGGGCCACCGTCGGCGGCGTTCGCCGCCGGTGCCCATGCCGGTTAGGCGCCGCCCGTCCTCGCCGCTCCGTGCAGCCCCACGCGTCGTCCATCGCCGGTTAGCTTCGCCCCGAAGCGTACTCGCACGGCCGTCGATGGTGGAGACCACCTTCCGCCATGGCCGCCGTCCGGTTCATCCCCCCGTGCGCTGCCTCTCCGCGTTGCCACGCCCTCATTTGCGTGAAACTGCTTCGCCAGCTCCTTGCGCATCTCCTCGCCGGTTCCTGGCCTCCCTTCGCCTCCGAGGGCTACAAATTCCATAAAAATCCGACGAGCCCCGTTCTTCTCCTTCCGCGCCGGCGAGCTCGAATCCACCCCGCTCGGGTGAGCTCATGCTCCCCCTTGGCCTCGGAAGGGTGCGCGGGAACCTAACGCACCTCCCCGCCCTGCCCCGAGGTTGAACCGAGCCGCGGCCGAGGAGAAAATCGCTTCCTTCTTCGTCGCCGGCCACCGCGCACCGCCACCCCGTCGACGCCGGCACGCTCCGGACCACCCCAGCCTGCACCGACCCCGCGCCGTTCATCTCCGTGCGAAGGTGAAGCTCCCCGCCTTGACCACCCCTTATTTCGCGCCATGGCGAGCACAAGCTACCACGCCGGAGTTGGCCCTTCCGCCATCCGCCGTCGCGAGCTATGCTCCGTTCCCTCACTCGCCTCGCCAACCCCACCAAACGGTGCGCCATCGAAAACCGTGCACAGGCGGCCAAGCCCGACCCCGGCGGCGAGCCCTAGCGTGCCGCCGGTGAGCTCCGCCGCCGCTCCGGCGAGCCCCTCCGCGCGCCACACTTAGAAAATTTTCAAATCGTGCTGAAATTTCATAACGGTGAAGGATTTTAGAAAAATCATATCTCGAGATTTACACCACGGATTTGAACGATTCAAAGCGCGTTGGAAAGTTTGTGACATGTACTTTAACATGGTGAACATGAACACCTATGGTTATATAGTAAAAATTAATTTTTGAGTGAGATGAAAATGCTATCGTGACCAAACGCATAGACAAGATTGCATTTTAAAAATGATGTAACTTCTGGACCCCAGATCCAAACTGCATGAGCAAGGGCTCTTTGGAAAGTAGATAACTTGTACTTTAACGTGGTAACATAATCCCAGTACTTCATGTGTAGAAAAATGAAGATTTAAGCGCTCTAAGATGCTAAACCGTTATGCCTGCGTGACAACTTGCCGTTTTTGAAATTCAATAACTTTTTGAATACAGCTCCAAATGAAACAACTATAGGCTCGTTGTAAACCTTGAGTTATGTACTTTACATGGACCAACATGAATCACCTAAGCTCTATAACAAAATATTAAGTTTTGAACACATTAAGATGGCTTCACGAGCAGCCTGTCAACCCGGACTTAGTGAAATAAAAATGGCCAAGTATGAGCTAAGCTCAAATTACCTTTTTACTTTCTGTGATGGCTAGATAATTTTCACACTTGCATGACACAATTAAACAGGTCATAATCACGTTTATCTTTTTGGGCAAGAACGGTCATGTATGACGTAGGTTAATCATAGCAAACCCACATGAAATGATAATTTCTAGTGGTGCACGATGCGTAACGAAGTGATAAAATTTCATCCTAAGAAACGAGCATCAACCTCTTGCATACTAAGTAATAAGGAATCATACCCTATTGTCTTGATCTCAAAAACCGGCATGAACATTTATACTAAATGATGGAAAGTTTACCTAATTAGAAGGTTGTCCCCATGAAACGAACCACACTTACCACCATCATGACCATATCATCACCACTCAAGAGCATGTTTAATTTATGCAAACGTTTCGTTAAACTATGTTATTGAGAAAGTTCCATGAACTATATAAATACGAATTCATCCATTACTCATGCACTTCATATGCATTCATATAGGAACCCCGACCGGAACCGAAGATCAAGGAGGGCACCAACTTGAAGTGAGCGAGTTCGAGTGTGCCGACTACGAGCCGAATCAAGGCAAGCCCCGGAGCATGACCTATGTTTTAAAGTCCTTTTTATTTTCACATACGTCTATGATGTATTGTGCATCTAAGTTTAGGAGTTGTTCGGAAACCTAGTTGCACTAGCTTTCCATACCCCGTGGCTTGGTTAAGTATAAGCCTAATCGCTAGTGCTATGCTTAATAAGTTCATCGGTAGCAACACCGAGTGATTTGGAGATCACTCGGTCTAGGGATTAAATTTTGGTTACCCTCACCTGATTAATTGGAGACCGTACGGGGAAGAGCATGTGTAGGATGCGGTGACAAGGTTGGCCCTTGTTCACCATAGCCCCGTATGTGTCGATTAAGGACCGTTCGTTGTGACTCCGCGAGCAAGTATTGAGTTGTGTACCAAATGCATACCTTCGTATGGGAGTTGGTAAACCGATGTAACTTGAGAGCCGTAGTGTTGGACGGTAACTCCACCCTTTGTGCAAAGTGTTGGTCACGGTGGATGCACGGGTTTGTGAGTAGACGGAGGGTGTGTTATTACCCTTGGACCCGACGCTACTGTGGTTGCATGTGGAATGCACACTCGGAGGGCGGACCCGGCTCATATCTATGGTGATCTTGTGAAAGGTGGCCATACGTGTTCTTAAATGATGCGTATGTCGTGCATTTGGGTTTCCCCTGCAGGGTGTAAATCGATATATATCGCCGTCCCTCGCGGTGATGAGTACCACTTGTCTCGAGCAGATTGCATCGTAGTAACAAAGTGAATATGATGATTAAGCTTGCTGATTTTGAAGAATTACTTCATGTATTGCAACCATGTTTTGTTAGAAATGCTCACTAAATTTATACTCATGTTTCCAACCCTCTTAACTTGGCTAAAATATGAGTTAGACAATTGCTTTAATTGCTGTTTTTGCAAGTTCCCGCAAGCCAGGTCAAGCCCCCTGCATGTTAGGGTCGGTTCTTAGAACCATTTTTGACGGGTAAGCCTTGCGGAGTATATTAGATACTCAGGGTTTGTGTTGCAACTGTTTTCAGGATTCCCGCAGCCCGACTATTGTGATTGCTGCGGGAAGTACTTATCCAGATTTCGCCGAGTCGCCGGATTGGCAGATTCGGGTGCCTCACAAAAATCGCGATAACTTCTGAAGTACTTATCCAAATAAAGCGATCTACCCCATTCTGGAAAGCTCGTGTTATGCCCCACATTTCATCTAATATCAGGTCAGCACGAAAAATTCGTTAGGCCGGTCAAATAAGCAAAAACAGAGAGCCAATTTTAGTTTCCGGCGTTTCCAGAAAACCTGGCAGAAAATCCGTCGAGCCGGAAATCGCCATATCTTTTAATCCGCTTAAGATTTTTCCGTGTTCTAGGATGCGTTGGAAAGCTTAGGAAATACTCTAGCATCTAGTTATAAATTTTGGTAAATTTTACTGTACAAACAGAGACGAAAATGGGGAAAAACAGAGAGGGTTCAGAACCGGTTACGTGTAAAGGATGTCAGTTTCTTTCTGTCTTCTTTCAGCATGTCAATTGAGCTTTTATTTCCTAAAATTATTGATAATAATGCTGCTTAAAATATGTTCCTAACCATGATCTATAGATGGATGCAAGACAACTCATGACTGAAAGGAATCAGCTGAGATCTGAGGTGGAAGACCTCACTGATCGCCTCACCGATGTCACGGACGACTACTACTCAGCGAAAGAGGAGAACAAGCAGCTGACCGCCCGTATCACCGAGCTGGAGCAGGAAAATGCTGCTCTGACTGCACGTATCAAGGAAGTGCAGGATGATCTGATCTTCAGCGACAACCTACGTGTCGTCGCAGATAGGGCGAAAGAAAGAGCTGAGCAGGAAAAGGCAGAACATGAGCAGATGGCTACGTTCTGTGATGAGGAACGGATTGAGGCGCTAAATGAGCTGAATGCAGCTAAGACGTCGATTACTCAGAAGGATGAGACCATCTACTCTCAGCAGGCCACCATGCAATTCCTGCATGGACAGCTTCAGACCGCGCAGACCAACATGGACCAGCTGTTCACGGAGATAGGGAATCTCCAGCACCAGTTGGCCGCGTTACAGCAGCACCACCAGGTGTTGCTGGCAGCTCACTGGAACCTGTTACAGCCACCACCACCGGAGGACAATGGTGACGACGCTGCTAGCGATGCTTCCGATGTGAACAACCCGGAAGACACCGACAGCGATGCTTAGACTACTAGCTAAGTGTTAAGGAAGAAACTTGTAAAATTAATGGTAGTGTACTAAAGAACAAGAACTAGTGGCTTGTACGTACGTAAGGACGTAGTGGTCGCTGTGTTTTGGGTAGGTTGACAGCATAGGAGGTATGGATGACTAGCTAGGCCGGAAAATCCTGGACGTATAACCCCGCGCTAAGAAGTGTTAATATCGCGCGCTTTTGTGTACAAATGGGTTGCACCTTGAAATATATACGAACCACTAAGCTTATGTTTAATGATTATGTGTCTCGCTCCGTTAAAATTCAGAACCATAAGGAAAAATTTGCTAAGTGCGAATGGTCTGAAATTGTGAGCAAAAATCTTTGGTTTCATCAATTTCAAATCATGGAAATTTATCTCCTAGGGTATGCAATCTGAAAATTCCATACCGAAACTGTTACTTCATCAATTTCAGCACCCGATGAAATTTTCCTCCTATAGATTGCATTCTGAAATTCCTGTTCATATCATGTCCCTTAATTACTATCATTGTCTATAGCTCCGTAACGCTGAGACTAATGGTGTAATTAAATTGTGTGGCAGATGGTGAACACTCGTCGCACGGTGGATAATTCGGGAGAGGGTGCTTCGTCGCAGCCACCTCCTCCACCACCGTTGACTGCTGTGGAGCAACTTGTTCATAATCAGAACGAGATGTTTCGGCTGTTCCCGGCAAGCCGAACAACAATGCCCAGGCAGCAGCTCCTCCACCGCAGCCCCGTCCCACCTCTTATGGGGATTTCTGGGCGACTCAACCGCCATCTTTCTCGAAGCCAAGGACCCCCTGGAAGCAGATAATTTTCTGCGTATCGTGGAGTCCAAGTTTGCTCTTCTGAATTGCACCGAGCACCAGAAGACTCTTTTGCAGCACAGCAGCTCCGTGGGTCGGCTAGTGCGTGGTGGGCAAACTACACCGCTGCACTCCCCGCGGATCACCAGGTGCTCGGCCGGAATTCTCGGCAGCCTTCCGTGCACACCACATTCCCGACGGTGTCATGAGAAGGAAACTTCAGGAATTTGTCGACCTGAAGCAAGGCTCCAGCACCGTGCAAGAGTACGCTCGGAAATTCAACTACCTTGCCCAGTATGCTTCCTACCACGCTGACACGGATGCTAAGAAGCGTGAGTGCTTTCGGAAGGGTCTAAACCCGAAACTACAAGACCGCCTTGCTCTCTTGATTGGCACATTCAATGAATTGGTGAGTGCCGCCATTGTGCAAGAGGACGCCATTCGCGTCAACCAGGATGACAAGAAGAGGAAGCGCACCGCGGGAAGTTCATCCGGTGCGCCACCTCACAAGTTCAAGCTTGCAGTGACCAGCCCCACCGGTCAGAAATTCCGTGTCCCGGTGCCTCCGATGGGTGGGCAACGCACTACTTTCCAGCAGCCTTACCGTGCGCCCCACCACTCCTATCAGCACCGTGGTCACCAACACACCCCGTCGCAGCACAACCAAGGTGCCGGACCATCCCCGCAGCAGCCCTCGCTTCAACCGCGGCGGCATTGGTCACTTCATCGAAGAATGCCCACATCCTCGCCGCAACAATGGCAACAACGGTGGGAATAATCCGCATCAGCACCACCGCGGCAATAATGGCAACAATAATAACCGCAACAACAACAACAACAATCACAACAAAACCCCCACCAAGACCGGCCGTGTAAATTTTACTACGGTCGAAGATGTACAAGCCGGAGAACCGGTCCTCTCGGGTATGTTTGCTATATCCGGACATTCCGCTTTCATTCTTTTCGATTCCGGCGCCACACATGATTTCATCAGTCAAGCATGTGTGGATAGGTTGCATCTATCATCCGCCATTTTGCAAACCCCATACACTATCACGTCTCCCGGAGGCCTCATTCACACAAACCGGGAGGCAAGAAATGTCTCTCTTGATTTGGCTGGAAAAATA
This sequence comes from Chloris gayana, assembly GCA_031894775.1. Taxonomy (NCBI): domain Eukaryota; kingdom Viridiplantae; phylum Streptophyta; class Magnoliopsida; order Poales; family Poaceae; genus Chloris; species Chloris gayana. Next base: position 107,459 of record JAUNZO010001502.1, on the reverse strand, counting down.
TATCCCTCTAGACTAATCGTTTTAAATGGTCAAGGAATAGATGTGATACTAGGAATGAGGTGGATGAAGTTGCATAGAGCGGTGCTACACATAGATACTCGGGAAGTACATCTAAATTCACCCATATGCGGCCAATCGGTCTTATCCCTACCGTGTCCAAAAATTTCTAGAAACCAAATTCAGCACCTCGCAATAAAGAAGCTAGAGGACATACCAGTGGTATGTGAGTTTCCCGATGTGTTTCCGGATGAATTGCCGGGAATGCCACCTGATCGGGAAGTAGAATTTAAAATTGAACTTCAACCCGGAACCGCACCGATATCTAGAAGACCATATAAAATGGCTCCAAACGAATTAGCTGAACTTAAGGAGCAACTTAATGAACTTCTAGACAAGGGGTACATACGCCCAAGTGCTTCGCCTTGGGGCTGCCCCGCCTCGTTTGTGAAGAAGAAAGATAAATCACTAAGGTTATGTGTTGATTATCGACCCCTCAATGCGGTGACCATCAAAAATAAATACCCCCTCCCACGCATTGATATGCTATTCGATCAATTAGTCGGTGCAAAAGTATTCTCAAAAGTCGATCTTCGCTCCGGCTACCACCAAATTAAAATTCGGCCAGAGGACATTCCTAAAACCGCTTTCTCTACGAGATATGGACTTTTTGAATATCTCGTAATGTCTTTTGGATCGACTAATGCACCGGCTCATTTCATGTACCTCATGAACTCGGTATTTATGCCGGAGCTGGACAAGTTCGTGGTGGTATTCATTGATGATATCCTCATTTATTCCAAGTCGGAGGAAGAACATGCTCGAACACCTCCGCATTGTGCTTCAACGACTACGAGATCATCAACTTTATGCAAAATTCAGCAAGTGTGAATTTTGGTTGGATCGAGTTCCATTCTTGGGTCATATCATTTCAGCTGAAGGAATTTCCGTCGATCCAAGTAAAGTTGCTGACGTGCTAAATTGGAAGACTCCCAAAACCGTCAAGCACATCCGTAGTTTCCTCGGACTTGCGGGATATTATCGGAAGTTCATTCCAAATTTTTCTACCATCTCCAAGCCAATGACCAAATTGTTGGAGAAGGACTCTACCTTCAATTGGAGCCCGTAGTGCGAAAATGCCTTCCAAACCTTGAAGAAGCATTTAACCACCGCTCCCGTTCTAGCTCAACCCGACATCAACAAGCCGTTTGACGTATATTGTGATGCGTCCGGCATAGGATTGGGTTGTGTTCTCATGCAAGAAGGCCGAGTCATTGCCTATGCCTCCCGTCAACTCCGCAAACATGAGAAGCACTATCCCACTCATGATCTTGAATTGGCATCAGTAGTTCTTGCTCTCAAAACTTGGAGACATTATCTCTTAGGAAATCTGGTGCATCTCTATACCGATCATAAAAGCCTCAAATATATTTTCACGCAGCAAGAATTAAATATGAGACAACGAAGATGGCTGGAATTGATAAAAGATTATGAATTGGAAATTCATTACCACCCCGGAAAGGCTAATGTGGTTGCCGATGCATTAAGCCGCAAACACCAATGCAACCAAGTTGAAATCTGCTCTATGGAAAACTGCAGCAAATCTGAAAATGAGAGTAATCCTTGTCTTCATATCATTCCCTATGGTGCATTACATAATTTGGCTCTTGTTCCTACTCTCCGAGAAGAAATCATTGCTGCCCAGAAAACGGATGAAGGTATGGAACACATCCGACGAAGTTGGGTACCGAAAAGGCTAAGTGTTTCCGTCAAGATGAGGAGGGAGTTCTATGGTTCAATAACCGTCTCGTTGTTCCTAAGAACATGGAACTACGGAAGAAAATTCTTGATGAAGCCCATCTCTCTAAATACTCCATACACCCCGGTAGTAACAAAATGTACCGTGGGTTGAGAGAAAAATTTTGGTGGACTCGCATGAAGCGAGAAGTGGCTCGTTACGCTGCCGAGTGCGACACTTGCCAACGAGTCAAGGCTGATCATCTAAAGAAAGCCGGACTATTGCACCCATTGAAAATTCCCGCTTGGAAATGGGAAGACATAGCTATGGATTTTGTCGTTGGATTACCTCCCACCTCCAAGAAACATGATTCCATATGGGTAATCGTCGATAGATCGACGAAATCAGCACACTTTATTCCGGTACACACCACCTACAGTGCTAAGAAGTATGCTGAATTGTATATTGCCCGTGTGCTATGTTTACATGGTGTGCCAAAGACCATCATTTCAGATCGTGGTCCGCAATTTGTTTCTCGATTTTGGGAACAATTGCATGCTAGTCTTGGTACTACCCTAATCCGGAGCTCCGCATATCATCCTCAAACAGATGGACAATCGGAAAGATTGATTCAATATTTGGAGGATATGTTGAGAGCTTGTGCTTTGACGCAAAAGGGAAATTGGGATGATCAGTTACCATTCATTGAATTTTCCTATAACAACAGCTATCAAGAAAGCTCGGAGTCACTCCTTTTGAGGCGTTATACGGACATTCTTGCCGTACGCCGTTAAACTGGTCCGAGTCGGGCGAAAGAATAATATTTGGTCCAGATATTGTTGAGCAGGCCGAGGAAAAGGTGAGAGAAATACAAGCTAACATGAAGGCTGCTCAATCCCGCCAAATAAGCTATGCAAACAAAAGGAGACGCCCGCTGGAATTCGAGGTAAACGATCATGTTTATCTTCGTGTCTCTCCCAATAAAGGTGTGTCACGTTTTGGTATAAAAGGAAAACTTGCTCCCCGCTACATTGGACCATTCCCAATTGTGGAGAAGTTTAGTTCCGTGGCATACCGGTTGCAATTGCCGACAAACTTGGAACGTGTGCACAACGTGTTCCATGTGTCGCAACTCAAGAAGTGTCTAAAACCACCCATCGATGTGGTCATCTCCGACACCGAGCAATTGCAAGATGATCTATCTTATCCGGAAACTCCCGTCCGGATCCTCGATAAAAAGGATCGTGTTACTCGCAACCGCACTATCACCTTCTATAAAGTGCAATGGAGTAATCACACCGAGGATGAAGCTACTTGGGAACAGGAGGAATTCCTGGACAATCATTTCCCCGAGTTCATGGCTTCACAATCGAGGTAACGACGCACCTCCCTTCGACCGCTCTTCTATCAACCGTAATCTCGGGACGAGATTTCTTTAAGGGGGAGGGCTGTGACACCCCGTGTCACAAATTCATCATGTTACTGTGCTAACAGGAGATTTGCATGTGCAAAACAAAAATCATCCGGCTAGTCACATGAAATATTAGGTTAAAGTTCCATTAGGGTTTTTATTGCTCAAAACCCTAGCTCTTGAAATCTCAAACTTTCTCCAAAGTAGTAACTCCATATTTTTGCACAATCTGGTAGAACACATCAAGACTTGAATTTAGAACATTTTTCCTGAATTTTTGGAGCAGCACAAATCCCTAGAAAAATCCAAACCTAAGCAGAAACAGCACCTGTTCAACAATTTTTATAAATTTTTACATTTCGAATTTGAACTTTGGCCTATAAGGAAAGTTGTTCCACATAATCCAAAGAACCCACAGAAATTTTGGTTTGCAAAAATGTTAAAAGGATCGAATTTTATGAGCCAATTACAGAGGAGGACAGCAGTGGCAAAACTGTAAATTTGAAGAATCCCAATTGAACAGAGGCCGGCACAGGCTGGCCAGGGCCACCGTCAGCGGCGTTCGCCGCCGGTGCCCATGCCGGTTAGGCGCCGCCCGTCCTCGCCGCTCTGTGCAGCCCCACGCGTCGTCCATCGCCGGTTAGCTTCGCCCCGAAGCGTACTCGCACGGCCGTCGATGGTGGAGACCACCTTCCGCCATGGCCGCCGTCCGGTTCATCCCCCCGTGCGCCGCCTCTCCGCGCTGCCACGCCCTCATTTGCGTGAAACCGCTTCGCCAGCTCCTTGCGCATCTCCTCGCCGCTCCTCGGCCTCCCTTCGCCTCCGAGGGCTACAAATTCCATAAAAATCCGACGAGCCCCGTTCTTCTCCTTCCGCGCCGGCGAGCTCGAATCCACCCCGCTCAGGTGAGCTCATGCTCCCCTTGGCCTCGGAAGGGTGCGCGGGAACCTAACGCACCTCCCCGCCCTCGCCCCAGGTTGAACCGAGCCGCGGCCGAGGAGAAAATCGCTTCCTTCTTCGTCGCCGGCCACCGCGCACCGCCACCCCGTCGACGCCAGCACGCTCCGGACCACCCCAGCCTGCACCGACCCCGCGCCGTTCATCTCCGTGCGAAGGTGAAGCTCCCCGCCTTGACCACCCCTTATTTCGCGCCATGGCGAGCACAAGCTACCACGCCGGAGTTGGCCCTTCCGCCATCCGCCGTCGCGAGCTATGCTCCGTTCCCTCACTCGCCTCGCCAACCCCACCAAACGGTGCGCCATCGAAAACCGTGCACAGGCGGCCAAGCCCGACCCCGGCGGCGAGCCCTAGCGTGCCGCCGGTGAGCTCCGCCGCCGCTCCGGCGAGCTCCCTCCGCGCGCCACACTTAGAAAATCTTCAAATCGTGCTGAAATTTCATAACGGTGAAGGATTTTAGAAAAATCATATCTCGAGATTTACACCACGGATTTGAACGATTCAAAGCGCGTTGGAAAGTTTGTGACATGTACTTTAACATGGTGAACATGAACACCTATGGTTATATAGTAAAAATTAATTTTTGAGTGAGATGAAAATGCTATCGTGACCAAACGCATAGACAAGATTGCATTTTAAAAATGACGTAACTTCTGGACCCCAGATCCAAACTGCATGAGCAAGGGCTCTTTGGAAAGTAGATAACTTGTACTTTAACGTGGTAACATAATCCCAGTACTTCATGTGTAGAAAAATGAAGATTTAAGCGCTCTAAGATGCTAAACCGTTATGCCTGCGTGACAACTTGCCGTTTTTGAAATTCAATAACTTTTTGAATACAGCTCCAAATGAAACAACTATAGGCTCGTTGTAAACCTTGAGTTATGTACTTTACATGGACCAACATGAATCACCTAAGCTCTATAACAAAATATTAAGTTTTGAACACATTAAGATGGCTTCACGAGCAGCCTGTCAACCCGGACTTAGTGAAATAAAAATGGCCAAGTATGAGCTAAGCTCAAATTACCTTTTTACTTTCTGTGATGGCTAGATAATTTTCACACTTGCATGACACAATTAAACAGGTCATAATCACGTTTATCTTTTTGGGCAAGAACGGTCATGTATGACGTAGGTTAATCATAGCAAACCCACATGAAATGATAATTTCTAGTGGTGCACGATGCGTAACGAAGTGATAAAATTTCATCCTAAGAAACGAGCATCAACCTCTTGCATACTAAGTAATAAGGAATCATACCCTATTGTCTTGATCTCAAAAACCGGCATGAACATTTATACTAAATGATGGAAAGTTTACCTAATTAGAAGGTTGTCCCCATGAAACGAACCACACTTACCACCATCATGACCATATCATCACCACTCAAGAGCATGTTTAATTTATGCAAACGTTTCGTTAAACTATGTTATTGAGAAAGTTCCATGAACTATATAAATACGAATTCATCCATTACTCATGCACTTCATATGCATTCATATAGGAACCCCGACCGGAACCGAAGATCAAGGAGGGCACCAACTTGAAGTGAGCGAGTTCGAGTGTGCCGACTACGAGCCGAATCAAGGCAAGCCCCGGAGCATGACCTATGTTTTAAAGTCCTTTTTATTTTCACATACGTCTATGATATATTGTGCATCTAAGTTTAGGAGTTGTTCGGAAACCTAGTTGCACTAGCTTTCCATACCCCGTGGCTTGGTTAAGTATAAGCCTAATCGCTAGTGCTATGCTTAATAAGTTCATCGGTAGCAACACCGAGTGATTTGGAGATCACTCGGTCTAGGGATTAAATTTTGGTTACCCTCACCTGATTAATTGGAGACCGTACGGGGAAGAGCATGTGTAGGATGCGGTGACAAGGTTGGCCCTTGTTCACCATAGCCCCGTATGTGTCGATTAAGGACCGTTCGTTGTGACTCCGCGAGCAAGTATTGAGTTGTGTACCAAATGCATACCTTCGTATGGGAGTTGGTAAACCGATGTAACTTGAGAGCCGTAGTGTTGGACGGTAACTCCACCCTTTGTGCAAAGTGTTGGTCACGGTGGATGCACGGGTTTGTGAGTAGACGGAGGGTGTGTTATTACCCTTGGACCCGACGCTACCGTGGTTGCATGTGGAATGCACACTCGGAGGGCGGACCCGGCTCATATCTATGGTGATCTTGTGAAAGGTGGCCATGCGTGTTCTTAAATGATGCGTATGTCGTGCATTTGGGTTTCCCTCCAGGGTGTAAATCGATATATATCGCCGTCCCTCGCGGTGATGAGTACCACTTGTCTCGAGCAGATTGCATCGTAGTAACAAAGTGAATATGATGATTAAGCTTGCTGATTTTGAAGAATTACTTCATGTATTGCAACCATGTTTTGTTAGAAATGCTCACTAAATTTATACTCATGTTTCCAACCCTCTTAACTTGGCTAAAATATGAGTTAGACAATTGCTTTAATTGCTGTTTTTGCAAGTTCCCGCAAGCCAGGTCAAGCCCCCGCATGTTAGGGTCGGTTCTTAGAACCATTTTTGACGGGTAAGCCTTGCGGAGTATATTAGATACTCAGGGTTTGTGTTGCAACTGTTTTCAGGATTCCCGCAGCCCGACTATTGTGATTGCTGCGGGAAGTATGTGTGTCAAAGCGAGGAACCTCGGGAGTGGACCGTGGAGTGGGTTCCCGCTTCACCGACTCAAGAGTGAGGCCATGCCATATGGGCTGGTGTGGTTCTCCTAAGTTAAGCTATATATATATATGTACCGTCGAGCTGTTTACGCTTCCGCAAAGACATTATCAAGTATTGTAAAATCACACTTCACTTATGTATTGTAAATCTGAAATTGAACAATGGCTTGTAATAATTAAGAGATCCTGTATGAAACTTGTTACTCAATTAGTGTTCTCTATGTAATAAAATGCTGAATGTATTCCCGATGTATGTGCAATGAACGTTCGCTTCGTCGAATGTCTCCCGATACGATCCTGTTCGACTATCCCTCTCGCTTCGCGAGGTAGGGGTGTCACATATACGACAAGCAGCCCCCGAGTAATTTTTGATTTAACCTTGAATAAACCCAACAAGTCTTCTACATGTTGGTCTTTATTCTTGGTAAAATTAAAAAGAGCTCCAATCTGCTGCACTTGTTCTTTTTTCTTCACAGGTGCTTTAAAAGAAGCTCGAAAAAAATTATTATTTTTCACCTTTCATACCACCTAATTAGGTAATCATAACTTATTCTTCTCACGGTGCGTCCGAATAGGCGCACCCAATTGGGTATAGCCCCGACTCTTGGATCATTTGAACTTCTTTCAAATCATGCAAGAGTCCACTAGTTGATTCTTCATTATTTTCTTCAATATGCAATTCCGACGGACCGCTCCTTTCGGTTTCCGTCTTTTTCCTCTTCCAGTAATCTCTATTGACCACTTTTTAAATACGGTGCACCGTCAGGTGCACCTAATTAGGTATAGCCCCCGACTCTTGTATCATTTGGGAATCGCAAATAATGCAAGAGTCTTTTATGAGAGACTATGCTTTATTATTTCCCATCAAATCACATTCGTCTTAGCAGATTTTTGTCAAGAACATATTTTTCAGACCGGTCATTCCATTCAAAATTTCATATTTCCTATGCATTTTCACCATTTTCACATAACTGCACCGCTTAAATCAGCCTCGAGTTCATAATCCGTTTAGTGAAATTTCACTTGGAACCAAAATTTCTGGTTGATCGGACTAGTTAATTTCCTATATTCTCACAAGCGACTCGAGTCTCCAAAGCCTATAATCAGCCGGATGATTAACACCCACAGCCTAAGGCATCCTTTATCACCGAGTTATGTAAAATCTAACTCTCTCATACTACTGAATTGTAAAATTCAGTATTGCTTTAAATTCCATCTGGAATTTTCCATATTTCAGACCGCCTTTTACTTTTATAAAAGCACGACAGCTTATTCTTATGACCGTTAAGTCATAATTAACGCAGATAGCAAATCATTAACTTCCTTATGGCCATAAGGTCATAATTGCATAGTTGCGACAATAAAAATCCATCGGGCCATTCAAAATGGCCCAATAACTTTCCAGCCCCGGGCCCATCCCATGTGTCTATAAAAGAAACGAAAGGTCGACCTAGGTCAACTCTGCTCCCTAAAGCTCATACGCGTTCGTCATTCTCCTTTGCGCCGTTGCTCTCTCCTTCCCCATTAACCAATCTCAAGCTTTCCTTTTCCATCTCTTAAGATGGGTAAGAAGAAATCCACCACCGTCGCCTCATCTTCTTCCTCCGTTCCTCGCGATCGGCTTCCTTTTGGTGTCCAAGACCTTGGTAGCAGCAAGGTCACCGAAGTATCTCTCAATGAGGCGAGTAAAAGATGGGTATCTTCCTCCTCGACCCATCCTAAATTGGAGCGTCCCTTCCCCTAGTCAGATTCCATGGGGAATAGATGAATCTCAACAATTAGTTTTCAAGGCTTTTTTCCTCCGCGGTCTTGATCTCCCTTGCTCGTTCCTTTTTCGGAGGACTTCTCTTCTTTTACGGATGAGAGTTAGTGAATCTCAACCCTAACTCCATCCCGCAAATTGCCTTTTTCATCCATTTGTGTGAGGCTTTCCTTGGAGTTCTCCACCACTTCAAATTATTCCAAGTACTTATTCCAAATCCGCCCACTCCCATCATCGGACCGCCAAGCTGCAGTTGGTGGTGTAGGAATCCAATGTTGGAGCGCGGACGAATATTTTTCCCGGTCGCTGAACAAGAGCATGGCTCGGTGGAAAAAGGATAGTTCTTCTCGCGACAATCCTCAGCCCAGCTCTTCCGGCCTTCGATGCCAAGGTAGCCAAGAACTTCCCTACTGCAGAAACCAGGGAAAAGCTCAAAGAAGACAATGAAGTTCTTACACTTCTCACCAACATCAAATACTTGAAGACCGTTAGAGGCGTTACTGCCGAGACGGTTCTCCGGAGCTTCATAGTGCGGGGAGTTTAACCCCTCAAGAGGCAAGAGCATCCAGCTTGGCTTTTCAACGAAGATACCGCTATGCCTTTGGATGGAACCGTTCTTCCCGACAAGCGGTTAGAAGTTCGCATCAAGCAAATGCTGCAACCGAATCCGGATCTATCCGGATGTACAAGAGTGGGTCCGGCCTTCAGCTCGTGCAATCCTCGCGACCTCGTAAGTATCTCTTTTCTGTTTCTTCAAATCTTTACTACTCATTATCTTCATTTACTTACAAAGACTCAATCTTTGTAATTGCAGAAAATGGACAACTACAGGAGTCATCCTCCACTTCCTCTTAATGACACTTGGGGGGAGGATTATGCCAACAATGCCGCTCCTCTTGCTGTTCAAGCCGGTCCGAATAAAAGGCCCTCGGACCGGTCCTTTCCCTTGCCTCCCAGCCTTACTCCAAAAATTACCAAATCTGGGGCCGTGGTTCAAGCTCCTAGTACCGTGAAAACGTACTACTTCCTTGACCATTGGCAAACCTGCTCCTTCTTCCACCGCTCCCGGCGACACTCGCTCGGAGGCACAAAAGCTCGAAGATCAACGACGCGAAAAGAAGCTTTCGAAAAAGATCGCCGTGCAGCCCGGGCTATTCTTGAAGCTTCTTTGGGAAAAACTCAAAGTACCTCCCCTCGGTCGATCCCTTGTCCAAGGTACCCAAGAGGTCCCGGTATGGCCACCGGACCGGTTCCGGCGATGCTTCGGATGCGGCTCCAACTCCACAAGTCAATCCAGCGGAGAAAAGGGCTGCAGATAAAAGTGGTGGAGATACCCAGGGCCCGTCCAAGAAGGTTAAGATTTTCACCGGCTTCAAGAAGGCTTCCATGTAAGTCTAACTCTTCTTTAAATTATTTCACCTGTCGAAGCTCTAAAAACGGCCAAAGTTCCTTATCCCAGCCTTATTAAATGTGCTTTCTCCTTGCAGGGTCCCTTCTAATTTCCAAGCTGGCATAGCTAGCTTTCTAAGAAATAAAGCTTCTTCAACAGCCCCCGCCAGTGGTGTTTGTGCCTCTACTCCGGATGCACCGCATATTGGCCCTATCCCCGACGCTTCTCAACCTAGCATCGCTCCCGCTCGCTTCATCTCGGACCGGTGACGTTCCTCGTTTCCGCCCCCACTGCTCCAATCCCATCTCGAACCTCAAGGTGCGGCATCCACAAAGGAACTCCCCGCCGCCCCAAGCATAGAAACCGAAGAGCAGGTTACCACCGCCGAAGGCTCATCTTCCGGTAATCCTCCTCAAGCCACCTTATTCCGGATTCCTCCGTAACTATCATTGGGACCGGTCCGGATGGAAGAAATTCCTCGCCGGCCTAGGACAACACGCAAAGCTCCTGGAGAAACGAAGTCGGCTAGAATGGTGGTTGGAGATGTGGAAGTTGACAGTTCAAGCGGGGCCAGGACTTTCACCGCTACGACTCAATGGGACGCTCTCCAAGAAGAAGAAGCTTTAAAGAACTTTTCGTAATCCGGCCATGTATATCCTCCGCTTCAAAAATCTCTATGAACAATCACATTCTAATTATTGGTTTTCTCAATCTTTCCTTGAGATTCTCCTCAAAAGTTTTGAAGCCAAGACCGCCATTATTGCCCGCTTACAAGAGGAGCTCAACACTAATCAAGAACGATCGAGCGAACCGGAAGTTCGGACCGCCGATCGAAGGCCAGGGAAAATGATCTTCGTAAAAGAGAAGCCGGCTTGCAGTAACACCCATCGAATGATGGAAGAGCGCCGACAAGAAATCATCAAGCTTCGTCAAGTTAATAAGAGTAATTTTCGCAATTTGACTTATTCGTTCCACATTTTTCCCGCTATCTCCCTTTCTCGATTAATTCCATCCTTGATCTTAGCGCTTGAGAGTCTAGTTGCTGCCCATAAGAAAGCCGAGGAGGTCCTCTTAGAAAAAAAGCCGCTCAAGAGCAAGCACTTGAAGAAGGCTCTCGTATCGAAGAGCAACAAGCGGCACAGATTGGAGAACTCGAAGGCGAGCTTATCGCTAAAGATAACATACTAGCTCAAGCACTTCGCTCCAACAAACTGCTAGAGATCGAGAACGCTCGCTTGAAAGCTGAACCGGCTGAAGCATTAGAAGCAGCGAAATCAGCTCATGCGGATAAAGAGAAGGCCTTGAAGACTGCCCAAAAGCTGAAAGAATCCAACGTAAACATTAAGGGCAGATTCAGAGCAGCTGAGATCAGGCACGATGTGACACCCCAGTGTCACGAATATCTCAACTAAAAATCCTACAATTACCTAATGACTCTGTAGAGCCCCAATATAAAAATTTTGGTCACATGCATAGTGATTTGAATTGCAAATTCAAATAAATTAATATTGGGTTGAACTACAAGTCAAAATTTTCCCATAACAATTGCCCCTGGAAAAAAATATATGTTGTAGAAGAAGTCAAAATAAAAATTTGGGAACAAGTCCCATGTCATTTGGATAACCAGAGCTCCCTACAAAAATCCAACAAGCTTAAGTTTTACCCTTATTTGGAGATTTATCAAAATTAATCCAGAAGGACTTTTGACCCAAACTCTTCGTGCATGTCTCTTCCAAGTGATGAACTATACACTAGTATTTTGTTTTGGAATTTTAGGGCACAGGAAGTATTTTATTTAAGTCTCTACATTTGCAAGAAAGCCACAGTTTGGAAATTCGAAAATATGCTTAGCATATTCTGCGGGACCCACTCGTCGGCGCCTTCTCCCATCTCTGGTCTCTCCCAACCGGCCGACCAGGGCAGGAGCCCAATGCCACCTGCCGTGTACGTGGCCGTTTTCCTCTGAGCTTGCCTCCACCCGGCGCACCACAAGCCCAGCCTCCTCTCCCACTCGCGCTCCTCCCTCTCTCTCGCTCTTCCCCAAGCAGCACAAGCGCAACAGAGAGCAGCAGCAGCAAACAGAGCCGAGCTCCCCATTGCCACACCTCCCGAGCTCGTGCTGCCCGACCTCATCGCTGCACCCCAGCTCTAACCAAGCCCACAGACGGATGCGCACGAACCCGCTGAAGCTTTAGGACCAAACCTCATCCGAAACCGTCAAGCGAGCGCGACGAATCGAAGATTTTTCTCCAAAACACCATTACCGGCCACCACCGACCTCGTCGCCAAATTCGCGAAACCCGGTGAGTCCCATCGCCCGATTCTTGTCCAAGGATGTGCGTGCAGCTATCCTGCATCCCTCCGACCCTTTTCCCCTTTGTTTCCCCCACCGAGCAGGCCGGATTCGGACTTTTCCCCGGCCATAGCCCGCCGGCCTTTTTGACCTCCATGGTGCGGACCTCTTTCCGGCGAGCTCCGTGGACGAGCGACCACAAGACGCTCTTCGCCATGCGCCACCGAACGTCGCAGCACAAGAACCCGAGCTTTTCGCCTTTCGGTTCGAGCTCACGCCGCCGCCGAACGTCGCCAACCCGCCATTGTCGCCGGCGAACTAGCTCCGGTGACCGCGCGCCCTGTGAACCACCTCCACCGGGTTCTCCTTGCCGCACGCAGCACGTAGGTGAGGTTTCCCTCAAGTTTCGACCAAGTCCGGCCATCCTCCGCCTCGCGTCCGGCGAAGCTCCGGCGAGCCACATGGCTGACCACACGCCCTGGATCCAAAATGGCCATAGCCGCACCCAGATCCTCCACTCTGTGACCTCCTGTGTGGCATCCAGCGCAGCTGTTTAAATTAAATTTTTGTAATGGCAACTTCGTAATTTAGGCAGAACTTTGAATTTATTTAGAAAATTCATATCTTGAGATTTAGGACTCCAAATCGAGTGAGACCAATTTTGTTGGATTCAGTACAACAAGTACTATTTATTGGTGCTGATAAAACTCATTTTTGCTGCATAGTTTTTCCAGAATAATTATAAGTTTGTAAATCCTATTTAATTAATATCTTTTCATCTAAAAATGCAAATGATGCAAACTAAATTGTTTTGGAATCCTCTGGACATGCTCTTTATTATGGTGCATTATATTCATCACGTCTGTGCATGTATAACACTGTATGCTTAATTCTTTGTTTAGCATGTTTATTTTCTAATAATTAACTTATGCATCAAATAAATATTCTACCAAAGCAAAAATGTCACTAATAGCAGGTAGTATCACCATGTTTTAGGATGTGTTCATATTTGCACCCAATAATTTCCTAGGGAATTTTTGATTGTAGAAACCGTCCTTTTTATGTTTAAAGTTAAATCTCTCCACATAAAATGATGAAACCTGTCATTTTTGTTATGCCCTGTATACAACTCTTGTATAATGCATATGTACAGAACCTTTGCAAATGTGACCGTGTCATTTAAATGCCTTTAATTATTATGATTAGGTACTTCATTTTTACATGTGATAATGAAAGCATACTTTAAAAATAAATTTATATTTAAGCATATGTCTTCAAGAACCATCTTACGTAACATATCAATTCTGTTTTTGAATGTATCATTCATACATCAATGTCACCCATATTGTTTGCATGTCTTTGCATTCATCGATATTGACATCTCGTTAATTTAGGAAACGTTGAAGTGCCGGTTGAGGATCTTCGAAGGATATCTCTCTCAATCAAGACCCGGCACCCGAAGACCCTAACTCTGTTGTAGTAGCTCCAGGCAAGCCCCGGTGCATCCTCCCAGTTTTAAAGTTTTTATTTTCAGTATCACAATTGCTAGACTGTCTAGAATGAATTGTGCATTAAGTCTAGGTATTTGGCTGAAAATCCACTTGCATTGTCCCCGGATGAATCCTATGTAGATGTTTTAATGGTACAGCTTAGCCTACTAGAATATTTGCTATGCTTAATTCTAGGATCAACTGGTACAAGGTCAATTACTCAAATGTTAGTAGAACAGGTTGTTAATCACATGTTTAAGTAAATGGAACCGAACGGGTCTGTTTCGGAAAGAGCGAAGGCAAGGGCCTCGGATAGGGCTTGTCTCGCAAGGTGGCGGACCGTTCGTGTAAACAACTAAAAGTTGAGACGTGGACGGGCCAGTAGAGGAAAGGGCAAGCACATGTGCCTTGCGAGGGCATGGTTTGCAAGGTTGTAGCCCCGTCTCGTGCTCGGCTGAGGACCGTATCGTTGTTGGCCCCTTCGGACAAGTTTTGAACTGTACTCGAGTACATGCTAGTTTTATTGGGGACTAGTAAGCTTATGTAGCACTCGGATGTTGTACTATGGAAGATAACCCTGGTCTTCGGTCGTTGTGCCCGCGCAAGGAGTGGGTAGTAGGCTCACGACGTTACCGATGAGCTGCTGGCCACTTTGGAGATCCGGTACCCTTCCCGCTTGAATGACACCTTTGTGAAAGGCCGAGATACGTGTTCTTAAATGATGCGTATGTCGTGTGCTTCGGGTTTTTCCCAGCTGGTGTAAAATTGATACGTATCACCTGTCCCTCGCAGTAATGAGTACCCGCTTGTTCACCGAGTCACATCGTAGATATAACTTGAATTTAAATTCTAAATGCTAATGGTACTTGCTCGGTTATTGTTGTTGATGAGGTTACTTTGATATATATTCATGCTACTCTTGTATTTATCTTTCTCTTGCATGATTACTGAATTTATTTATCTAATATTAAACTTGGCAATAATATTGAAAGTAAGGATCCACCGCTTAGTCGCTGTTTTATATCCTGAAAATCAGTACACTCCTCCGAGCCTTGCATGTCTAGGAGTCGGTTTTGTGAACCATTTGACGGGTCGAGTCTTGTTGAGCTTTAGTTGCTCGGGCTTTGTGCCTATGTTGTTTTTCAGGTAATACGGATGATGCATATGAGTTGCCTCGTTGGTGTACTCGCCCGGGACTTGCAGATCCCGGAGGGCTGGTCTTCCCACCGGGAAGCCTAGCCTTGCCGCTGCTTGTGTTTGGCTACGTGATTATCCGTATGGGCTCGGATTAATCACCCCGCATGTATCGTCGAGATGCATATTTGTTAGACGTTAATTATCGCTTCCGCTTCCGCATTTTCAGAACTGAACTTGTTTAATTTCCGCTGCACTAAACTCTGGTGTAAAATGATGTTATTTTCCGCTATGTCATATTTGAACTCCGTCGCTTGTTGTATTATCTTGTGTCTGCTTAAACAGCACCTCGGGATCTTCGATCCGTGGGTCGGTCTCTGTCTCAGCTGGTACCGGAGCCTGGTCCGGGATAATACAACAATTATGACATATTTTTGAAAACTACGGCGTAAATACGGTGAGGAATACGTTAGAATATGCCCAAGTATATATAAGGATGTTAGAGTTGGTGGCAATGCTAACCCTGGGTTATGTTTGTTTAAATACTTGCATCTACGGCTGTGGCTCGGGTATGTTTGCAATTTAAATTAGCGGTCCGTGCCCGCGGACGGAGAATACGGGACACTCGTTGGCTCGTGGCTTACCACGAGGCGATCCTTTCCATGGGTCGTTACTAGTAGAACTGCTCTTCTTTTCATAGTTTCTTTTAAATTTGATGTACTGTTTCTGAAATGAATTTTCTGCAGGTACATAACTACGCTAGTTAAGTGTGTGTCGACAATTTAGACTGACTTTACGTGATTGAGTGCGGGTCGCCACCCAAAGTTCGTACACCTTTGAGACGGTGAAACTATTTCCTTTCGTTTGGTGAGGAACGGTTAGGTTAAATAATAAACTTGCATCATGGCATGGCATACAAATAACCTAAGTTAAAATTTGCCTTGTCCCCTTTTCAATCTTCTGATGGTTTTGTGTATGTTTTAAATAACCAAGGTGCTAAAATATTGACTTAAGGAAAAATCTAGAGCTTAATCTTGGAATCGGTAACGAATCTGTCCTGATCCTTTAAAAATTCATAGCTCCTGTCCTAAATGTTGTCAAACCATAGTATCATACTCTCTGAAAAGGTTTCTAAATTATCTACAAGTTCCGTATTCACACTGTCTCCATTTGAGTCTTCGAAAGTCTCCGAATATGTCAAACGAGCTAGACAGTTCATGCTGTCCTTTTGCGAGCATGTGTGACATTGAGGCTGAATGAAAAATTCATATCTCTTTGACCCTTTTGAATTTTGAGGCATACAAATACTTTCTGGAAAGTCTTGGAAGTCCCACTGATTTCACAACTCTTGCCAAAGCTCAACCATGTTGATAAGTGCCTCAAATTCGAAACCTTTGAAGTCTGTTCCCTGAAACCCAGATTCTTACTCCTGTTGGTAAATAATTCATATCTTTCGTTCTAGATGGTGAAAAATTTCACATGAGTAACCGTTGGAAAGATATTTTATCCATCTACAACTTTCGTATGATGAGGTTCCCATGATTTTGCTTGGAAGTTGGCCAAATCTGTCAATGGATCATGACCAGTTTTCTGTCCAGACAGAATCCTCACAGATTTGGTGACTCACCGTATAAAATTCGTAACTTTAGATTTACACATCATCTTGAGGCAAATAAGTACTTGTTGGAAAGGTTAGAAAGTCTACTTTCTTTTACAACTCAATTGCAATCCTGATTCCTCTTGTACTGCTCTCAGAAAGTAAAACATTAAGGACGGTCCCGACAATTTTCCTGGGATCATGCGTCACCATGGATAATTCATATCTCACAAATTATTCATGTGATTGATGTGTTTGAGTACATTCTGGAAAGCTTATGAAGTCCTCTATAATGTGGTGCTAACCATAATATATGAGTAGCCTCTGAAATTTCCAGAAAGTGCATTTTTCCGACTGCTGTCTAGTGAAGACGCAGTCTGTTCAGATTGTCATGTAGCAAATAGGTTGAATCCTTGTTGGCTCAAAATTTTCCAAGGTATTCATTGCACCTTATCATGATGTGAACTCTAAACCTGAGGCAAATGCATCTCCAATTGTGCGGGAAAGAGTGGTATTTTGATACCAATTACCGCAAATGACAGAAAGTACCCTATGTCAACTAACCTTGTGTCCACTTTCCAAGTGCAATGGAAACACATGTTGGCTTATTTTCTTTGGAGCCATTCTGAATTTTAATGTTCTTGTACATTAATTCCTTCAAGAATTTTTATCCTTGTCTATGGGATAAGGGAAACTAATGTACAACGTTCATTCTTTTCAGCATGGTGAACACTCGTCGAGGTGAAGCTGAAAGTTCCCAGCAAGGAGGACGTCGCAATGAACCTCCACCACCACCGCCACCTTCGTTGGCGCAAGTGCTTGCATCATTGCTAGAATCCCGACAGGAGGACACCGAGCTCCTCCGACAGATAGCACAAAATGCTAATCGTGCTGGTGGACGCCGTGATGATCAGCCACGGCAAAGCACTTATCAGGATTTCAACTCCACCAAGCCACCAGAATTCGAGTATGCTAAGGAACCTCTAGATGCTGACCATTTCCTCCGTATCTTGGAGTCGAAGTTTGGTTTGCTCAATTGCACCAATGCTCGAAGCCATTGTTCGCCGCACAGCAGCTTGCAAGGATCCGCCAGTGCTTGGTGGGCAAATTACTTGGCCTCGCTACCCGAAGGTCATGTTGTTCAGTGGGATGAGTTCAAGACTGCTTTCCGCTCTCACTTTATCCCCGCTGGACTTATGGAGCGCAAGTTGCGCGAATTTGAAGATTTGAAACAAGGAGGGAGGACTGTTCTTGAGTACTCCCAGCAGATTCAATCACTTAGCACAGTATGCTCCTCACCACACCGATACGTAAGAGAAGAAACGTGCTGCTTTTAGAAGGGGCATGAATCCCGTGCTCAAAGAGAAGCTAACCCGGCAGAGTACTGGGACACTTAATGATCTGATAAATGCTGCCATCATTCAGGAAGACGCTCAGCGAGAAGTTGAAGCGGATGAGCGCAAGAGAAAGGCTCTAAAGGCTCTCACGGGTGGTGCACAGTCTGGTCCTCCACCAAAATACCGGCTTGTGTACACTTCGCCTAGTGGGCAACGTTTCCGGGCTGCACCACAGCAGCAATTCTATCGTCCGCCGCAGCAACCTTATGGCCGTCCACCTCAGCAAGGCAATGCTCCACCTCCTCAGCAGCAGCAGTATGCACCACGAGCACCTCAGCAGCAGCAAAATCAGAATGCACGCTCTGCACAGCCTTCTAGACAGTACAACCCACATCCATGTTTCAATTGTGGCCGAAATGGTCATTTTGCTAAGGATTGTACTTATCCCCGAAGTGAAGCTGGAAGGCAAGCACGTGAGAGAGCTGCAAATCAGCAGCGTGGGCAAGCTAATAGGTCCGGACGTGTTAACTTCACCAACCTTGAAGACATTCCACAGGGTGAACCAGTTCTCGCGGGTACGTTCTTCTTAAATCAATGCCCAATTGTCATTTTATTCGATTCTGGAGCATCTCATAATTTTGTTAGCAAGTCCTGCATACAAACTCATAAGTTGCTCACCCACAGTGTTAGCACGCCATATGTTATCCAATCTCCTGGTGGGAAAATTATTGCTAATCAAGTTTTGAGTAGAGCACCCTTAGAATTGAACCGAAAAATTTATCCTACCACCTTTATCATGCTAGAACAGCAAGGGATAGATTTTATTTTGGGCATGCAATGGATGACAATTCATAAGGCTATGCTAGATATTGCACCTCGTATTGTCCATTTAAATTCCCCACTTTATGGACCTGATTCCATTCTTTTGCACCTATCTCCAAAAACTACCATTGCTGTCCATCATTTGGAGGAAAAATCTATGGGTGATATCTCGATTGTCCGTGAGTTCCAAGATGTTTTTCCCGATGACCTACCTGGTTTACCTCCTAACCGGGATGTTGAATTCAAAATTGAGTTACAACCGGGAACATCTCCAGCCTCTCGTCAACCGTACAAGATGGCACCAAATGAATTGGCAGAACTGAAAATCCAACTGAAGGAATTATTGGACAAAGGATACATACGCCCAAGTTCATCACCTTGGGGTTGTCCTGCCATGTTTGTGAAGAAAAAGGACAAAAGTTTGCGCCTTGTTGTCGATTATCGACCGCTGAATGAAGTCACCATCAAAAATAAGTATCCATTGCCACGCATTGACATTCTCTTTGATCAACTGATTGGTGCCAAGGTCTTTTCAAAAATTGACCTCCGCTCAGTGCTACCATCAGATAAAAATCAGAGAAGAAGATATTCCAAAGACCGCATTCTGCACAAGATACGGGCTTTATGAATATTTGGTGATGTCCTTTGGATTGACCAATGCCCCGGCATATTTCATGTACTTGATGAATTCAGTATTCATGCCGGAGTTAGATAAGTTTGTTGTCGTTTTCATCGATGACATTCTTGTTTATTCCAAGTCCAAACAAGAGCACGCTGAACATCTCCGTATCGTGTTGCAACGATTGCGTGATCACAAGCTTTACGCTAAATTCAGCAAGTGTGAATTTTGGTTGGAACAAGTACCATTCCTTGGTCATGTGGTTTCAGCCGAGGGTATCTCAGTTGACCCTGGAAAAGTTCAAGATGTGCTAAATTGGAAGCCACCTAAAACCGTCTCTCGTGTCCGCAGTTTTCTTGGACTAGCTGGATATTATCGACGATTCATTCCTAATTTTTCTCAGTTGGCAAAACCTATCACCAAGCTTCTACAAAATAATGTGAAGTTTGATTGGAACCAACAGTGTGAAGAGGCTTTTCAGAATTTGAAGAAGTTACTAACCACCGCTCCCGTTTTGGCTCAACCCGATATCACAAAATCTTTTGACGTGTATTGTGATGCTTCTGGAACGGGACTTGGTTGTGTGCTAATGCAAGAAGGCCGTGTCATTGCTTATGCATCTCGGCAATTGCGCAAGCATGAAGAGCACTACCCAACTCATGATTTGGAGTTAGCCGCAGTGGTTCTTGCACTGAAAATATGGCGGCACTATTTGTTGGGAAATCTTGTGCACATTTACACAGACCATAAGAGCCTCAAGTATATCTTCACACAATCTGATTTGAATATGCGACAACGTAGATGGCTTGAGCTAATTAAGGATTATGAGTTGGAAATTCATTATCACCCCGGTAAAGCCAACGTTGTAGCCGATGCATTGAGCCGAAAAGTGCATTGCAATAACCTGAATTTGGAATTTGAGAACAGCAGAAAGGATGTCCCTTCCGATGAATCAAGTGTTCATATTTCACCGGTTGCAGCCATACACAATTTGGCTATCAATTCTACCATCCGAGATGAAGTGATCGCCACTCGTAAAGATGATCCGGGCATGGCACACATTCGGCAGAAAATTAAGGATGGCAAAGCTGCTTGTTTTCAGCAAGATACCAACGGTGTTCTATGGTTCAATAACCGTTTGGTAGTCCCCAAAAATTTTGAGCTACGTCGTAAAATTTTGGATGAAGCTCATCAATCCAAATATTCAGTTCACCCAGGTAGCAACAAGATGTACCAAGGGTTGAAAGAAAATTTTTGGTGGACTAGGATGAAGCGGGAAGTCGCACGTTATGTCGCGGAATGTGACACGTGTCAACGCATTAAGGCTGATCATTTGAAGAAAGCCGGATTGCTACAACCATTAAGCATTCCCGAGTGGAAATGGGACGACATCAGTATGGATTTTATTGTTGGTCTCCCTCGCACCTCTCGGAAGCATGACTCCATTTGGGTCGTTGTTGATCGGCTTACAAAATCAGCCCACTTTATACCGGTCAACACTTGCTATTCCGTTCGCCAATACGCTGAGCTTTATATCTCCAGAATATTGTGCTTGCATGGTGTACCGAAGACGATAATTTCAGATCGTGGTTCCCAATTTGTGGCACGATTTTGGGAACAGCTACATGCATCCTTGGGCACCAAGTTAATTCGCAGTTCAGCTTATCACCCTGCCACCGATGGACAAACTGAGCGTGTGAACCAAATATTGGAAGACATGCTTAGGGCCTGTGTTTTGACACATGGTGGTAATTGGGATGACCACTTGCCTCTCGCTGAATTTTCATATAACAACAGTTATCAAGAGAGCGCAGGAATGTCTCCGTTTGAGGCATTATATGGTCGTAGCTGTAGAACTCCACTCAATTGGTCTGAACCTGGAGAAAGAGTTACCTTTGGACCTGATCTGGTGCAGCAAGCCGAAGAGAAAGTTCGGATTATTCGAGCAAATTTGAGAGCTGCAAAAGAACGACAAGAAATGTATGCGAATAAAAGACGACGGCCCCTTGCTTTTGAAAAGGGTGACCATGTCTACCTTCGGGTATCACCTATGAAAGGTATACAGCGGTTTGGAGTCAAAGGAAAGTTAGCTCCCGCTATATCGGTCCATTCAAGATAATTGAGAAATGTGGACCGGTAGCATACAAGTTGGAATTGCCGATCAATCTATCGGGTGTGCATGACATCTTTCACGTGTCTCAACTGAAGAAATGTCTCAAACCACCAGTGGATGTTGTCTTGGAAGATTATTCCCGCTTGCAACCTGACCTAACCTATTCTGAGCACCCGGTGAAAGTATTGGATGAAAAGGAACGGGTCACTCTGAAGCGAGCAATCAAGTTTTATAAAGTCCAATGGAATAATCATTCCGAAGATGAAGCAACCTGGGAATCAGCAGAATTCTTACATACTCATTATCCAGGATTTTTACATCAACTCTCAGGTATGACACGTTAACCTTCCTCAAGTACGACGTTAATCTCTGGACGAGATTTTCTTAAGGAGGGAGGGCTGTGACACCCCAGTGTCACGAATATCTCAACTAAAAATCCTACAATTACCTAATGACTCTGTAGAGCCCCAATATAAAAATTTTGGTCACATGCATAGTGATTTGAATTGCAAATTCAAATAAATTAATATTGGGTTGAACTACAAGTCAAAATTTTCCCATAACAATTGCCCCTGGAAAAAATATATGTTGTAGAAGAAGTCAAAATAAAAATTTGGGAACAAGTCCCATGTCATTTGGATAACCAGAGCTCCCTACAAAAATCCAACAAGCTTAAGTTTTACCCTTATTTGGAGATTTATCAAAATTAATCCAGAAGGACTTTTGACCCAAACTCTTCGTGCATGTCTCTTCCAAGTGATGAACTATACACTAGTATTTTGTTTTGGAATTTTAGGGCACAGGAAGTATTTTATTTAAGTCTCTACATTTGCAAGAAAGCCACAGTTTGGAAATTCGAAAATATGCTTAGCATATTCTGCGGGACCCACTCGTCAGCGCCTTCTCCCATCTCTGGTCTCTCCCAACCGGCCGACCAGGGCAGGAGCCCAATGCCACCTGCCGTGTACGTGGCCGTTTTCCTCTGAGCTTGCCTCCACCCGGCGCACCACAAGCCCAGCCTCCTCTCCCACTGCGCTCCTCCCTCTCTCTCGCTCTTCCCCAAGCAGCACAAGCGCAACAGAGAGCAGCAGCAGCAAACAGAGCCGAGCTCCCCATTGCCACACCTCCCGAGCTCGTGCTGCCCGACCTCATCGCTGCACCCCAGCTCTAACCAAGCCCACAGACGGATGCGCACGAACCCGCTGAAGCTTTAGGACCAAACCTCATCCGAAACCGTCAAGCGAGCGCGACGAATCGAAGATTTTTCTCCAAAACACCATTACCGGCCACCACCGACCTCGTCGCCAAATTCGCGAAACCCGGTGAGTCCCATCGCCCGATTCTTGTCCAAGGATGTGCGTGCAGCTATCCTGCATCCCTCTAACCCTTTTCCCCTTTGTTTCCCCCACCGAGCAGGCCGGATTCGGACTTTTCCCCGGCCATAGCCCGCCGGCCTTTTTGACCTCCATGGTGCGGACCTCTTTCCGGCGAGCTCCGTGGACGAGCGACCACAAGACGCTCTTCGCCATGCGCCACCGAACGTCGCAGCACAAGAACCCGAGCTTTTCGCCTTTCGGTTCGAGCTCACGCCGCCGCCGAACGTCGCCAACCCGCCATTGTCGCCGGCGAACTAGCTCCGGTGACCGCGCGCCCCGTGAACCACCTCCACCGGGTTCTCCTTGCCGCACGCAGCACGTAGGTGAGGTTTCCCTCAAGTTTCGACCAAGTCCGGCCATCCTCCGCCTCGCGTCCGGCGAAGCTCCGGCGAGCCACATGGCTGACCACACGCCCTGGATCCAAAATGGCCATAGCCGCACCCAGATCCTCCACTCTGTGACCTCCTGTGTGGCATCCAGCGCAGCTGTTTAAATTAAATTTTTGTAATGGCAACTTCGTAATTTAGGCAGAACTTTGAATTTATTTAGAAAATTCATATCTTGAGATTTAGGACTCCAAATCGAGTGAGACCAATTTTGTTGGATTCAGTACAACAAGTACTATTTATTGGTGCTGATAAAACTCATTTTTGCTGCATAGTTTTTCCAGAATAATTATAAGTTTGTAAATCCTATTTAATTAATATCTTTTCATCTAAAAATGCAAATGATGCAAACTAAATTGTTTTGGAATCCTCTGGACATGCTCTTTATTATGGTGCATTATATTCATCACGTCTGTGCATGTATAACACTGTATGCTTAATTCTTTGTTTAGCATGTTTATTTTCTAATAATTAACTTATGCATCAAATAAATATTCTACCAAAGCAAAAATGTCACTAATAGCAGGTAGTATCACCATGTTTTAGGATGTGTTCATATTTGCACCCAATAATTTCCTAGGGAATTTTTGATTGTAGAAACCGTCCTTTTTATGTTTAAAGTTAAATCTCTCCACATAAAATGATGAAACCTGTCATTTTTGTTATGCCCTGTATACAACTCTTGTATAATGCATATGTACAGAACCTTTGCAAATGTGACCGTGTCATTTAAATGCCTTTAATTATTATGATTAGGTACTTCATTTTTACATGTGATAATGAAAGCATACTTTAAAAATAAATTTATATTTAAGCATATGTCTTCAAGAACCATCTTACGTAACATATCAATTCTGTTTTTGAATGTATCATTCATACATCAATGTCACCCATATTGTTTGCATGTCTTTGCATTCATCGATATTGACATCTCGTTAATTTAGGAAACGTTGAAGTGCCGGTTGAGGATCTTCGAAGGATATCTCTCTCAATCAAGACCCGGCACTCGAAGACCCTAACTCTGTTGTAGTAGCTCCGGGCAAGCCCCGGTGCATCCTCCCAGTTTTAAAGTTTTTATTTTCAGTATCACAATTGCTAGACTGTCTAGAATGAATTGTGCATTAAGTCTAGGTATTTGGCTGAAAATCCACTTGCATTGTCCCCGGATGAATCCTATGTAGATGTTTTAATGGTACAGCTTAGCCTACTAGAATATTTGCTATGCTTAATTCTAGGATCAACGGTACAAGGTCAATTACTCAAATGTTAGTAGAACAGGTTGTTAATCACATGTTTAAGTAAATGGAACCGAACGGGTCTGTTTCGGAAAGAGCGAAGGCAAGGGCCTGGATAGGGCTTGTCTCGCAAGGTGGCAGCACCGTTCGTGTAAACAACTAAAAGTTGAGACGTGGACGGGCCGATAGAGGAAAGGGCAAGCACATGTGCCTTGCGAGGGCATGGTTTGCAAGGTTGTAGCCCCGTCTCGTGTCGGTTGAGGACCGTATCGTTGTTGGCCCCTTCGGACAAGTTTTGAACTCGTACCGAGTACATGCTAGTTTTATTGGGGACTAGTAAGCTTATGTAGCACTCGGATGTTGTACTATGGAAGATAACCCTGGTCTTCGGTCGTTGTGCCCGCGCAAGGAGTGGGTAGTAGGCTCACGACGTTACCGATGAGCTGCTGGCCACTTTGGAGATCCGGTACCCTTCCCGCTTGAATGACACCTTTGTGAAAGGCCGAGATACGTGTTCTTAAATGATGCGTATGTCGTGTGCTTCGGGTTTTTCCCAGCTGGTGTAAAATTGATACGTATCACTGTCCCTCGCAGTAATGAGTACCCGCTTGTTCACCGAGTCACATCGTAGATATAACTTGAATTTAAATTCTAAATGCTAATGGTACTTGCTCGGTTATTGTTGTTGATGAGGTTACTTTGATATATATTCATGCTACTCTTGTATTTATCTTTCTCTTGCATGATTACTGAATTTATTTATCTAATATTAAACTTGGCAATAATATTGAAAGTAAGGATCCACTCGCTTAGTCGCTGTTTTATATCCTGAAAATCAGTACACTCCTCCGAGCCTTGCATGTCTAGGAGTCGGTTTTGTGAACCATTTGACGGGTCGGTCTTGTTGAGCTTTAGTTGCTCGAGGCTTTGTGCCTATGTTGTTTTTCAGGTAATACGGATGATGCATATGAGTTGCCTCGTTGGTGTACTGCCCCGGGACTTGCAGATCCCGGAGGGCTGGTCTTCCCACCGGGAAGCCTAGCCTTGCCGCTGCTTGTGTTTGGCTACGTGATTATCCGTATGGGCTCGGATTAATCACCCCGCATGTATCGTCGAGATGCATATTTGTTAGACGTTAATTATCGCTTCCGCTTCCGCATTTTCAGAACTGAACTTGTTTAATTTCCGCTGCACTAAACTCTGGTGTAAAATGATGTTATTTTCCGCTATGTCATATTTGAACTCCGTCGCTTGTTGTATTATCTTGTGTCCGCTTAAACAGCACCTCGGGATCTTCGATCCGTGGGTCGGTCTGTCTCACACAGGCGTAAGTCCCACCTTTCTTGCTTGTTCTTATGTTATCTTTTGAAAATACCGGTCTTCAACAATACCCAATCTTAAATTTATACTTGTTTTTTCAGAACTTACTCGGAGGCACAGTGCGTACTCTAGAGTATCTCAATGGCGGTCAAACTATTGATCCCAACGAGATAGACCTTGAGTCCGCCATCCGG
Organism: Chloris gayana; assembly: GCA_031894775.1. NCBI lineage: Eukaryota > Viridiplantae > Streptophyta > Magnoliopsida > Poales > Poaceae > Chloris > Chloris gayana. The sequence continues at coordinate 81,587 of JAUNZO010001502.1, read as the reverse complement.
GCAATCCCAAGAAGAATCCGAGAACATTCAAGGATGATTGCTGCTTCAGGAGGAGGACACATCGCCGCTATAATCCAATCTTGGACTCCGATCGAAGAATACGATTTCAATTTTATCCGAGATGGCGCTCATCCTAACACTACTCGAAGACCGGTTCAATGAGCTGAAGAACTCACTCATTGGCACTCGTTTCGGAGTTGGTGGAAGATGTTCCTCTTGATCCAACGAGCGTCCCTCTTAACATAACGCCAGCAGCTTTTGCCCTGGATCAAGATGCTCATGGCGCAGCAATTGCCGCCAGACAGAGGATAGAAGATACCTTCGAAGATCTTGATAGGGATTTGCCCGTATCCTCCTCCGATTCCGAAGAAACGCTGGATGATAGGCTCGAGGAACCTAAGACCGGTGACACCGGTACTTCCAGCGGTCCTTCCGAGTAGACTTTGTAATAGGGCTATTTTGGAATCAAACATCTTGGTCATCATATTTTAAATACCAGTTACTTTTCTTTTCTATATGAATACTGGTGTCACCATCATACTTGCTAACTTATTTACTTAAGACATGATGGTTATTTCAAGTGAATAATTATGATCCAATTCTGGCTCTTAATCAGCCACGAGATCACAATTCATAATTATAGCTTACTTTAACAAGATCATGTAATCATAAGCAAAAAGCTAGTTTGTAGGATTTCAAGATTTCACAGACTGTTCTTAACACAACAGTCTACCAATCAATATTCATAATATCATAGACTACTCTTAATATAGCAGAATAGCAAAATATCATAGACTGCTCTTAACATAGCAGAATAACAAACTATCACAGACTGCTCTTATCATAACAGCCCCCTGGCTCAATAATTTAATTCAAAATTAAAGTATAGAGACACAAAAAACAAACATCATCATTAGATAAAATTACTTTATTATAATATGAGAAACTTTACAATAAATACTATTAAATATAAAAACGACGAAGCTGATCAATGTTCCAGGAATTTGGAATCTCCTCCTCCTCCAAGGTCATAAGCCTATAAGCCCCTGGTCTGGAGACCGATTTAACCAAAAAGGTCCTTCCCAGACTGGTGACAACTTATGCCTGTTTTTGTTAGATCGAATCTTCCGAAGAACCAAGTCTCCTACTTGGAATTCCCGAGTGCGAACATTACGATCGTGATAACGACGTAATCCCTGCTGATACTTAGCAGCTTGAATCAGAGCTTGATCCCGCAATTCTTCCGTAGCGACCAATTCAACCTCGACGTTGATCATCATACGTTTCTTCATCATAATATCGTACTCGAGCTGACACCATATTCACTTCGTAGGTAGCATGGCTTCGGATCCATACACCAAAGAAAACGGAGATTGTCCTGTAGCTCTACTAACATTAGTGTGTAGCCCCCAAAGGACCTAGGGCAGCTCCTTAACCTATTTTCCTGCATACGGCTTCAATCGATCAAAAATTCTTGGTTTAAGACCGGTCAAAATCATTCCGTTAGCTCGCTCCACTTGTCCATTGCTTTGCGGGTGTGCCACCGACGCATATTGCACCTTGATCCCTAAACTCTCAAGCATAGTCTTTGAATAGTTCCGAAGTGAATTGAGGCCCATTATCAGTAATAATACTGTATGGAACCCCAAAACGTATGAAGATACTCGCAGAAACTTGATTGCGCGAGCGGTAGTTGTACTAGTAACTCGCCTCAGCCTCAATCCACTTGGAAAATTTGTCTACTCGCCACAAAAATATGCGTAAATCCTCCTGGCGCCCTTTTAAAAGGTCCAACTATGTCCAGCCCCCAAGTAGAAAAAGGCCAAGTCATTGGGATCAATTGCAACTCTTGAGCCGGAGTATGAGGTCTGTCTTGCAAAAAGCCGACACCCTTGGCAATTCTTAACCACTCTATGCGCATCATCCGTCGCCGTAGGCCAATAAAATCCTTGTCCGAATACCTTTCCGACCAATGTTTTTGAAGAAGCATGATTTCCGCAAATTCCCTTGTGTACGTCTTTAAGCAATCGAATGCCATCGAAACCGATACACATTTCATCAAAATATTAACTCCGCGCTTATATAATTCTCCTTCAAGAATTAAATAATTACGGGCCCGAACTTCCAATCTTTGCTTCTCTATTTTATCTTCCGGGGTTTTACCAGATTGCAAATAGTCAAGATACGGGGTACGCCAAGCAGAATCAATAATCATAACATCCAAAGGCTGAATATCGTCGGCATTGATTCCGCTCACCGTCTTATCCGGTAAGACCGCTCCTTCGAGACCGGTCTTTCAAGACCGCCTCCTTTACCTGATTCTCCAGAGCTGGTTCATCCGCAATCTCTGAAATAGTAGCCTTGCGCTCCATCTTGATGGATGGTTTATCTAGTACTTGAAGAAAGACACCAGGCGGAACCGCTCGTCGTGATGATCCCAGTCCGGCTAACTCATCCGCAGCAGAATTATTTCCGCACGAGTATATGAGAAAACCGCAAACCATCAAATTTTTCTTCAAGTTTCCGAACCTCTTGACGGTAAGCAATCATATGATCATCGTGAGCATCCCACGCTTTGTTGACTTGACTTATCACCAACATCGAATCACCATAAATGTCCAATCGTCCGACTCCCAGCGAAATGGCTACTCTAAGCCCATGAAGCAAGGCTTCATATTCCGCTGTATTGTTGGAAGCTCGGAAATGCATTTGTAACACATATCTTAGTGGTTCCTTTTGTGGGGTGAGAAGCACAACCCCAGCCCCCGCGCCTGAAAGCTGCGGGGACCCATCAAATAACATCTCCCAGTACTCCAGCGCTTGAATCTCCCGCGGTACTTGTGTCTCCAACCACTCGTTATGAAATCAGCTAATGCTTGTCCCTTGATAGCTGTTCGCGAAGAAAACGTAATTTCATATTGACCAAGTTCTATGGCCCACTTTGCAACTTGGCCAATCGCTTCTCGATTTCGGACAATATCTCCAATAGCAAACCCAGTCTTAATCTCGATGGGATGCGCTTGAAAATAATGCTTCAATTTTCGAGAAGTTATCACTACAGCATATATTAACTTCTAGTAATCGGAGATATCGTATCTTTGACTCAGTAAGAACTTCACTTACAAAATATACCGGGTGTTGCACCAGTTGTAGATGTCCTTCTTCCTTCCGATCAACCGCCGTAACCGTGCTCACCACATGTGTTGTTGCGGAGACGTATAACCGGATGGTTTAGTCCGGCTCCGGAGGCACCAACACCGGAGGATTGCTAAGGTATTCCTTGAGTTGATCGAGTGCCGCTTGCGCCTCATTAGTCCACTCAAACTTATCTTGCTTCTTGAGCAACTTGAAGGACGGAAGTCCACGAACTCCCAATCTCGAAATAAATCTGCTAAGAGCCGCCATGCTTCCCGTCGCCTTCCGAACATCCTTTAAGCAATTCGGAGGTTTCAAGTCAATTATCGTCTCGTATTTTTTCCGGGTTGGCCTCAATGCCTCGCCATGACACTAGGTAGCCCAAGCAATTTTCCGCGAGCGAACTCCAAATACGCATTTTCCGGGGTTAAGCTTCATGGAAAAATTCCGCAGATTATCGAAGGTCTCTCGCCGAGTCGAGAGAAGATCCTCGCTTTTCTGAGATTTAACCACTATATCATCAACATAAGCTTCTGCGTTTCTTCCCAATTGCGAATCCAAGCAACGTTGAATACCACGCTGATATGTAGCTCCAACATTCTTTAATCCAAAAGGCATAGTCGTATAGCAAGTATGCTCCAAAGGGGGTGATAAATGCGGTCTTAATTTGATCTTCAACTCTTAGCGGTATTTGATGGTATCCCGAATAAGCATCAAGAAAACAAAGACGCTCGCAGCCAGCAGTCGAATCAACAACTTGATCAATTCGAGGCAGCGCGAAAGGGTCTTTGGGGCAAGCTTTGTTGAGATCAGTATAATCGACACACATTCTTAATTCTTTAGTATTCTTTTTGGGTACAAGAACCGGATTGGCAAGCCAATCTGGATGATACACCTCCCTAATAAACTTAGCTGCTAATAACCTAGTTATTTCTTTCTTAATAGCTTCCTTGCGATCTTGAGCAAATCTTCGGAGCTTCTGTTTGATCGGCTTCGCATCGGGACGCACCAACAAGTGCGTGCTCAATCTTCTCCCTAGGAACACCCGACATGTCGAAGGCTGCCATGCAAAGATATCCCTATTTTCCTGGAGGAAAAGAATGAGCGCGCTTTCCTATTTATCCCCCAAGTCAGCCCCTATATGGGTGACCTTGGAGGGGTCCGACTCATCAAGCTGAATAGTTTTGGAAACCACCGCATCGGCCTTCAATTTCTCCTTCGCAACCTTCTTGACTCGGGACTTCATCCTCCAGCCTTGCCTCGGACTTCTAGAGCTTCTGCCGCTTCTCTCGATTTCTCGACGTTCATCCTCCGAATTGGTCCGAGAGGCCAATTCAGTGCTATGTACCTCACAAGCATAAGCGGTCTTGATGTCACCTCGAAACGACAAAACTCCGTTTGGTCCCGGCATCTTCAAGCATCAAATATTGATAATTCGGGATGGCCATAAACTTTGCCAAAGCCGGCCTTCCAAGTATCGCATGATAAGCTGAATCAATATCAGCCACCTGGAAGATAATGTTCTCCCTCCCGTAGTTCTCCTTCGTCCCGAAGATCACCGGCAGGGAAATCTGCCCCAAAGGATAGCTGTTCCGTCCAGGTATTATACCATGAAATGGTGAGACGCTGCGCTCCGCATCAGCTACAGCAAAGGCCAAGCTCGGCAGAGTTTTGGCGAACAAAATATCCAGGCAACTTCCGCCATCAATGAAAGTCCTCTTCAACCGCACCTTGTGAACAATGGGGGCCAAGATGAGCGGATATCTACCAGCTTTTGGTAATGCCTCAGGATGATCAGCTCTGCTGAAAGTAATGGGTACTTCCGACCATCGCAAGTACTCCGGTGTAGCAGAGCAACAAGCATTGACCTCTCGGAACGCCAACTTTTGCTTTCTCTTTGATTCGTAAGCATCCGGGCCTCCAAAGATCATGTTCACCTCTCGCGCTGGTTCTTGAAAACCTTCATCATCCCCATTGTCATCGTGTTCTTTGTCTTTGCCCTTGTCATCCTTCTCGATTCCGATAAGCAGATCGGGGTGCGACCTTTAAGGCGAACCGAGCGAACGGCCTTAACAGGAAGCACTCTTTGGCTTTATGATTCCCATTATGAATCATGCAAGGGCCTTCTAGAAGTGTTTCAAACGACAATCGTTCTCTCGGACCTCTCTTGGGAGGTGGCGACCGGTCTCCTCCATGAGACCGGTCGACAGCCTGCAACAAGGTGATCAGCCTTGCGCTTGTTGTTGTTCTTGGATCCAGATCGGTTGCCTTGATCATGCTTCGGCTCCTTCCCTTTGTTCCCGCGCAAATTGACCACGTTTGATTCACCAGCAGCATAGTCATCTCGCTATCTTGAAGCACTCGACGCCGTCATGGTAAGGTTTCGATTCCGCCTTCCAATCTTGTGAACCAAAGCTTCACTTCGGACGCTAGCTTGAAACGCAGCAATTACTTGCTGGTCGGAACATTGGGGATTAAGGCCTTCTTGTTGCAGAAACGCCCGATGAAGTCGGTGAGGGTCTCATCGAGCTTCGCTTCACTCGTTGAGGTCGAAGTAATTCCCTGGCTTCTCACAAGTCGCTCGGAAGTTCTCTACGAACTTTTTGGTGAGATCGCTCCAAGAAGAAATAGATTTCTTAGGTAAGGATTGCAACCATAAGCGTCCAGCCTGCTCCATGCACATGGGAAGGTAGTTAGCTAGCACAAATGTATCTCCTCCCGCCGACCGGATAGCGGTTGTGTACATGCGTAGCCATTCGGCAGGAGGTGCTTTACCATCATACTTATCAATGGCCCCAGGCTTAAATCCCCGGGGTATTTGCAAATGCGTAAGTCCCTCGTGAAAGCGGGAATCACAGAGTATTCATCGTCCTCCGGATCGGTCCGGACCGGCGAAGGGGAACGTCTACGAGGGTAATGCCGATAGTTGCGGTCCCCGTCATCATCGAATAGTCGTAATAGCGGTCATCTTGATACCTATCTCCCGAACCACCCCGACCATCATTATTCACCGGTTCCGCGTTCCGTGAGGGAGGCGGAGGTGGAGGCGGAGGCGCCGCTTGACGATCGTTGTTTGTTGGTTCCTCATGCCGCGATGGAGGTGGAGGTGGAGGTGCCGCTTGACGATCATTGTCGGTACGTCGGGGTTCGATTTCTCCGTCCCGGTTATCTCGCCCTCTTCGGTTTCGTTGTCACGGCGATCATCTCTTCCGGGCCGCTCATCCCGATGAGCATATCCGTTGTAATGTCCTCGGTGATCATTGCGCAGATGATTTCCACCAGGGGCGGCGCCGAAGCAGCCGGTCCGCGCCGAGGTGAATTAGTCACGTATGCTCGAGACGGGGCGGGCTCGCGTGGACGATCATCCACATGACCGGTGCAACGCCTCTCCTCTTCCTCATGTCTCCGGCGTTCTTCCGCTCTCTCTCGCATGGCGATCAATGAGGACGTTGCGAATGTCCCGGTTGCCATTAAGCGGTACACGCAAATCTTGGTCCGGAGCTCGTTCATGCGCATCCGCAATCGAGGTGTGTCGAGGCCCGAGCCTTCCGCCGAGGAAGCTCCTTCGGATCGAGCTCTTGCAGTGAGTATTCCGATCGGTCATGGACGAGTTGATTGGTTTGCGGAGCAGCCACGTCTACTAAATTCATAGCGCGTCGCAACCCCGGTGTTGTATTAAAAACTTCTTCCGGTATTGTCTCGAGGATCTGTTTCACTCCCACAATATTGTGGACTCGGCGAAGTGAAGACCCGAGCGCCGTTTAATTCCACTTCCATGGAGCTTAAATCAAAGGCTCGCTCGAAGAGCGATGTCGCCTTCCACCACGACACCCACGTCGGCCGTTGTACCCGGGGATGCTTCTTCCGTATCTCCGGATTGGTCCGGCAACGGACCCGCGGCCGGAGGGGCGCTCGCCGGAGCACTTCCTCCGGCCCGATCGCGCAGTATCTGCGCGCGGGTTTGCAACCGAGGGTCGTGGAGGTTGTTCATCTCCAGCCACTTCTTCTTCTTCACGGCGCCGACGATCTTCTTCTTCTCTCGCCATCCTTGCTGCTTCCTCAACAGCTTCCTCTCGAGTAAGTTGACGAATGACCGATCCTGTCATGAACACTTGGAAGAAGGCTGGACGTTCTTCTTCGAAGTCATCAACGGACTCGCTAGAGCAGCACTTCTCTGCGATTGGGCTTCAATCCGAGATGTTGGCGATCCGATTATTCGCGCTAAAGCTGCATCGGATCCACCAAGTTCTGAATTAGGGATACCAACTATGGCAGGTGATCGCGCTTCGTAAGCTGCGGCCCGACAGTGAGTCGGATTCATCAAAAGCAGTTTCCGACCGAATCAGCTTCAAAATCAAGGGATCCGAAGCGGATCTTGAAGCCGGGCTCGAAGTCGACGACAAACGAAGAGGCCATCGAACTCGCTGGAAACTCGCCGGGACCCCTACTCGGCGCGCCAAATGTCGAGTCTTAAACTCGGCACTAGTACTACCCGGTCCCTCACGAGCGTGGAATTCGATGGTGCAACACACGTAACACACAGAAAAACACGATTTTAGACAGGTTCAGTGCCCCTCGAATTGAGAGTAATACCCTACGTCCCGTATGTTATGTATTGCCTTTAGCGATTTGCTAATTGTAAGATCTCGGATCGTTTTCGAGGGGTCCCCGCTCCGCCTTATATATCCGAGGAGTCGGGGTTACATACGGAGTCCTAATCGGTTACATGAATTACATATATGGAGTTCTATTTCTAACTTTCTTTATTGGTTTAGAGTCCTAATCAGACTACGAATTGATCAATAACTTGCTTCTCACGTCATTGTATACCGGTCTTAATGTTCGCCTTGCTTCCATACCGGTATTCCGGATCTTCTGTTATCCCGCACCGGTTAAGGACCGATCCGTTGCCTATCGCCACCATCTTTATCTTCCTTGATTCGTCACCATGTCTCTCGCGCATCCATTCCTTCATCATTTGTATACCCATAAGGCAAGTATACGACAACGACGGCCAACACAGGGACGAGAGGGGCGCCGGCGGAGTCCGCCCGCACTCCGCAGTTGTTTCGGATCGAAGCCGTCGGACTTCGTGGACGGGCTTACGCCCGTGGTGCACGAGTTCCCGTCTCGACTCGAGTCGGGGGCGGGCGAGCTTGTGGAGGCGGCCGCTCAAGCCTCGCACCAGCTTGGAGGAAGCGCTCGCGCGGGCGGAGTCGCTTCGGGCGGCGAAGGAGGTGGCGGAGGCGCGCCGCGCAAAGGAGGCGGCCTTAGCGTCCTTGGCCGGGGCCGAAGAAGCCGCCTCGGCGGTGGAGAAGGTCAAGGAGGCGTTCCGGGCGGAGCGCGAGCCGAGGCAAAAGGCCGAGGCTGCGGCGAAGGTCTCCCACCGGACCGCGTTCGGCTACCTCAAGGAGCTCCAAGAGCAACGGGCCGAGAAGGAGGGTAAGAACTTAGAGCTTTTTCTTTTCGCCCTCCGGAACTCCATGACATTATCTTAGTTTCTCAAGCTCGAGCCTCTAATGTCGAACTTTCTCGATTTTGTAGGGATGGAGCAAAGGCTGGTCGCGGCGGAAGAGTCCTAGAGGGAGCTCGACACCGCCTTGGGCCGGGCCTTTGCCGACGTCGAGGTCGAGCCGAGTGTCGAGGTTGGCCTACCGGAGCAGATCGGCGCGGTGGTCCAAGGAGCGAGGCGCTCCGCCGTGCACGCCTTCATGGTGCCGGCGTCGCACTATGAAGACCTCGACCTCGGGGCCGTTAGCTCGGGACTCGTTCCCGGCTTCGTCGGCACCGAGTTGGAGGCGTTGAAGACCGAGACCTGCGCGCACGCCGATTCCTTCGCTGCAAAGCTCGAGGAGGAGCCTCTCCCCAAGATGTAGATAAGCTAGGGAGTTAGTTTTTGTTTTCGTTTTTTATGAACAATGCGGCCACCCGACTCAACCACTCAAGTACGCGCGAGGAAGAAGATTGACGGGACGACACGGGCATTCAACTAATCTCACGACCGACCTCCTTCTCCCTCTCCCATGTGACTATAAAGGGGCTGAGTCTCTCACATACGCGCACGTCTAAGACACGGCTAACACACACACACACACAAGGCTGAAACATTCGCACGCTCACGCTTTTTCACTCACCCGCACGGGACTTGGAGCACGCTCCTCTCCCGCCACCATTGTACTCTGTTTTCACACATGACGCGAGGAACACAAACGCCGCGACACCACCCCCGGTGGACGTAGGGAGCTTTCCCGAACCAGCCTAAATCTTTCGTGTCTTCCGTTGTGTACCATCCGGCCTAAAACGCGCATCCCCGAGACAAATTCTACAGCTCGGTGGTTCGAACACCTTTAGTTGACGCGCCGGGTAGGGGGCTGTTGCGCGTTTCGTCAATTTATCTCTTCTTCCACGGCACGGATGGCTGACTCCGAGCTTTCATTCCGGGCCCCGGCACCACCGTGCATTTTGGGAGCCTCGACTTTTTCGCCACTTCTCGGCGGACGCCGGTGTGCGTCGAGTCGCTAGCACCGCGGGCCCTCGTGGCCACGCCCGTCACCGCGAACGTGACGAGACCGAGCGCTCTCCTAGGATCGGCCGACCTCGCAGCAGAGAGTTCGTAGGGATGGTGATTCATCCCTCGAATCCCTCTTTGACCTCCTCGACGCAGAAAGGACGAAGACTCGGACCAAGGCAGCTGCGACGAGGCTTACAGCCTCACCCGCGAGTGCAACATGGTCCATGCTGCAGGAGCGGGCGCACGCAGCGCCGGAGGACCGACCGCGCCGCAGCCGGGCGCTACCGGAACTTCGGCGGCCCAACGTGCACACACCGCGCCCCGAGCGGTGACGACCTGTAGGCTCGCCTCCGGTGCTAGGCGGCTAGAACCGGAGGAAGCTCGCCGCGGTCTCACGGAGGAGACGGCAGCGGTAGAGCGGGAGCTAGAGCAGCAGCGTCAGCACGCGGAGTGCAATGCACGGCAGATAGCCCGCCGCGTCAACCAGCAGATCGCCAACGACGACGGTGGCGAAGCCCAACACTTTCCTCGTGCCGGGCAAAATGTAGCTGCGGCAGCAGCATTACTGAAAACCCTCCCGGTACAGCCGACTCCGGAAGCACAATGAGTGCAAAGGGACATGGCCGCGCTCCTCGCTAAGGCGGCGGAGCAGCACGCGGAGAGCTCGCAGCGGCGCGCTGCGCTGTTGAACCAACGCGCCGGCGCGAGCCGTCAAGACCGTGCACTCTCGTGCGGCAGCCCTTGCAGCCGGGCCAGCCCGAGGCCGGGCCGTCGGTGCACTCTTGCATCGGCGCGATGCGTGATGCGCGCTCGACCCTCGATGCGCGCCGACGCACTCAGGATGACGCGGTCCGGCGGCTCGTTCATCACTCTCGGCGTGGCGGACAGGGCGACGTCGAGCACGACCGGAGCTAGAGCCCCGACCCCGGGGCCCGGGGTGTTTAGCTCCGCTATTAGGGGAGCAACCTTCCCCCCACGCTTCCGCCCACCAACGACGGTTGCTAAGTATGCGGGGAGTCGAACCCCTCCCTCTCGGCTGGAAGACTATCGCCTTGCTCGCCAAGCAGGCGACGTGAACGATGATCTTGCCATCATTCGGAATCTACCACCGTATGTCGCCGACTCGGCGCGAACCCGGCTAGAGCACTTTCCCACGAACCGGATACGTTCGTGGGCTGACCTGCGGGAGATATTCGTAGGTAACTTCCAAGCCACGTGTGCCCGTCCGAGCAACCCTTGGGAGTTGAAAAACTGTCGGTAGAAGCTGAACGAGCCGCTCGGAGATTACATTCGGCGTTTCTCCCGGCATCGCAACGAGCTACCCCACGTCGTCGACGCGGACGTCGTGGCGGCCTTCCTCTTTGGAACAAACTACAAGACTCTCGTCCACGAGCTGGGGTGAAGCTGCCCACAAACAGCTCAGGAGCACCTCGACATCGCCACGAGCCATGCTTCGGCGAGGAGGCGGTCGGTGCTCTCCTTCATCGTGATACTCCGAAAGTGCATCTAGACCCCTAGTGGGTTTTGGTGAATTGATTGACAAAACGATTAAAGGACTAATATGTTATTGAGATGATGAGCAGGAATTTAATTATGATATTATCATGAATCATCATTTGCAAAAGCAAAGTTATGGATATTATTTTCATGAGATCATGGACTCCATAAGATGAAGATTTAAGTGTATGACAAACAAGTGAAGAAAAATGAGAAAAAGAAACATGGTGCACAATCACATGTATATACGTGACTACCATATGACAAAGAATGTGATGAAGACGAAGCACATGGATGATCAACAGTGAAAACATTATACTATGTGTTACATGAAGAAAAATGAAGATTGTTGATATGTCTCACATTGGACAATGTGTGACATCCCCTCCGGGACACCCAGGAATCGGTACGAGAGGACACTCGACGAAGCGAGTTACAACAGAAACATCATCTCATACAAGCCGTAATATATACATCATGGTATAATACAACCAGGTTTTCGAAAACAAACATTCTTGCAGCGGAATATAACATTATTGAAGTTTAACATCCTACGAGTATTCAGCGGAAGCTTGTCTATTATACAACTCAAGAGACTACAAACGAAACAACGTGATGCACCGAGCCCCTTCGCACATCACGGTCCTCTCTCTTCAAGGTGTGGGGATACGTTCCCACCGAAGGGAACCTCCCTACGGACATTGCTTCTCTTCGGGAAGCTGCCATACAAGTCGTGGAAGTACGACTCGTTCCCTGAAATGGTAACGAACAAACCCCGAGTATTCTAATACTCAGCAAGACCGACCCGTCAACATGGCACGCTAAGGCCGACGCCTAGTATGCAAAGGCTTTCTGGCTGTGGGGTTTACTCCTTTGCAAAAACAGCATTTAAAGGTTGGGTCCTTACTTTCTATATTTTAGCTCAGAGTTAAGTTCATTAGCCTTGGTGTTTGCAACTATCACTATTTCAACCAAGTTCTCAATCAAGATAAAATAGATCTTAACCCTTCCATCTCTCATCTTCATCTTCCATAAAACTTACTACGATGTGACGAGCTAAACAAGCGGTACTCATTACTGCGAGGGACAGCGATTCGAATCGATTTTATACCAGCTGGCAAAACCCGACTACACGACGTATACGCATCACACCGATCGTATACGACAACCTTTCCCGCTAGCACCTGACAGCAGACTAGCCATTTCCAGCTCCCCTAGGAGTATGGCGAAGCCACGATTTTCCCGTGGTCGACCCATCTCCCTCCCGTGAGACTATCCTCTCACTAACAGCCGGCAAAGAGAGCCGGCTACGCTACTTCTCCGGGGCGACAGGGTACATCAGCTTGCTGGGCCCATGATACCAGCATGTAGTACGGTACGTTCAAACTTGTTCAACCGAGCCGACAACGGTACGGTCCTTGACCGACACGGACGGGGCTACCACCTTGCAAGACCTCATCTCCGTCTTGCCCTTTCTCCTACGGGGCCTCGTCCTGGTCTCAGCTTCATTAACACTCTCTTCATCTTTAATGTCAACACAAAACCCTTAAAGCCTCCATGCTTTAAGTGCCCTAACCATCTACCGTTGCCACTATGAATTAAGCTTAGCCTCTATTGAGCTACTCGTACCAAGTATAGAATAAACAAACGGAAACCTACCATAATGCATCTAGGGTGTCAACCATTCCCTAACACCTAATGCACAAGCATAACTATACTATGTGATAAAATAAAATATTTAAAAACATACGTAGGATGCATCGGGGCTTGCCTTGAGTCCGTTCGAAGTTAGTCTCCTCGGCGGTCGGGTCGACTTCGAGATCCCCGACTCTTGACTCGCCCTCGGGTGGAACCTCGATCACTTGTAACCTAGTCGACCAAGCAATGCATCGCGAATCACAATCATGTATGCCTGAATGCATATGATGAAAGTATGCAAGGATTCATTAATTAAGTCCCGTAAATAATAATTAATGATTAATGTTTAATTACCTTAGTTAAAGAATAAATCGGGGATAAGTATGTTCATTAAGCACTAATTAAGAATTTATTATGCTGTTTAACAAATGCTTAATCAAGATCATTATTAATTAGTTTTGTTTCCTTAATTACTTAGGTTTAATCATTAATAAATCATTTTGGTCTATTAAGCAATAAATAAATAGTTACTTTAAGTGATTAAAGGTTAATAGATTGTGATCACATAAAATAATATAGTTTAAGTTTAATTTTGGAAAATAAATTTCATCATTAATTTCGTCTGCAAGTATCTCCTTTATTAAATAAAATTATTTTTCATAATTAAACATTTTATTTACATAAAATAATAGCTTTGATCTAATCAAAGAAAGGAATTCATTACTATTTATAAATAATTTACTCAAAATAAATATTTTATTTCACAAATAAATAGATCTTATTTTTCCGAGTCTAACAAAGTTGCTTTGGCATTTTTCCGATTTTTAATGAATTTTCTACGAATTTTGGAAATTTAAAATCAATTCGTGCCACACGGAGGGCCACAAGGTTGGCCACACCCGATCCCGCGTAGCCACACGTGATCCCACGGCGTGTGGCCCGCGGTGTGGCACCACCGCGGCGGCGCGACGGCCGGAGTTGGCCGGGCGTGGAGCAAAGCTCGCCGTGAGACCACCCGCAGCACCTACACGACGCGGGAACACTCCGGTGGGAACGAAGGAGCATGAGTTCGGCCGAAGCATGCCGGCGGCGAGGTTCAAACCCGGCGGTGCCTTCGGCACCGTGCGAGGCTCGCCGAGAGCTCGGAACTCAAAACAAATGGCACGGGGAGCTGCTACGGCGCATGCACAACAACGGCAGATGACAAACGGAGCATGAGCACAACCGGTAGTGGAGCTCACCGTGAGTGATGCGGACGACGGCGGCGGAGCTCCGGAAGAACAGCGATTGCACGACGCTCTGCGAAATAATCTCGATGAGGAGTTGCTCACGAGTAATAGTAGCTAGTTGCGCATCAACCGAGAGAAGAAATGAGCAAGAACGGCTCACCACAGCTCACCAATTCGGGGTTGCGGCGGAAGAACGACGACGAGCTCGTCCGGGAGAAACGGTTGCGCCTCAACGAGTAGGGCTGCTCGACTCGATTGGTTGGCCCGGGGAGCTCTAGGGTGTTGCTGCGGAGCTCGGGGCGGCGTTGGCTCGGACGAGGAGTGGCTGGAGCGGCCCGGCGACGAACTCCGGTGAAGAGCGGCAATGGCGGGGGCGAAATGAGAGGAAGAGGGAGAAAAATGGGAGCCGGCGGGGTCTTTATCTCCCTCCCGTGGCGGTTCCGGCCGGCAGCTGCGTGGCCGCGAAGCAGCTGCGTGGCCCGGGGTCGTGGCACCCGGCCGGAGAGGCGGTGCGCCGCGAGCGGTGGCGAGGGCGCGGTGAGAGAGAAAGAGAGGAGAAGAGGCCGATGCCCAGGCCGGTCTTGGTCATTTTGCAAAACGGCCCTTCTCCTTTCGCAAAATTAAAAAGTGTTCTTCCCGAGCTCCAAAAATTCCCAAATTTTTCAGGGGTTTAAATGAAAACATTTTAGACCTTTTTCCTATTAAGTCCAAGTAGAAATTCCAAATCATCTTCGGATTAAAATTTCATAGCTAAATTAATAAAAGAGACTTTGTTTATTTCTTGTAATTATTTTTACAAGGCAAAATATTTTCAGGAAATTTTCATAAATCTTTATTTATGATAATTAAGCTACAAAAAATGTTAAACTTGAATTTTCTTCTCATTTTATTTCTTTTTAACACTTCCTTTATTCTTTAGCTAATTCGGTATTTTATGTGCATCTTCTTAACACAAAAGTAAATCATTTCACGGATGCTCATGATGACATGATGATATATGACATGAAATGCATGTTTATTCTTTAGGGTTGTTACACAATGAGAGTATCACCATGTCTATTGGTGACTTAATTTTTGGTTTCATATCAAGCAAGCAACATACATCACAACGAAAAATCAATACAACATGAAGATGAATATCAAAGGTGTGCTAATGGATGATGCAAACAAATGTGTCAATCTTGATGGTAAGTTTGATGAAGGATTAGCAAGGACTTGGCTACGATGGACCATACATTGGAGAAGGGCAAGCAAGAGGCTTGGCGCCGACGAACCATTGTGGTGGAGAAGAGCAAGTGGATGTTGAATCCGATGAATCAAAAAGGCCATGGAGGATTGTATGTTTTCTAGTGTCAATTATATGTGAATCAAGAAAGAAAAGATGATATGGATATAATATGGAGCTTTGTCTATTTGATGATACAATCCATGGTCATTAGCTCAAGGTGGATATGCTTGGATCTCTATTCGTGTTGACAACCCCAAGTTGAAGCAAAATTGATAAAGTGGCAAGTGACAAGTTTACAAGCTCAAGAAGTGAAAAATGTGTATTTGCTTTTTAATCTTGAGTATAGGTTTGCCGTACTATCAAGGGGGATGCAACATTATGCTTCTACAAGTGTCCAAAGTGCTCAACATCCCAAGTGAGAAGCCATGAGAGGAAAACCTTGAAAACCATCCTGCTTGTGTGCTGACTGACAAAACAGTCCGACCGGTTTGAGAAACAGGTCGGGCCGGTGTTGTAAACCTAGGGTTTTACCTCCGCTTTGAGAGTAATAGTGTTCTAGACCTTTTATAGAACCTATACACAAAAGTTGGTGAGAAGAGATCAACTAGAAATGAGTGGAGTGCCTTTTGAAACTTAATTCTTGTGCTGGTCAAAAACAGGTCGGACCGGTTTTGTAAACCGGTCGGACCGGTTTTGGACGACCTGTCCAACGGCCGGTTTTCCGAAACAGATTTAAATAGCCTCCCTCCCCCTCTTTCGAGGGCTGCTGGTTCCAGACCATTTCAGAACATTCCAACGGCCATATTGAGCTCTCCCCAACACCTCTTTGTGAGACTTGAGTGATTTGGTAAAAATCTTTGAGTTGGGTTGAGAGATTTGAGCATTTGTGAGCAATCCAAGCCTTGAGCACTTTGTGGCTGCGTTGAGCAATCTTGTGGTATTTGTTACTCTTGGAGGTGAAACCTCCTAGACGGCTAGGCGTTACCCACGAGCTCCCAAGTTGTGGTGAGCCAAGGGTCTGTTTGTGAAGGTTGCGATCTTGCCTCCGGAAGGGAAAAGATCAAGCTAATGGATTGGGGAAAGTGGTTGAAAGAGACCTGGCTTGAAGTTAGAGCAACTCAAGCTTCCTCAACGGAGACGTAGGATTCACGGGGTGAATCCGAACTTCGGCAAACAAACTCTTGTGTCTTCTTGTTCGGTTTGCTTCTCTTGTTTAAATTCTATCTCATATTGTGCTTCCGCTTCGATCTACTCGGTTGTGATTGTTTGTGATGTGTAGGGACTAAGTGTTACTGCAACCAACATCAATTGAGGCACTACTCCGAGTATTAGTTCGAGATAGATAGAAGAGCAAGGTTTCCTACATTCCACGACAAAACAGCTTCGACCGATTTTGGTAACCTGGTCCGACCGATTTTGGTGCTGATCTCGAGATTAAGTTTTAATTTGCAGGATTCGCCTATTCACCCACCCCCTCTAGGCGACATCAAGGTCCTTTCATACCCCCGAGAAGGGAAAGGGCAAGCGGGCCGACGGCAACGCCGGCGGAGGCCCCTCCGGCTCCAAGCCAAACAAGAAGAACAAGTCGCGGTCGAGCGACGATCCGTCTAGTCCTAACTCCACCATCTCCGGGCGAGTAACTCCTCCTCTACGTCGCAGCAACCACTCCGGTTGTCGGCGCTGCCGTTGTGGTCGAGCGGGAGAAAGAGGGACACGTGCTCAAGGTACAACACCCCGTGTACTACGTCGGCGAGGTGCTCTCCGATTCAAACACGAGGTACCTCCAGGTCCTCAAGATCCTATACGCCGTGATGGTCGCCGAGCGCAAGCTACGCCACTACTTCGACGCGCACTCGATAACCGTGGTAAGCTCGTTTCCTTTACGCGACATCATCGAAAACAGGGAGTCCGCGAGCAAAGTCGCTAAATGCACTCTCGAGTTGATGGGGCACGACATCACCTATGTGCCCCGGACGGCGATAAAGTCTAGAGTGCTCGTCGACTTCATCGCGGAGTGGACGGAGACTCGGCTACCACCCGCGCCGGTGGACCAAGAGTACTTGGGTCATGTACTTCGACGGGTCGCCGATGCATAGCGGAGCGGGCGTTGGACTCATCTTCATCTCTCCCTAGGGGGTACGTATGAGGTATGCCATTCGGTTACACTTTTCAGCTTTCAATAATGTAGCCGAGTACGAAGCTTTAGTCAACGGCCTCAAGATCGCCATAGAGCTCCGGATCGGATGGCTCGAGATCCGTGGGGACTCGCAGCTTGTCATCGATCGGGTGATGAAAGAGTCAAGCTGTCGGAACGACACGCCGATACTCTATCATCAAGAGGTGCGAAAGCTCGAGGAGAACTTCGATGGACTCGAGCTCAAGCACATCCCGCGACGGCTCAATGAGGCGGCGGATGCACCGGCTAAGCCGGCGTCCAGCCGGGAACCGGTCCCGTCGGGTGTCTTCGCCAACGATCGGTTCCAGCCGTCGGTTCGCCCTCCCGATCCTCCTAAGGACGATGGAGGACTCATTAAAGCAGCACTCGGGGCTGCCCCGAGCGCCGACCTCGACCCCGAAGAACACTCGAGCCCCGACAAGGACTCGGGGGCTAATCCTCCGCCGACGGGCGAGGAGGTCATGCAAATCGACGCTCCGGTGCCCGACGGGGCGTCACAATCTGATTGGAGGACGCAATACGTCGAATACCTCCTCCAGGGCAGCTTTCGGCCGACCAAATCGAGGCAAAGCACCTGCACAAACGCTCTAAGTCTTTCGTCCCGGTCGACGACGAGCTCTACAAACACAACGTGTTCAGCATTCTGCAGCGCCGCATCCCAATCGAGGAAGACGTAGAGCTCCTTAACGACGTCCATCCAGGTGTCCGTGGAGATCACGCAGCGCCGCGGACCCTCGTGGGTAACGTCTTCCGACAAGGCTTGTATCGGCCAACCGCCGTGGCTGATGCGACTCGCGTCGTGCACACGTGCAAAGGTTGCCGATACTACGCTCGACGGACGCATCAGCCCGCCGAAGCCCTCCAAACCATACCCATCACTTGGCCCTTCGCGGTCTCGGGTCCGGACTTGGTCGGGCCGTTAAAGAAAGCACCCGGGGCTTCACCCACTTGCTTGTCGCGGTTGACAAGTTCACGAAGTGGATTGAAGCTAGAGCCATCAAGCAAAATCCAGTCCGAGGAGGCGATCGAGTTCTTCCTCGACATTATTCATTGATTTGGAGTTCCTAACTCGATAATCACGGACAATGGCACGCAGTTCACAGGGAAGAAATTCCTCACGTTCTACGACGACTACCACATTCTAGTAGATCGGGCAGCTGTAGCTCATCCCGAAACCAACGGGCAGGTCAAGCGAGCCAATGGCATGAACCTACAAGGGCTCAAGCCTCGCATTTATGATCGCTTGAAGCGTTTCAGCGGTCGATGGGCGGCGGAACTACCGGCCGTTCTCCGGAGTCTTCGAACGACTCCAAACCGGGCGACCGGCTACACGCCGTTCTTCATGGTCTATGGCTCCGAAGCGATTCTTCCGGCCGACCTCGACTATGGCGCTCCTAGGGTCCGTGCTTTCGACGAGCAAGGAAACAAAATGGTGCTCGAGGACACCGCTGATCAGCTCGATGAAGCACGTGACGTCACGCTCCCGCATTCTCGCCGAGTATCAACAGGCTCTTCGACGATACCACGATCGCAACGTCAAAAGTCGAGGCTTCAACGTCGGGGACAAGGTGTTATGCGAGTGCGGAGCAACAAGGACCGCCACAAGCTCTCCCTCATTGGGAAGGACCCTACATCGTCACACGCATCATCAAGCCTCGGCTCCTACAAGCTCAAGACGGTGGAAGGTCAAGAATTAACTAACGCCCGGAACATCGCGCAGCTTACGTAAGTTCTACCCCTGTACTCGCATTTGTTCCTTTACTCTTTAACGATCGCCCGCTAAGTACGGTGACCCTCGACCTTTGCTCCGAGGTTGAGCCTCACTCGGCGGCTGGAAGGCGGGCGATACCTACGATTTTTCAAAACAAAAATCGCCTCGCTTAGCTCTTTTTTGCGAACAAAATTTGCAAGTTTCACTTGACCTAGGATTCGAATCTTGTCGACGAACAAAGTAAGTCGTGGGCAAACGAACTCACAGTCCAAGTTGGTCGGAAGGCCGAAGCTCGAGCACCCCGGACGGTCCTAGCGGACGCTCACCAAAAACGACTAAGTCCAACGAGGCTTGGGGGCTCTAACTTTGCGAGTCAACAAGATGAGTGAAAAGGCCAACACAGATTTAAGTCAAACTTAAAATCATTAACAAAGGGCAAGACCAGGAAGGGTCGAGCACGTAACGAGTTAAAAACTTAAAGTTATTTACACGCGAGGGGACAACGCCCCATTGTTCATAACAAAACGAAAACAAAAACTAACTCCCTAGCTTATCTACATCTTGGGGAGGGGCTCCTCCTCGAGCTTTGCAGCGAGGGAATCGGCGTGCGCGCAGGTCTCGATCTTCAATGCCTCCAGCTCGGCGCCAACGAAGCCGAAACAAGTCCCGAGCTAACGGCCCCGAAGTCGAGGTCTTCATAGTGCGACGCCGACACCGTGAAGGTCGCGTGCACAGCGGAGCGCCTCGCTCCTTGGACCACCACACCGATCCGCTCCGGTAGGCCAACCTCGGCACTCCGCTCGACCTCGACATCGGCAAAGGCCCGGCCCAAGACGGCGTCGAGCTCCCTCTAGGACTCTTCCGTCGCGACCGGCCTTTGCGCCATCCGTACACAATCGAGAAAGTTGGCTCGAGCTTGAGAAACTAAGATAATGTTATGGAGTTCTAGAGGGCGAAAAGAAAAAACTCTAAGTTCTTACCCTCCTTCTCGGCCCGTTGCTCATGGAGCTCCCCGAGGTAGCCGGACGCGGTTTGGTGGGAGACCTCCGCCGTGGCCTTGGCCATTTGCCTCGGCTCGCGCTCCGCCCGGAGCACCTCCTTGACCATCTCCACCGCCGAGGCGGCTTCTTCGCCCGGGCCAAGGACGACAAGGTCGCCTCCTTTGCGCGGCGCGTCTCCACCACCTCACGCTCCGCCGCCTCCTTCGCCGCCCGAAGCGACTCCACCCGCGTGAGCGCTTCCTCCAAGCCGGTGTGGGCTTGACCGGCCGCTCCACGAGCTCGCCCGCCCCGACTCGAGTCGAGACAGGAACTCGTGCACCACCGACGTAAGCCCGCCCATGAAGTCCGACGGCTTCCGATCCGAAACTACTCCGGAGTGCGGCCGGACTTCACCGGCGCCCCTCCCGTCCCTCGTGGTGGCCGCCGTCGCCGCCACCTCGACACCAACACTCCTCACCTTCGCGGCCGCGCCGCCAAAGAGGTTAGAGACTTCCGAAGAGTCATGGCCGGGGCCCTCCTCCTCGACGGCACTGCGCGCTTGGGCGCGGGCCCACCATCACCATGCTCGCCCTCGTGAGCACGCTTCCCGGCAGCCGCCGCCGGGTCAACCACCTCCGCATCTCCTCCTCGACGGGCCCCGCAGGGACCTCAAGGTCCGGTGAGGACCCCGCGGCACCTCCTCCGCCGGGCGCAGCAAGTTCAAGGACATCGAAACGCACGTTCGCGTGTCGCGAGGCCGGCTCGTCGACCGCAATAGGTTTAAGGACATCAACATGCGCGTCCGCATGTCGACCTTCCTCGCCGCTCCCCACCGGCTCGGGGCGGTCCCGCCGGATTCTTGGGCTCGCAGCGCTCGAGCTCTAGAACCTTGCGCGGGCACCACGTCCGCGAAAGAGGCGGAGGGAAGACGTCGCAGATCTATGCCATCCGCCACGCCGTCTCCGGGCGCCGCGGACGTGCGGTTTAGGTTCGTCTCACCTTCGACTAACTCGGCGATCATCTCCGCCGCCTCTCTTGCATTGGCAGCGGGATCCACCGTGAGATCCACGACTTTCGACCCGAACAGGGCGTCCACGCTGGTCCCCGTCCCCTCCACGGGAGACGCCTCGTTGGTCCGGGAGCTTAACCGCCTCCGTAGGTCGCGAGCTACCTCGAGGACCCGGCCGCGAAGGTCGAGGACGAAGGGGCGGAGGTCTCGAGGGCCGAGGTGACAGCTCGGTGGGAGCGGACATACGGGGTCTCCCCGTCGGTCTCGAACTCGCTAGCTCTGCCGTCATCCTCGGAATCTGTTGGAATTGGGGTCGAGACGGTCGAGGCGGTGTCGTGGTTTAACCCCGCCACCGTACGCCTCCCTCTTCCTCCGACGCTCGACGTCTCGGGCCGTCTTCTCCAGCTCGAGTCGCGCGGCCAAATCCTTGGCCGCCTTCCTCTCGGCTTGCTCCTCCGCGGCCCGCGGACGGTTGGCCTCCCTCTCGGCTGCTCCCTGGGGAAGCCGCATCTTGGGACGCTTGGTGAGCGAGATCCGGGTGGACTGCGGAGAAAAGAACGAGTTAGCAAACGGAAACGAGAACACGAGTAAGCAGCAAGACAACGAAGGCCGAGACGACTCACCATATCGAGCGCTTGCGGGTGCGGCTTCATCTTCGGGGCCCCCTGGACGGGCCAAGCTCGCGCGGCTGTACCCAGCCGCGCTCTTGACGCGCTGCTCGACGGTGTCGTCGTTGAGCTGCTGCACCGCCATCACCGTGTCCGGGACGACGCGATCGTTACTCGAGACTTGACGCATCGGCATCGATCGCTGCATTAGCGGCGCAAACCTATGTTTGTGGTAGGAGCCCACCACCACCATCACGTCGACGTCGAACCGGTTTAGGTGCCGGATTGCCTTGCTCATCATGTCAACTTGGTCCCGATTGGTGCGGGGGCAGCCCCACCTCCACTCCTCCGGGCCTTCCTCAAAAACTCGGCCCTTGAAGGCCGGGAACGGATGCGCCGGATCTTGGCGCAGGTAGAACCACTTCGGGTGCCACCCCTCGTTCGACGTAGGGGTGGTCACCGGAATGTAGTCCCTCCCCGGTCCTTCTTCATGACAATCCTCGCGCAGCCGACGTGCGCCGGAACCTCCTCGCCCATGGAGTTCCGCCTCCGGTAGAGGTTGATGCGGAAATAATACCTCCACAGGTCGAGGTTGGGCGCCATGCCCAAGAAACCCTCGCAGAGAGCCACGAAGGTGCTCAGCTGCTGGATCCCGTTGGGGGTCGGGTGGTGAAGCTCCGGCTTGTTCCGGAACATCATCGCCCGCAAGAAGTTGTTCCCCGACGTCCCCAAGCCGCGCTCGTGGAAGTGCGAAAGGAGACGATGTAACCCGCCGGCGGCCGAGGGCGTGACTCGTTGCCGGAAGTTTCCACCACTTCTCTGCGGTGCGCTCGCGCAGCAGGCCTTGCGCCACCGGCCGCTCGAGGTCGGTCTTCGTCGTCGTGGAGCGGGTCCGGGTCGACATGGCGGAAGCGAGGATGAAAGGGCTCGGGGGCTGCGCGAGGAGGAAGACGAAAGCTTGGGCTTGGAGAGGCGAAAGCTAAGGTTTGGAAGGACGAAAGCAAGGAGAGCGACGGTGCGTGAGGGCGAAGGCCACGTCGGGGACCGGCTTAAATAGGCGGCTCGTCGGGCGGGCGCGTCCCCTCGGTTCCGCCTGCGGGCCCCACGATCGCCACCCCTTGGGTAAAATTTCTTAACTCTTCCTCCCCAATTTTCGCGCCACTATCTCCGGGTCCGTCGCTCCTCTGCCGTACTTACTGCGGGGGCCCACCACTACCGAGGGGAATATCGAATCCGAACCGCGCCGGCCCACCACTACACGTCGGCGGTGGATGAGGACACGCCTCGATTCCCGAACAATGGAAGCCAAGACGGTAAACCGTCGCGCTCCCCTCCGGCCTCCCTGTCATTTCAGATTATGTCACATGCCGACACAGGTGAGGAAAGGCACGCACCCCGAGGAGGTGCCTCGACCCCCTTCGATCCCCTACCACCTCGCTCCAAGGTCAAGTGCTCGACCTCGAAGCTCGACCAAACCGAGGCTCGACCACAAAGGTAAGCGGGGATAAGGGGCTGAAAACTGCCTCGATGGCCCCCTCACGCTTTTTCACTCACCCGCATGGAACTTGGAGCATGCTCCTCTCCCGCCACCTTTGTACTCTGTTTTCACACTTGACGCAAGGAACACGAACGCCGCGACACCACCCCCGTTGGACGTAGGGAGCTTTCCCGAACCAGCCTAAATCTTTCATGTCTTCCCTTGTGTACCATCCGGCCTAAAACGCGCATCCCCAGGACAAATTCTACAGCTGGTGGTTCGAACACCGACACCGGGGCCCCCTTCCCGGCACGCCAAATGTCGAGTCTTAAACTCGGCACTAGAACTACTCGGTCCCTCACGAGCATGGAATTCGATGGTGCAACACACGAAACACACAAGGACACACGATTTTAGACAGGTTCAGGCCTCTCGAAGGACGATAATACACTACGTCATGTGTGTTATGTATTGCCTTTAGCATATTGCTAATTGCGAGTTGTCGGAGAGTTCTCGGGGGTCCCTGCTCCGCCTTATATATCCGGGAGGAGCTAGGGTTACATGCAGAGTCCTAGTCGATTACATGAATTACATATTCGAAAGCTTTCCTTATTGATTCGAAGTCCTAACGGACTACAAATTGCTCCTTTACTTGTTGTTCAAGTCGTCATGCGTCGGTCTTGATGCCCGCCTTATTTCGATACTTGGTATATGGAAACTTGTATTATTCCATACTGGTGAGGGACCACTCTGTGGGCCTTCTTCGCCAATCTTATCTTTATAGATTTCTCACCGTATCTCCATTTATCTATTCCTTTATCATTTGTATACCCGTAAGGTAAGTATATGACAAAGACACACGACATACTTGCTGGTCATTTCTT
The DNA here is from genome assembly GCA_031894775.1 of Chloris gayana. Classification (NCBI taxonomy): domain Eukaryota; kingdom Viridiplantae; phylum Streptophyta; class Magnoliopsida; order Poales; family Poaceae; genus Chloris; species Chloris gayana. The sequence continues at coordinate 57,504 of JAUNZO010001502.1, read as the reverse complement.
GTGGCCACATATGAGAAAAGATGTTGGGAGATTTGTTGCTCGCTGCACTACATGTCAAAAGGTCTGTCCCGATTAAATCAACATGGTTTGTATATGCCTCTACCAGTTCCTAGTGTGCCTTGGGAAGATATATCAATGGATTTTGTGTTGGGGTTGCCTAGGACTAGGAAGGGACGTGATAGCATATTTGTTGTGGTGGATAGATTTTCTAAGATGGCACATTTCATACCATGTCATAAAACCGATGATGCTTCGATATTGATGATTTGTTCTTTCAGGAAATTGTTCGCTTGCATGGTGTGCCCAATACCATAGTTTCCGATCGGGACACTAAATTTCTTAGCCATTTTTGGAGAACTTTGTGGGCTAAATTGTGGACTAAGCTTTTATTTTCCACAACTTGTCATCCCCAAACCGATGGAGAAACGAAGTTATAAATAGGACTTTATCTACTATGTTGCGGGTTATTTTAAAGAACAATATTAAGACGTGGGAAGAATGCTTGCCTCATATTGAATTTGCTTATAATCGTTCGCTGCATTCTACTACAAAGATGTGCCCATTTGAGATTGTCTATGGATTTTTACCTCGTGCTCCTATTGATTTAATGCCTACACCATCTTCTGAAAAAATTGAATTTTGATGCTAAGCAACGTGCTGAATTGATATTGAAACTGCATGAAACTACTAAAGAAAACATAGAGCTCATGAATGCAAAGTATAAGCTTGACATGGTTTGGTTGCATTTGAGAAAAGAAAGGTTTCCTGAATTGAGGAAGTCTAAGTTAATGCCTCGAGCTGACGGTCCTTCTAAAGTTTTAGAGAAAATAAATGAGAATCCATATAAGCTTGATTTACCTGCAGATTTTAAGGTTAGTCCTACATTTAACATTACAAATTGGAAACCCTATTTGAGAGAAGAAGATGAGCTTGACTTTAGGATGACTAAAATGCAAGAAGGGGAGGATGATGAGGACATCGGCACCATCGATACGTCCATACCTACACAAGACCCTATTACTCGGACCAATTATGTGTGCTCGTGCTCGACAATTGACCAATTAAGAACGATAGATAGGAGCTAAAGGGAAACGAACTCGCGCGCCTCCGGGTGGTGGATCCTCTCGCTCCAACTCGGTGACACATGCAGCCCGGGTGTCCTCCTCCTCCCGAACACGCTTCCTAGTGCGGGTCATCGGCATCTGCAGGGAACATGTTTAAACTGGTTAAACACTTCTTCCCACGGAAAGAAAACAAAAGAACAACCTATTGAAGTACTACGATACTAGCTAAGTCTAACCCCAGCTTTATTATAGCACTCAATATGACATGATGCATGCTCTGCGGACTAACTATACGCACTATAGTATACGAACTATAACGAATAGTTAGCACTACCAAAACCCGAACGTCGAACAGCTAGTAAAAATCTAAGTATTCTACATCCTTATAGGGCTCCGTGCTCTGTCGTACTCTAAACATACAAAACGTGTGAAGCTTTGAAAACAAGCTTGTAAACAATGTACTCGTTGCCCTCGAACCGCTCCGATACCAGCTGTGACGTCCCTTCCGGACACCCGGGAGTCGGTACAGGGGAGACTCGACGAAGCGAGTTACAACAGTTCATCATTCCATACAAGCCGGAGTATATACATCATGGTATAATACAACCAGGTTTTGAAATACAAACATCGTACGGCGAAAGCCTTTATACAACAAAAGACCACTAGAACGTCTAACGTGATGTACCGAGCCCGTCATACACCACGGTCCTTCTCCTTTATGGCGTCGGGATCCGTTCCCATTGGAGGAAACCACCCTCGGGACATTGCTCTTCTTCCGGAAGATACCGTATGAGTCGTGAAAATACGACTCGGTTCCCGAAACCATAACGAACAAACCCCGAGTATTCTAATACTCAGCAAGATCGACTCGTCAACGAGCACGCTAAGGCCGACGCCTAGTATGCAAAGACTTTATGGATGTGGAGTTGACTCGGTTGCGAAAACAACGGTAATGGTTGATCCTTACTTTCAAGTTTTAGCTCACAATTAAGTTTATTAGAAACCAAGGTTTGCAGTCTACAACTACTGCAGTCAAGTTTGCAAGGAAAGATCACATTCGACCAACAATTGTTTCATCTCTCATCCTCATCTTTCAGCTTGATTAACTACGATGTTGTCGTATACTTGCCTTATGGGTATACAGATGACGAAGAAATGGATACGCAAAGACATGGTAGCAAATCGGAGAAGATACGGATAAGGGAAATAGGCAACGGATCGGTCCGCGACCGATCCGGGATAATAGAAGAACCTCGTGGACCGGTATGGAAACAAGACGGATACTAAGACCGGTATATAATGACGTGAGAAGCAAGTTATAGAACAATTTGTAGTCTGATTAGGACTCGGATCAATAAAGAAAGTTAGAGATAGAATCCCATATATGTAATTCATGTAATCGGATAGGACTCGATTGTAACCCTAGCTCCCCGGACATATAAGGCGGAGCAGGGACCCCCGAAGAGGATCCGAGACTTCGCAACTAGCAAATCGCTAAAGGCAATACATAACATACAGGACGTAGGGTATTACTCTCAATTCGAGGGCCTAAACCTGTCTAAGATCGTGTGTTCCTGTGTGTTCCGTGTGTTGCACCATCGAATTCCACGCTCGTGAGGGACCGGATAGTATTAGTGCCGAGTTTAAGACTCGACATTTGGCGCGCCAGGAAGGGGTCCCGGCGAGTTCCTAGCGAGTTCGATGGCCACTTCGTTTGTCGTCGACTTCGAGCCCGGCTTCAAGATTCGCTTCGGGTCCCTCGACTTTGAAGCCGACTCGGACGGAAAATTGTCGCCGATGAATCCGACTTGTCGCCAGGCCGCTGCTTCTAAAGCGCGATCACCTGCCACCGTTGATACCTTTGATTCGAGCTTAGCGGGTCCGACGCAGCTTTAGCGCGAGACATCGGGCTCCCTACGCCTACGCCTCGTAACGGTGCCCGGCGGCGGTGCAAAGCTGTTCTCCCGAACCGGATACCGATTCCGAGGAAGACGCTCCGGTCGTCTTCCAAGTGTTCATGACAGGACTCGTGATACGCCAACTCACTCTCGAGGAAGCTGCCGAAGAAGCAGCAAGGATGGCGAGAGCTGAAACCGAACGCAATCGTCGTGAAGCGGAACGAGAAGACGGAGATGAACAACCTCCGCCACCTTCGGCCGCGGATCCGCGCACAAATGCTACGGCCTTAGCTGGAGGAAGCGCCCTGCGACCGCTCCCCGGCTACGGGCCCGCTACGGACCGGTCCGGAGACGCGGATGATTCTCCGAGGATACAACAATCGACGAGGATCTCGCGGCGGAAGACGCCATCGATCTTCCAGCGAGCTTTGGATTTAAGTTCCATGGAAGTAGAGATGAATGGCGCTCGGGTCTTCACATCGCCGGTCCACAATATTGTGGGAGTGAAACAGATTCTTGAAACAATACCGGAAGAAGTCCTCAACGCTACGCCGGGATTGCGCCGTGCGCTGAATTTAGTCGATGCGGCGGCTCTGCAAACAAACCAGCTCGTCCATGATCGAGCGGAATCTTCTGGTCGCTCGCACTCCCATTCGGAACGACCAACAAGGGCCCGGATCGATGGAGCTTCTTCCGGAGGAAGGCTAGCACCCCGGCGTACTCCCGATCGCAGATGCACATACACAAGCTCCCAACCAAGATTTGAGGATACCGCTCAATGATAACCGGGATGTTCGGAACGTGCTGATTGATCGTCATGCAGAAAGAGTGGAGGAGCGAACGAGACATGAGGAAGACGAGAGGCGACGGACCGGTCATGTGGATGATCGTCCTCGGGAACTTGCCCCACCTCAGCCGCAACGGGCCGGCAGCTTCGGCGCCACCCACCAACGCAAATTATCCGCGCAACGATCATCGAGGGCATGGCAGTAGGCATGCTCATCGAGATGGACGACGCCGTGACAATAGAGACCGGGGAGGGCGAGACAACCGGGACAGAGATGCTGAACCTCGGCGTACGGACAATGATCGTCGGGCTACACCTCCGCCTCCATCGCGACATGCAGAACCGGTGAACAATGATCGTCAAGCAGCGCCACCACCTCCGCCTCCGCCTCCTTCACGAGACGCGGAGCCGGCGAATAATGATGGACAAGGCGGTTCGGGAGAAAGATATCGGGACGACCGTTACTACGACTATTCCGACGATGACAGGGATCGCAATTACCGTGACACCCCTACCTCGCGAAGCGAGAGGGATTGTCGAACAGGATCGTATCGGGAGACATTCGACGAAGCGAACGTACATTGCACATACATCGGGAATACATTCGTCATTTATTTACATAGGGAGACTACTTGAGTATCAAGTTTCATACATAATCTCTTAACTATTACAAGCCATTGTTCGAATTTCAGGTTACAATACATAAGTGTAGGGTGGTTTTACAATACTTGATAATGTCTTTGCGGAAGCGTAAATATCTCGACGGTACATATATATATAGCTTAACTAGGAGAACCACACCAGCCCATACGGCATGGTCTCACTCTTGAGTCGGTGAAGCGGGAACCCATTCCACGGTCCACTCCCGAGGTTCCTCGCTTTGACACACATACTTCCCGCAGCAATCACAATAATCGGGCTGCGGGAATCCCGAAAATGGTTTCAACACAAACCCTGAGTATCTAATATACTCCGCAAGGCTTACCCGTCAAAATTGGTTCTAAGAACCGACCCTAACATGCAGGGGGCTTGACCGGGCTTGCGGGAACTTGCAAAAACAGCACTTAAAGCCTTTGTCTAACTCATATTTTAGCCAAGTTAAGAGGGTGGAAACAAAATCATAAATTTTTGTGAGCAAGACTAACAAGCATGGTTGCAATACATGACTTTAATATTCAAAAACAGCAAGCTTTAATCATCATATTCTCTTATTACTACGATGCAATCTGCTCGAGACAAGTGGTACTCATCACCGCGAGGGACGGCGATATATATCGATTTACACCCTGCAGGGGAAACCCAAATGCACGACATACGCATCATTTAAGAACACGTATGGCCACCTTTCACAAGATTATCATAGATATGAGCCGGGTCCACCCTCCGAGTGTGCATTCCACATGCAACCACAGTAGCGTCGGGTCCAAGGGTAATAACACACCCTCCATCTACTCACAAACCCGTGCATCCACCGTGACCAACACTTTGCACAAAGGGTGGAGTGACCGTCCAACACTACGACTCTCAAGTTACATCAGTTTACCAACTCCCATACGAAGGTATGCATTTGGTACACAACTCAATACTTGCTCGCGGAGTCACAACGAACGGTCCTTGACCGACACGTACGGGGCTATGGCGCCAAGGGCCAACCTTGTCACCGCATCCTACACATGCACTTCCCCGTACGGTCTCCAATTAATCATGTGAGGGTAACCAAAATTTAATCCCTAGACCGGGTGATCTCCAAATCACTCGGTGTTGCTACCGATAAATTATTAAGCATAGCACTAGCGATTAGGATTATACTTAACCAAGACCACAGGATGCGGGAATCTAGTGCAACTAGGTTTCCGAGCAACTCCTAAACGTAAATGCACAATACATCATAGACATATGTGAAAATAAAGAGAATTTTAAAACATAGGTCATGCTCCGGGGCTTGCCTTGATTCGGTACGTAGTTAACACACTCGAACTCGCTCACTTCAAGTTGGTGCCCTCCTTGATCTTCAGCTCCGGTCGGGGTTCCTATATGAATGCATATGAAGTGTATGAGCAATGGATGAATTCGTATTTATCTAGTTCATGGAACTTTCTCAATAATATAATGTAACGAAACGTTTGCATAAATTAAACATGTTCTCGAATCGTGATGATATGGTCATGATGGTGGTAAGGGTGGTTTGTTTCATGGGGACAATCTTCTAATTAGGTAAACTTTCCATCATATAGCATAAATGAACATGTTGATTTTTTTTTAAGATCAAGAACCTAGGGTAGGCCTCATTAGTGAAACGAGTGAACGAAATATCTATATGCCTAAGTGTAGCCATGTGATGATGTATAGCAATCGTAGTTATGCATTAATATTTATGTGATACCTTCTCGAATTAATTTAATTACCTACATCTCCTGTATAATTATTACCAATCTTGTCTTCATTAAATAATTTGACAAGGGTTGATGCTCATGTCTTAGGGTGAAGCTCTCACCACTTCTCTAAGTATTGAGCACCATTGTCATTTTATGCAAATTTAATATAACCCATCATACATAATGAATGACTGTTCTTGCCCAAAAGATAAACGTGATCATGACATGTTTAATTGTACCATGTAAGTGTGAAAAAGTATCTAGCCATAACAGAAAAGTAAAAAGGCAAATTTGAGTTTAGCAAATTCTCAGTCATTTTGTTTAACTAAGTCAGGGTTGACAGGCTGATTGTGAAGCCATCTTAAGGTGTTCAAATCTTAATATTTTGCTATAGAACTTAGGTGAATCATGTTGGTTAATGTAAAGTACATAGCTCAAGGTTTACAACGAACTTATAGTTGTTTCATTTGGGGCTGTATTTAAAAAGTTATTAAATTTTAAAAACGTCAAGTTGTCACGCGGGCATAACGGATTAGCATCTTAGAGTACTTATATCTTTATTTTTCTACATATGAAGTACTGGGATTATGTTACTACGTTAAAGTACACGTTATCTACTTTCCAAAGAGCCCTTGCTCATGAAGTTTGGATCCGGGGTCTAGAAGTTACATCATTTTCAAAATGCAATCTTGTTAAGCTGCGTGGTCGTGATAGCGTTTTCATCTTGCTCAAAAATTAAATTTTACTATATAATCATAGGTGTTCATGTTCACCATGTTGTAGTACAAGTTATAAATTTTCGAATGCACTTTGGATCGCTCAAATCTGTGGCGTAAATCTCGAGATATGATTTTTCTAAAATCCTTAACGTTCACGGTTTTGGTTTGGCCAGCGCGATCGAAAATTTTCCTAAGTGCTAGAGCGCGGCCGGGCGGCCGTGGCGTGCGCGGCGTGCGCCGTGCGCGGGTGCGTGGCGAGGCTGCCGGCGGTGAGGGGAGGCGAGAGAGGAGGGGCGCGCGGGCCGGTCAGCACCAGGGAGCTCCCGCACATGCGCCGCGAGGCCCCAAAGCTCGAGAGGCTCACCGTGGCGGCGCGTCGACGTGGAGGTGGAGGACGGTTGCGGACGGCGCGACGGCGTGCTGGTGTTCCCGGCGAGCTGCTGCGTCAAACAGATGACCAAGCTCACACGAGGTAGATGGGAACCAAGGGATGTTACTAGCGAGAGGAATTGAAAGCTAACTCACCGGAGAGGGAGTGCGGCCAACAATGGTGAGGAGCGGCGCCGTGGGGAAGAACCAGAAATCCGCCCAAATCGCTGCGAGATGAGGGGGCTCGTGCTCCAGGCGGTTAGCTAGGGTTAGGGCGCAGCCTTTGGCACGCGGAGGAGGTGCTGGGCTGGTCTGGACCGGGGACTGCGGCGCGGGGAGGGACGACGCACGGAAAAGGGAAGGACGGCGGCCATGGCAGGAAAATGGCTCCGCCATCAACGGCCGCGCGAGCTGGCTTCCCGGCGAAGGCAGGGGGTGATGCTCGACGCGTGGAGCTGCACAGCGCTGCGAGGACGGGCGGCGCCTAACCGGCATGGGCACCGGCGGCGAACGCCGCCGACGGTGGCCCCGGCCACCGTGCCTCCTCTCGTTCAATATTATTCGCACGAATTACTCTTTTGCCACTGATGTTCTCTTCTGTAAATTGCTCATAGAATTTGATCCTTTTGGAATTTTTGCAAACCGGATTTTCTGTAGGTTCATGGTATTGTGAGGAACAACTTTTGTTATAGGCAAAAGTTTAAATTTTGCTTGTAAAAATTTACAAAAATTCATGAACAAGTGCTGTTTTAAACCTAGTTTGGATTTTTCTAGGAAATTGTGCTGCTCCAAAAATTCAGGAAAAATATCCTAAATTCAAGTCTTGAGGTGCTCTACCAGATTGTGCAAAAATTTGGGGTTACCACTTTGGAGAATGTTTGAGATCTCAATAGCTAGGGTTTTGAAATATTAAAAACCCTAATAGGACTCTAATCCATTATTTCATGTGACTTGGCAATTGATTACTGTTTTATACATGCAAAAATTTTATTTAGTACAGTAACAACCTGGATTTGTGACACGGGGTGTCACAGCCCTCCCCTTAAAGAAATCTCGTCCCGAGATTACGGTTGATAAAAAGAGTGGTCGAAGGAAGGTGCGTCGTTACCTCGATTGTGAAGCCATGAACTCGGGAAATGATTATCCAGGAATTCCTCCTGTTCCCAAGTGGCTTCATCCTCAGTGTGATTACTCCATTGCACTTTGTAGAAGGTGGTAGTGCGGTTACGAGTAACACGATCCTTTTTATCGAGGATCCGGACGGGAGTTTCTGGATAAGATAGATCATCTTGCAATTGCTCGGTGTCGGAGATGACCACATCGATGGGTGGTTTTAGACACTTCTTGAGTTGCGACACATGGAACACGTTGTGCACACGTTCCAAGTTTGTCGGCAATTGCAGCCGGTATGCCACGGGGCTAAACTTCTCCACAATTGGGAATGGTCCAATGTAACGGGGAGCAAGTTTTCCTTTTATACCGAAACGTGACACACCTTTATTGGGAGAGACCCGAAGATAAACCTGATCATTCACCTCGAATTCCAGCGGGCGTCTCCTTTTGTTTGCATAACTTATTTGGCGGGATTGAGCAGCTTTCATATTAGCTTGTATCTCTCTCACTTTTTCCTCGGCTTGCTCAACAATATCTGGACCAAATATTATTCTTTCGCCCGACTCGGACCAGTTTAACGGCGTTCGGCAAGAATGTCCGTATAACGCCTCAAAAGGAGTGACCCCCGAGCTTTCTTGATAGCTGTTGTTATAGGAAAATTCAATGAATGGTAACTGATCATCCCAACTTCCCTTTTGCGTCAAAGCACAAGCTCTCAACATATCCTCCAAGTATTGAATCAACCTTTCCGATTGTCCATCTGTTTGAGGATGATATGCAGAGCTCCGGATCAGGGTAGTACCAAGACTAGCGTGCAATTGTTCCCAAAATCGAGAAACAAATTGCGGACCGCGATCTGAAATGATGGTCTTTGGCACACCATGCAAACACAGCACACGGGCAATATATAATTCAGCATACTTCTTAGCACTCGTAGGTGGTGTGTACCGGAATAAAGTGTGTTGATTTCGTCGATCTATCGACGATTACCCATATGGAATCATGTTTCTTGGATGTGAGAGGTAATCCAACAACAAAATCCATGGCTATGTCTTCCCATTTCCAAGCGGGAATTTTTAATGGGTGCAATAATCCGGCTTTCCTCGGATGATCAGCCTTGACTCGTTGGTAAGTGTCGCACTCGGCAACATAACGAGCCACTTCTCGCTTCATGCGAGTCCACCAAAATTTTTCTCTCAACCCACGGTACATTTTGTTACTACCGGGGTGGATGGAGTACTTGGAGAGATGCGCTTCATCGAGAATTTTCTTTCGTAGTTCCATATCCTTCGGAACCACTAGACGGTTATTAAACCACAGGACTCCATTCTCATCTTGCCGAAAACACTTACCCTTTTCCGTACCCAATTTCTGTCGGATGTGTTCCATACCTTCATCCGTTTTCTGGGCAGCAATGATTTCTTCTCGGAGAGTAGGAACAAGAGCCAAATTATGTAATGCACCATAGGGAATGATATGAAGACAAGGATTACTTTCATTTTCAGATTCGCTGCAGTTTTCCATAGAGCAGATTTCAACTTGATTGCATTGGTGCTTGCGGCTTAGTGCATCGGCAACCACATTAGCCTTTCCGGGGTGGTAATGAATTTCCAATTCATAATCTTTTATCAATTCCAGCCACCTTCGTCGTCTCATATTTAATTCTTGCTGTGTGAAAATATATTTGAGGCTTTTATGATCGGTATAGAGATGCACCAGATTTCCTAAGAGATAATGTCTCCAAGTTTTGAGAGCAAGAACTACCGATGCCAATTCAAGATCATGAGTAGGATAGTGCTTCTTGTGTTTGCGGAGTTGGCGGGATGCATAGGCAATTACTCGGCCTTCTTGCATGAGAACACAACCCAATCCTATGCCGGACGCATCACAATATACGTCGAACGGCTTGCTGATGTCGGGTTGAGCTAGAACGGAAGCGGTGGTTAAATGCTTCTTCAAGGATCGGAAAGCATTTTCGCACTCTGGACTCCACTTGAAGGTAGAGTCTTTCTCCAACAATTTTGTCATGGGCTTGGAGATGATAGAAAATTTTGGGATGAATTTCCGATAATATCCCGCAAGCCCGAGAAAACTACGGATGTGCTTGACGGTTTTGGGAGTCTTCCAATTCAGCACGTCAGCAACTTTACTTGGATCGACTGAAATTCCCTCAGCTGAAATGATATGACCCAAGAATGGAACTCGATCCAACCAAAATTCACACTTGCTGAATTTTGCATAAAGTTGATGATCTCGTAGTCGTTGAAGCACAATGCGGAGGTGTTCAGCATGTTCTTCCTCCGACTTGGAATAAATGAGGATATCGTCAATGAATACCACCACGAACTTGTCCAGCTCCGGCATAAATACCGAGTTCATGAGGTACATGAAATAGGCCGGTGCATTGGTCAGTCCAAAAGACATGACGAGATATTCAAAAAGTCCATATCTCGTAGAGAAAGCGGTTTTAGGAATGTCCTCCGGCCGAATTTTGATTTGGTGATAGCCGGAGCGAAGGTCGATTTTTGAGAATACTTTTGCACCGACTAATTGATCAAACAACATATCAATGCGTGGAAGGGGGTATTTATTTTTGATGGTTACCGCATTGAGAGGTCGATAATCGACACACAACCTTAATGATTTATCTTTCTTTTTCACAAAAAGAGTGGGGCAGCCCCAAGGCGAAGCACTCGGGCGTATGTACCCCTTGTCTAGAAGTTCGTTGAGTTGCTCCTTAAGTTCAGCTAATTCGTTTGGAGCCATTTTATACGGTCTTCTAGATATCGGTGCGGTTCCGGGCTGAAGTTCAATTTTAAATTCTACTTCCCGATCAGGTGGCATGCCCGGTAATTCATTCGGAAACACATCGGGAAACTCACACACTACCGGTATGTCCTCTAGTTTCCTTCCTTCTAGGTGCTGAATTTGGGTTCTCAAAATTTTTGGACACGGCAATGAGAGGATAGACGGGCCGTATAGAGGCGAATTTAAATGCACTTCCCGGGTATCTATGTGTAAAACAGCTTTATGACGTCTCATCCATTTCATTCCTAATATCACATCTATTCCTTGACCATTTAAGACAATTAGTCTAGAAGGATATATTTTTCCGGCCAATTCAAGAGAGACGTTTCTTGCTTCTCGGCTTGTGTGGATGAGGCCTCCGGGAGACGTGATAGTGTATGGAGTTTGCAAAAGGGTGGATGATAGATGCAACCTATCCACACATGCTTGGCTGATGAAATCATGCGTGGCGCCGGAATCGAAAAGAATGAAAGCGGGATGTTCAGAAATGGAAAACATACCCGAGAGGACCGGTTCTCCGGCTTGCACATCTTCGGCCGTAGTAAAATTCACACGGCCGGTCTTGGTGGGGGTTTTGTTGTGATTGTTGCTGTTGTTGCCGCGGTTATTATTGTTGCCATTATTTACGCGGTGGTGCTGATGCTGATTATTCCCACCGTTGTTGGCATTCTCTCGATGAAGTGACCAATGCCGCCGCAGTTGAAACACGGCTGCTGCGGGGATGGTCTGGCACCTTGGTTGTGCTGCGGCAGGGTGTGTTGGTGACCACGGTGCTGATAGGGGTGGTGGGGCGCACGATAAGGCTGCTGGAAGGTAGTGCGTTGCCCACCCATTGGAGGTACTTGGGACACGAAATTTCTGACCAGTGGGGCTGGTCACTGCAAGCTTAAACTTGTGAGGTGGCGCACCGGATGAACTTCCCGCGGTGCGCTTCCTCTTCTTGTCATCCTGATTGACGCGAATGGCGTCCTCTTGCACAATGGCGGCACTAACCAATTCATTGAACGTGCCATTTAAGAGAGCAAGGCGGTCTTGCAGTTTCGGATTTAGACCCTTCCGAAAGCACTCACGCTTCTTCGCATCCGTGTCAGCATGATAGGAAGCATACTGGGCAAGATAGTTGAATTTCCGAGCATACTCTTGCACAGTGCTGGAGCCTTGCTTCAGGTCAACAAATTCCTGAAGCTTCCTTCTCATGACACCGTTAGGAATGTGGTGTGCACGGAAGGCTGCCGAGAATTCCGGCCAGAGCACCTGATAATCCGCGGGGAGTGCAGCGGTGTAGTTTGCCCACCACGCACTAGCCGACCCACGGAGCTGCTGTGCTGCAAACAGAGTCTTCTGGTGCTCGGTGCAATTCAGAAGAGCAAACTTGGACTCCACAATACGCAGAAAATTATCTGCTTCCAGGGGGTCCTTTGCTTCTGAGAAAGACGGCGGTTGAGTCGCCCAGAAATCCCCATAAGAGGTGGGACGGGGCTGCGGTGGAGGAGCTGCTACCTGGGCATTATTGTTCTGGCTTGCCAGGAACAGCCGGAACATCTCGTTCTGATTATGAACGAGTTGCTCCACAGCAGTCAACGGTGGTGGAGGAGGTGGCTGCGTCGAAGCACCCTCCCCGAATGATCCACCGTGCGACGAGTGTTCACCATCTGCCACATAATTTAATTACACCATTAGTCTCAGCGTTTCGGAGCCATAGACAATGATAGTAATTAGGGACATGATATGGACATGAATTTCAGAACGCAATCCATAGGAGGAAAATTTCATCAGATGCTGAAATTGATGGGGTAAAAGTTTCGGTATGAAATTTTCAGATTGCATAACCTGGAAGATTAATTTCCATGATCTGAAATTGATAAAACCAGAAGTTTTTGCTCACAATTTCAGACCATTCAAACTTAGTAATATTTCCTTACGATCTGAATTTTGACAGAACGGAACATATATTTATTAAACATAATCTTAGTGTTTCATATATATTTCGAGGTGCAACCCATTTGTACACAAAAGCGCGCGATATTAACACTTCTTAGCGCGGGGTCACACATCCACGATTGTCCGGGCCTAGCTAGTCATCCATACCTCCTATGCTGTCAACCTACCCAAAACACAGCGACCACTACGTCCTTACGTACGTACAAGCCACTAGTTCTTGTTCTTTAGTACACTACCATTAATTTTACAAGTTCCTTTCTTAACACTAGTTAGCAGTCTAAGCATCGCTGTCGGTGTCTTCCGGGGTTGTTCACATCGGAAGCATCGCTAGCAGCGTCGTCCCCATTGTTCTCCGGTGGTGGTGGCTGTAACAGGTTCCAGTGAGCTGCCAGCAACACCTGGTGGTGCTGCTGTAACGCGGCCAACTGGTGCTGGAGATTCCCTATCTCCGTGAACAGCTGGTCCATGTTGGTCTGTGCGGTCTGAAGCTGTCCATGCAGGAATTGCATGGTGGCCTGCTGGGAGTGGATGGTCTCATCCTTCTGAGCAATAGATGTCTTAGCTGCATTTAGCTCATTCAGCGCCTCAATCCGTTCCTCATCACAGAACGTAGCCATCTGCTCATGTTCTGCCTTTTCCTGCTCAGCCCTTTCTTTTGCCCTATCCGCGACGACACGTAGGTTATCGCTGAAGATAAGGTCATCCTGCACTTCCTTGATACGTGCAGTCAGGGCAGCATTTTCCTGCTCTAGCTCGGTGATACGGGCGGTCAGCTGCTTGTTCTCCTCTTTTGCTGAGTAGTAGTCGTCCGTGACGTCGGTGAGACGATCGGTGAGGTCTTCCACCTCAGACCTCAGCTGATTCCTTTCAGTCATGAGTTGCCTCGCATCCATCTATAAATCATGGTTAGGGATACATTTTAAGCAGCATTATTATCAACAATTTAGGTAAGTAAAAGCTCAAAGTAACATACTGAAAACAGAATGAAACTACATCCTTTACAACGTAACCGGTTCTGAACCCTCTCTGTTTTTCCCCAATTTCGTCTCTATTTGTACAGTAAAATTTACCAAAATTTATGACCAGATGCTAGAGGATGTCCTAAGCTTTCCAACGCATCCTAAAACACGAAAAAAATCTTAAGCGGATCAAAAGATATGGCGATTTCTGGCTCGACGGTTTTCTGCCGAGGTTTTCTGGAAACGCCGGTAACTCAAAATTGGCTCTCTGTTTTTGCTTATTTGACCGGCTTAACGAATTTTCCTTGCTGACCTGATATTAGATGAAATGTGGGGCATAACACGAGCTTTCCAGAATGGGGTAGATCGTTTTATTTGGATAAGTACTTCAAAAGTTATCGCGATTTTTGTGAGACACCCGAATCTGCCAACCCGGCGATTCGGTGAAAATCTGGCAACCTTTTGCCAGGTTTTTCGGGTAAGTCATTTTCAGTATGATTCCACTCTACTTTTACTTGGATCATCATGCCAGGGTGATGGTACGTGTTATGAGCTTTCCAGATTGTGTTCAATCGTTTTGTTTGAGTGAACGGTTTAAAAGTTGTGGCCGTTTCCGTGAATCGATAATCGGTTAGGGTTTATTTCTCGATCGGGTGGGGTTTTCTCGATATCGTGCACAAATTGTGTTGAGATTTTGGTGAGTTGTTCGAGACCGTGTTTTTGCATTCTTGATCGATTATCTCATGCAATGGTGCCGCATGGCATGAATGATGACATGAAATGCCGTTAACCTACGTCCTTTCCAAAATAAAATACGTGATCGGTCTATATATAGCCGACCACTCGTTTTTGTGGCAACACACACACGATCTCATCACGGGAACTACACGATCTAAATTTCGTGGTTAGCGTACCTGCAAGAGACCATTTCAGAAACATTACATCGAATTCAAAAGAAACTACGAAA
Organism: Chloris gayana; assembly: GCA_031894775.1. NCBI lineage: Eukaryota > Viridiplantae > Streptophyta > Magnoliopsida > Poales > Poaceae > Chloris > Chloris gayana. Next base: position 42,504 of record JAUNZO010001502.1, on the reverse strand, counting down.
ACAACTATTCCACAATCTCATCAACTTCTTCATATCCACTTCCTTCTCATAGTAACGGCTCATAGAAAGAACCGCCTCGTGGATTGCCACGAGCCAACATTGTCCCGTATTATTACTTTCGCGGGCACGGAGCGCTAATTTAAATTACAAACATACCTGGGCCGGGCCGTAGTTGCAAAAATTTAAACAAGCATAACCCGGAGTTAGTTTTGCCACATCTATTTCTACTGTAGACCTTACTTGGGCTTTCTATGTCGTTCCTCACCGTATAAGTGTGTTGGTGATTTTTAGATTGACCCGTGGTGTACGGCATATCCCGACACGGCTCGATACCAGCTGTGACACCCCTACCTCGCGAAGCGAGAGGGATTGTCGAACAGGATCGTATCGGGAGACATTCGACGAAGTGAACGTACATTGCACATACATCGGGAATACATTCGTCATTTATTTACATAGGGAGACTACTTGAGTATCAAGTTTCATACATAATCTCTTAACTATTACAATCCATTGTTCGAATTTCAGGTTACAATACATAAGTGTAGGGTGGTTTTACAATACTTGATAATGTCTTTGCGGAAGCGTAAATATCTCGACGGTACATATATATATAGCTTAACTAGGAGAACCACACCAGCCCATACGGCATGGTCTCACTCTTGAGTCGGTGAAGCGGGAACCCATTCCACGGTCCACTCCCGAGGTTCCTCGCTTTGACACACATACTTCCCGCAGCAATCACAATAATCGGGCTGCGGGAATCCTGAAAATGGTTTCAACACAAACCCTGAGTATCTAATATACTCCGCAAGGCTTACCCGTCAAAATTGGTTCTAAGAACCGACCCTAACATGCATGGGGCTTGACCGGGCTTGCGGGAACTTGCAAAAACAGCACTTAAAGCCTTTGTCTAACTCATATTTTAGCCAAGTTAAGAGGGTGGAAACAAAATCATAAATTTTTGTGAGCAAGACTAACAAGCATGGTTGCAATACATGACTTTAATATTCAAAAACAGCAAGCTTTAATCATCATATTCTCTTATTACTACGATGCAATCTGCTCGAGACAAGTGGTACTCATCACCGCGAGGGACGGCGATATATATCGATTTACACCCTGCAGGGAAACCCAAATGCACGACATACGCATCATTTAAGAACACGTATGGCCACCTTTCACAAGATTATCATAGATATGAGCCGGGTCCACCCTCCGAGTGTGCATTCCACATGCAACCACAGTAGCGTCGGGTCCAAGGGTAATAACACACCCCCCATCTACTCACAAACCCGTGCATCCACCGTGACCAACACTTTGCACAAAGGGTGGAGTGACCGTCCAACACTACGACTCTCAAGTTACATCAGTTTACCAACTCCCATACGAAGGTATGCATTTGGTACACAACTCAATACTTGCTCGCGGAGTCACAACGAACGGTCCTTGACCGACACGTACGGGGCTATGGCGCCAAGGGCCAACCTTGTTACCGCATCCTACACATGCACTTCCCCGTACGGTCTCCAATTAATCATGTGAGGGTAACCAAAATTTAATCCCTAGAACGGGTGATCTCCAAATCACTCGGTGTTGCTACCGATAAATTATTAAGCATAGCACTAGCGATTAGGATTATACTTAACCAAGACCACAGGATGCAGGAATCTAGTGCAACTAGGTTTCCGAGCAACTCCTAAACGTAAATGCACAATACATCATAGACGTATGTGAAAATAAAGAGAATTTTAAAACATAGGTCATGCTCCGGGGCTTGCCTTGATTCGGTTCGTAGTTAACACACTCGAACTCGCTCACTTCAAGTTGGTGCCCTCCTTGATCTTCAGCTCCGGTCGGGGTTCCTATATGAATGCATATGAAGTGTATGAGCAATGGATGAATTCGTATTTATATAGTTCATGGAACTTTCTCAATAATATAATGTAACGAAACGTTTGCATAAATTAAACATGTTCTCGAATCGTGATGATATGGTCATGATGGTGGTAAGGGTGGTTTGTTTCATGGGGACAACCTTCTAATTAGGTAAACTTTCCATCATCTAGCATAAATGAACATGTTGATTTTTTTAAGATCAAGAACCTAGGGTAGGCCTCATTAGTGAAACGAGTGAACGAAATATCTATATGCCTAAGTGTAGCCATGTGATGATGTATAGCAATCGTAGTTATGCATTAATATTTATGTGATACCTTCTCGAATTAATTTAATTACCTACATCTCCTGTATAATTATTACCAATCTTGTCTTCATTAAATAATTTGACAAGGGTTGATGCTCATGTCTTAGGGTGAAGCTATCACCACTTCTCTAAGTATTGAGCACCATTGTCATTTTATGCAAATTTAATATAACCCATCATACATAATGAATGACTGTTCTTGCCCAAAAGATAAACGTGATCATGACATGTTTAATTGTACCATGTAAGTGTGAAAAAGTATCTAGCCATAACAGAAAAGTAAAAAGGCAAATTTGAGTTTAGCAAATTCTCAGTCATTTTGTTTAACTAAGTCAGGGTTGACAGGCTGATTGTGAAGCCATCTTAAGGTGTTCAAATCTTAATATTTTGCTATAGAACTTAGGTGAATCATGTTGGTTAATGTAAAGTACATAGCTCAAGGTTTACAACGAACTTATAGTTGTTTCATTTGGGGCTGTATTTAAAAAGTTATTAAATTTTAAAAACGTCAAGTTGTCACGCGGGCATAACGGATTAGCATCTTAGAGTACTTATATCTTTATTTTTCAACATATGAAGTACTGGGATTATGTTACTACGTTAAAGTACACGTTATCTACTTTCCAAAGAGCCCTTGCTCATGAAGTTTGGATCCGGGGTCTAGAAGTTACATCATTTTCAAAATGCTATCTTGTTAAGCTGCGTGGTCGTGATAGCGTTTTCATCTTGCTCAAAAATTAAATTTTACTATATAATCATAGGTGTTCATGTTCACCATGTTGTAGTACAAGTTATAAATTTTCGAATGCACTTTGGATCGCTCAAATCTGTGGCGTAAATCTCGAGATATGATTTTTCTAAAATCCTTAACGTTCACGGTTTTGGTTTGGCCAGCGCGATCGAAAATTTTCCTAAGTGCTAGAGCGCGGCCGTGGCGGCCGTGGCGTGCGCGGCGTGCGCCGTGCGCGGGTGCGTGGCGAGGCTGCCGGCGGTGAGGGGAGGCGAGAGAGGAGGGGCGCGCGGGCCGGTAAGCACCAGGGAGCTCCCGCACATGCGCCGCGAGGCCCCAAAGCTCGAGAGGCTCACCGTGGCGGCGCGTCGACGTGGAGGTGGAGGACGGTTGCGGACGGCGCGACGGCGTGCTGGTGTTCCCGGCGAGCTGCTGCGTCAAACAGATAACCAAGCTCACACGAGGTAGATGGGAACCAAGGGATGTTACTAGCGAGAGGAATTGAAAGCTAACTCACCGGAGAGGGAGTGCGGCCAACAATGGTGAGGAGCGGCGCCGTGGGGAAGAACCGGAAATCCGCCCAAATCGCTGCGAGATGAGGGGGCTCGTGCTCCAGGCGGTTAGCTAGGGTTAGGGCGCAGCCTTTGGCACGCGGAGGAGGTGCTAGGCTGGTCTGGACCGGGGACTGCGGCGCGGGGAGGGACGACGCACGGAAAAGGGAAGGACGGCGGCCATGGCGGGAAAATGGCTCCGCCATCAACGGCCGCGCGAGCTGGCTTCCCGGCGAAGGCAGGGGTGATGCTCGACGCGTGGAGCTGCACAGCGTTGCGAGGACGGGCGGCGCCTAACCGGCATGGGCACCGGCGGCGAACGCCGCCGACGGTGGCCCCGGCCACTGTGCCTCCTCTCGTTCAATATTATTCGCACGAATTACTCTTTTGCCACTGATGTTCTCTTCTGTAAATTGCTCATAGAATTTGATCCTTTTGGAATTTTTGCAAACCAGATTTTCTGTAGGTTCATGGTATTGTGAGGAACAACTTTTGTTATAGGCAAAAGTTTAAATTTTGCTTGTAAAAATTTACAAAAATTCATGAACAAGTGCTGTTTTAAACCTAGTTTGGATTTTTCTAGGAAATTGTGCTGCTCCAAAAATTCAGGAAAAATATCCTAAATTCAAGTCTTGAGGTGCTCTACCAGATTGTGCAAAAATTTGGGGTTACCACTTTGGAGAATGTTTGAGATCTCAATAGCTAGGGTTTTGAAATATTAAAAACCCTAATAGGACTCTAATCCATTATTTCATGTGACTTGGCAATTGATTACTGTTATATGCATGCAAAATTTTATTTAGTACAGTAACAACCTGGATTTGTGACACGGGGTGTCACAATTACCGGCATCGTCCTAGCCGTCGATCTCCGTCACCGATCCGGACTGGTCCGGAAGATGTTGAATATTCCGTAATTCCCGCTTTTACGCGAGATTTACGCATCTGCAAATACCCTGTGGGATTTAAGCCCGGGGCCATTGACAAGTATGATGGCAAAGCGCCTCCGGCCGAATGGCTCCGTATGTATACCACGGCTATCCGGTCGGCAGGAGGAGACACGTTCGTGCTAGCCAATTATCTACCGATGTGCATGGAGCAGGCCGGACGCTTATGGTTGCAATCCCTGCCCGAGAAGTCTATTTCTTCGTGGGGAGACCTCACCAAAAAGTTCGTAGAAAACTTCCGGGCGACTTGTGAGAAGCCAGGAAACTACTTCGACCTCAATAGGCTGAAGCGAAGCTCGACGAGACCCTCACCGATTTCATCAGGCGATTCCGTAATAAGAAGGCCTTAATCCCCAATGTTCCCGATCAGCAAGTGATTGCTGCATTTCAAGCCGGCGTCCGGAGTGAAGCGCTGGTTCATAAGATTGGGAGACGTAATCGAAACCTCACCATGACGGCGTCGAGTGCTTCAAGATAGCGGATGATTACGCTCGCTGGAGAATCAAATGTAGTCAATCTGCGCGGGAACAAAGGGAAGGAGCCGAAGCACGACCAAGGCAACCGAGTCTAGATCCGGGAATGACAAGAAGCGCAAGGCTGATCACCTTGTTGCTGCTGTTGACCGGTCTCATGGAGGAGACCGCCCAACACCCCCTAAGAGAGGTCCTAGAGAACGATTGTCGTTTGAAACACTTCCGGACGGCCCTTGTATGATCCACAATGGGAATCATAAAGCTAAAGAGTGCTTTCTGCTAAGGCCATTTGCTCAATTTGCCTTAAAGGTTGCACCTCGATCCGCTTACGGGAATCGGAAGGATGACAAGGGCAAGGATAAGGACCGTGAAGACAATGAGGATGGCGACGGCTTTGAGGAACCAGCCCGAGAGGTGAACATGATTTATGGAGGCCCGGACGCATACGAGTCAAAGCGGAAGCAAAAGCTGTCGTTAAGGGAGGTTAATGCTGTTGCTCCCGCAACTCCCGAATATCTTCGGTGGTCCGAGGTCCCCATCACATTTAGCAGGGCAGACCACCCGGAGGTATTACCGAAAGCTGGAATATATCCACTCATCCTCGCCCTATTGTTCGGAAGGTGCGGTTGAAGAGAACTTTCATTGATGGGGGAAGCTGTTTGGATATCTTCGCTAAGACTCGCCTGAGCTTGGCCTCGACGATCGCTGATTTAGAGCGCAGTGTTTCTCCGTTCCATGGTATAATACCCGGGCGGAATAGTTACCCTTTGGGGCAGATTTCTCTGCCGGTGACTTTTGGGACGAAGGAAAATTATAGAAGGGATAATATCATCTTCCGGGTGGTCGACATAGATTCAGCGTACCATGCTATTCTCGGAAGACCGGCTCGGCGAAATTTATGGCCATCCCGAATTATCGGTACTTGATGTTGAAGATGCCCGGGCCAAACGGGGTCCTGTCATTCCGGGGTGATATCAAGACCGCTTATGCTTGTGAGGTGCATAGCACGAGTTGGCATCCCGGATCAATTCGAAGTTGAACGCCAAGAAATCGGAGAAACGGCTGAAGGTTTGGAAGTTCATACAAGGATAGAGGATGAAGTACCGGTCAAAAAGATTGCTAAGGAGAAATTGAAGGCTGATACGGTGGTTTCTAAGACTGTTCAGCTTGATGAGTCGGACCCCTCTAAGGTCACCCATATAGGGGCTGACTTGGGGGATAAATAGGAAAGCGCGCTCACTCTTTTTCTCCAGGAAAATAGGGATATCTTCGCATGGCAGCCTTCCGACATGCCGGGTGTTCCTAGGGAGACGATTGAGCACGCACCGTTGGTGCGTCCCGATGCGAAGCCGGTGAAACGAAGCTCCGGAGGTTTGCCCAAGACCGCAAGGAAGCTATCAAGAAAGAGATAACTAGGTTGTTAGCAGCTACGTTCATTAGGGAGGTGTATCATCCAGATTGGCTTGCCAATCCGAGTGCTTGTACCAAAAAAGAATACTAAAGAATTAAGGATGTGCGTTGATTATACCGATCTCAACAAAGCTTGTCCCAAAGACCCTTTCGCGCTGCCTCGAATCGACCAAGTTGTTGATTCGATCGCTGGCTGCGAACGTCTTAGTTTCCTTGATGCTTATTCAGGGTATCATCAAATACCGTTAAGAGTTGAGGATCAGATAAAAACCGCGTTTATCACCCCTTCGGAGCATACTGCTACACGACTATGCCGTTTGGATTGAAAAATGCTGGAGCTACGTATCGGCGTGGTATGCAACGTTGCTTGGATTCGCAATTGGGAAGAAACGCAGAAGCTTATGTTGATGATATAGTGGTCAAGTCTCGAAAACCGAGGATCTCCTCTCCGACCCGGCAGAGACCTTCGATGATCTGCGGAACTTTTCCATGAAGTTAAACCCAGGAAAATGTGTATTCGGAGTTCGTTCCGGGAAGTTACTAGGTTATTTGGTATCATGGAGAGGTATTGAATCCAATCCGGAAAAAATTCGGACAATTGTGAACATGCAACCCTCGAGTTGTTTGAAGGATGTTCGAAGTTGACGGGCAGTATGGCAGCTCTTAGTCGTTTTATCTCACGATTGGGAGTTCGGGGACTTCCGTTTTTCAAATTACTTAAAAAGCAAGACAAGTTTGAGTGGACCAGTGAAGCACAAGCAGCGCTTGATCAGCTTAAAGAGTATCTCAGTAATCCTCCGGTTTTGGTCCCACCGGAGCTCGATGAGGTTATTTAGTTATATATCTCCGCAACAACCCACGTGGTGAGCACGGTTCGGCGGTTGATCGGAAGGAAGAAGGACATCTGCAATTGGTGCAACACCCGGTCTATTTTGTAAGTGAAGTTCTTACCGAGTCTAAGATAAGGTATCTCCAATTGCAGAAGTTAATTTATGTCTGTAGTGATAACTTCTCGAAAGTTGAAACATTACTTCCAAGCGCATCCTATTGAAGTTAAGACTCGGGTTTGCTATTGGAAATATTATTCGCAATCGAGAAGCAATTGGTCAAGTTGCTAAGTGGGCTATAGAACTTGGCCAATATGAGATTACGTTCTCTTCGCGGACAGCTATTAAGGGACAAGCATTAGCTGATTTCATAACAGAGTGGTTGGAAACACAAGTGCCGCGGGAGATTCAAGCATTGGAGTATTGGGAGATGTTCTTTGATGGGTCCCTGCAGCTTTCGAGCGCGGGGCTGGTGTGGTCCTTTTTCACTCCACAAAAGGAACCGCTCGGATACGTGTTGCAAATGCATTTTCGAGCTTCGAACAATACAGCAGAGTATGAAGCTTTGCTTCATGGGCTCGAAGTAGCTGTTTCGTTGGGTGTTCGACGATTGGATATATATGGTGATTCGATGTTAGTGATCAGCCAAGTGAATATGGTATGGGATGCTCATGATGAACATATGATTGCCTATCGACAAGAGGTTCGGAAACTTGAAGATAAGTTTGATGGTTTGCGCTTTTCTCATATACTCGCGCGGAAATAATTCTGCTGCGGATGAGTTGGCTAGACCGGGATCATCGCGACAAGCGGTTCCCCCGGCGTTTTTCTTCGGGTGTTGGATAAACCGTCTATAAAGGTGGAGCCTAAGGTTATTATTACAGAAATTGAAGATAAGGCGGTCTCGGAAAGTCGGGAGGAAAAAGCGGTCTTGAAGAACCGATCCGATAGTACGGGTTTGCCGGGAAAGCTCGAAGGCGAATTCAATACTGGTGGTATTCAGCCATTGGATGTTATGATTATTGATTCCGATTGGCGTACTCCGTATCTTGACTATTTGCAATCTGGCAAAACACCAGAAGATAAGGTGGAGAAGCAAAGATTAGAAGTTCGAGCTCGCAGTTATGTAATTCTCGAAGGAGAATTGTATAAGCGTGGGGCTAATATTCCGATGAAATGTATGTCGGTTTCGATGGCATTCAATTACTTGAAGACATACACAAAGGAATTTGTGGAAACCATGCTTCTTCGAAGACATTGGTTGGGAAGATATTCCGACAGGGATTTTATTGGCCAACAACGAACGGATGATGCGCATAGAGTGGTTAAAAGTTGTCAAGGGTGCCGCTTTTTGCAAGACAACCTCATACTCCGGCTCAGGAGTTGCAATTGATCCCAATGACTTGGCCTTTCTCTACTTGGGGGCTGGATATAGTGGGACCTTTTAAACGGGCACCGGGAGGATTCACGCATATTTTTGTGGCAGTAGATAAGTTTTCCAAGTGGATCGAGGTCAAGCGAGTTACTAGTACAACTACGGCACGCGCAATCAAGTTTTTGCAGTAACATTTTTGTACGTTTTGGAGTTCCATACAGTATTATTACTGATAATGGGCCTCAATTTACTTCAGAGTTCTTCAAAGATTATGTCTGAGAGTTTAGGGATCAAGGTGCAATATGCGTCGGTGGCGCATCCGCAGAGCAATGGACAAGTGGAACGAGCTAATGGAATGATTTTGACCGGTCTTAAACCGAGAATTTTTGACCGATTGAAGCCTTATGCGGGAAAATGGGTTAAGGAATTGCCCTGGGTGCTCGGGGTTTGCGCACTAATGTTAGCGAGCTACGGGACAGTCTCCTTTTTCTTTAGTATATGGATCGGAAGCCATGTTACCTACTCGAAGTAAATATGGTGTCAGCCGGGTTCAGTATTATGATGAAGAAAAATATGATGATCGACGTCAGGTTGAATTGATTGCGGCGGAAGAATTGAGAGATCAAGCTTCGATTCAAGCCGCCAAATATCAACAAGGATTGCGTCGATATCATGATCGTAATGTCCGCACGCTGGGAATTTCAAATCGGAGATTTGGTTTTGCGGAAGATTCAATCTAACAAGAACAGGCATAAGTTGTCACCGGTCCGGGAAGGACCTTTTTGGTGAAGTCGAGTATCCGGACCAGGGGCTTATAGGCTTATGACCTTGGAAGAGGAAGAAATTCCAAACTCTTGGAATATTGATCAACTTCGCTCGTTTTTATGCTTAAAGAGTATTTATTGTAAAGTTTTTCTTATTATAATAAAGTAATTTTGTCTAATAATAATATGTTTGTTTTTTGTGTCTCCATACTTTAGTTTTGAATTAAACTATTGAGCCAGGGGGCTACTATGATAAAGAGTAGTCTCGTGATATTTTTGTTATTCTGCTATGATTGAGAGCAATCTGTGATATGCCGCTATTCTTGAATAATAAGACCAGTCATTTAGTTAATGGATTGTCTGTGATAAGAGCAATCTGCTGAAGTGATAAGCTTGTGTTTAAGACTCGGTATATTCAGGAAAGGATAGAGTATAAGTTTTCTTTTTATGAATACTCGTTGGTAAACTCGTTGTATTAAGAACAGCTTTGGGAAATCTTACAAACTAGCTTTTTTGCTCATGTTATATCATATCTTGAGTAAATAAGTTAGTAAGCATAATGGTGAAACTAGTATTCATAAAACAAGAAAACGTGACTAATATTCATAAAGCAAACAAGTATAATCGACAAAAATGTTCAGATTCAAAATGGCCCTATTACAAAATCTACTCAAGCAGGACCGCTGGAGGTACCGGTATCGCCGACCTAAGGATTTCCTTCGAGCCTATCATCTAGAGTTTCTTCAGAATCGAAGAAGTTACAATCAAATCTCTCGTCAAGGTCTTCGAAGGCATCTTCTATCGTTTGTCCGGCGGCAGTTGCAGCATCCCGAGCTTCTTGATCCAGGGCGAAAGCTGCTGGAGCTATGTTTAAAGGGATACCCGATGGATCAATCTGGAACGTCTTCCACCAACTCGAAAACAGTACCAATGAGCGAGTTCCTCAGCTCATTGAGCCGGTCTTCGGTGGTGTCGGGATAGGCACCATTCCGGATGAAATTGAAATCACAATCTTCGACCGGAGTCCAAGATTGGATTATGGCGGCGATGTGTCCCCCTCCCGAAGCGGCAACCAACCTTGAATGCTCCTTGATCCTTCTCGGAACGGCCCGGATGGCGGACTCAAGGTCTATTTCATTGGGATCAAGAGACCGACCGCCATTAAGATATTCCAGGGTATGAATAGTGCTTGCAGTAAGTTCTGAAAAAACAAGCCAATATTCAAGAGAAAAGACCGGTATTTTCAAAAGATGACGTAAGGATGAACAAGAAAGACCGGTACTTACGCCTATGCCGGATCTCGGCGGCTCCGAACCTGCCCTTGATTTTAGTATTTGATGCTCTCGGTTTGGCTTCGACTTTCCGCAAATGTTGAATCTCGTGATCTTTTGCCCGGAGAGCGAGTTGGGCAGATTCTCGTGCGGTCTTCGGGGCTATCTCCTTGACCGCTTGAGCTGATTTTGCTGCTTCTAAGGCTTCAGCAAGTTCAGCCTTCAAGCCGGCATTCTCGGTTTCTAGGATCTTGTTGGAGCGAAGGGTTTGAGCCAAAATGCTATCTTTAGCAGTAAGTTCACCTTCGAGTTCTCCAATTCGGGCCGCTCGTTGTTCTTCAATACAAGAACCTTCTTCTAGTGCTTGTTCTTGAGCCACTGCTTTTTCAGCAAGAATTTCTTCAGCCTTTTTATGAGCAGCAACAACGTTCTCAAGTGCTGAAGTCAAAAGTAAGACCGGTCGGGAAGGGAGTTGGCCAAAAAATATATATGAAATATGAAGAGAAAATTTGGGAATATTACTCCGATTAATTTGACGAAGCCTTATGATTTCTTGCCGGCGCTCCTCCATCATTCGATGGGTGTTCTGCAAGTTGGCCTCTCTTTTTTGAAGATCATCCTCTTTAGCCTTCGGACCGGCGATCCGAGTTTCTAACTCACCCAATCGTTCTTGATTGGTGTAGAGTTCTTCCCGCAGCGAGTGATAATAGCAGTTTTGGCCTCGGAACTTTTCAGAAGAACCTAAAAGGAGAAAAGAAAGTGAGAAACATGATAATCAAAAGGGAATTGCTTGGAGGAATTATTAAAAGATAGGGATATACCTGGCCGGATTCTCGAGAAGCTCTTTAGGGCCTCTTTTTCTTGGAGGGCGTCCCATTGAGTCGTTGCGAGTGAAGGTTCTAGCTCCACTCGGAGCTATCCACCTCTACCTCTCCTACTACCATCCCGGCTAGTTTGGGTCCTCCAGGAGATTTGCGAGTTGTCCTAGCCCGGCGAGGAATTTCTTCCATCTAGACCGGTCCTAATGAGAGCTCTGGAGGAATTTGAAATAAGGTGGCCCGGGGAGGAGGGTTGCCGTAAGAGGAGCTCTCAACGTTGGAAGCCTGCTTTTCGGCTTCTAAGTATGAGGCAGCAGGGAGTTCCTTTGTGGAGGCCGCACTTTGAGAATCAATTGAGATTGAAGCAAGTGGGAGCAGAAGCGGGAATGTCACCGGTCCGAGGTGAAGCGGCGGCAGTAGTACTACTAACCGGTGGTGGACAAGCGCCAGGGATAGGGTCGATCGTGATGCATCCGGAGTAGAGGCAAAAACACCGTCAGCGGGGCTGTAGCGTAGCTTTATTTCTTAGAAAGCTAGCTATGCTAGCCTGGAAATTAGAAGGTACCCTGCAAAAAGAAAGCACTTTTAATAAGACTGGGATAAGGAACATTGGTCGATTTTTGGAACTTCGACAGGTGAAATAATTTAAAGAAGATTTAGACTTACGCGGAAGCCCTTTTGAAGCCGGTGGAGATCTTAACCTTCTTGGACGGACCCCGGGTATCTCCACCACTTTTATCTGCAGCCCTTTTTTCCACTCGGATTGACTTGTGGAGTAGGAGCTGCGATCGAAACATCGCCGAACCGGTCCGGTGGCCATACCGGGACCTCTTGGGTACATTGGACAAGGGATCGGCCGAGGGAGGGATACTTTGAGTTTTTCCCAAAGAAGCTTCAAGAATAGCTCGGGCTGCTCGGCGATCCTTTTCCATAGCTTCTTCTTCACGTCATGGATCTTCGAGTTTTTGTGCCTCCGAGCGAGTGTCGACGGGAGTGGTGGAAGAAGAAGCAGATTTACCAATGGTCAAGGAGGCAGTACGTTTTCTCGGTATTAGGAGCTTGAACCACGGTCCCGGATTTTGTGATTTTTGGAGTGAGGTCGGGAGGTAAGGGAAATGACCGGTCCGAAGGCCTTTTATCTAGGCCGGCTTGGACAGCAAGAGGAGCGGCATTGTTGGTATAATCTTCCCTCCAAGTGTCGTTAAGAGGAAGTGGAGGATGACTCCTGTAGTTGTCCATTTTCTGCAATTACAAAGATTGTGTCTTTGTAAGTAAGTAAAGATAATAAGTAATAAAGATCTGAAGAAACAAAAAGAAATACTTATCGGGTCGCGAGGATTGCACGAGCTGAAGGCCGGACCCACTCTTGTACATCCGGATAAATCTAGGTTCGGCTGCAGCATTTGCTTAATGCGAACCTCTAACCGCTCTTTGTCGGGAAGAAGGGTTCCATCCAAAGGCATAGCGGTGTCTTCGTTAAAAAGCCAAGCTGGATGCTCTTGCCTCTTGCGCGGTTGAACTCCTCGCACTATGAAGCTCCAAAGAACTGTTTGGCGGTGACGCCTCTACTGCTCTTCAAGTATTTGATGTTGGCGAGGAGTGCAATAACTTCATTGTCTTCTTTGAGCTTTTCCCTAACTTCGTAGTGGGAAAGTTCTTGGCTACTTTGGCACCGAAGGCTGGAAGAGTCTGGTCGAGGATTGTCGCAGAAGAACCATCCTTTTTTCCACCGAGCTATGCTCTTATTCAATGGACAGGGAAAAATATTCGTCCGCGCTCCAATATTGGATTCCTACACCACCGATTGCAGCTTGGCGGTCCGATGATGGGAGTGGGCGGATTTGGAATAAATATTGGAATAATTTGAAGTGTGGGAGGACTCCAAGGAATGCCTCACACGGATGGATGAAAAAAGAAATTTGCAGGATGGAGTTAGGGTTGAGATTCACTAACTCCCATCCGTAAAAAGAGAAGCCCCCGAAGAAGGAACAAGCATGGGAGATCAAGACCACGGAGGAAAAAAGCTTTGAAGACCAGCTTGTTGAGATTCATCTATACCCTAGGGAACTTGGCTGGGGGAAGGGACATTCCAGTTTAAGATGGGTTGAGGCGGAAGATACCCATCTTTAACCGCCTCATTCAAAGAGGATTCTCGTGACCTTGCTCGGGACCAAGGTCTTGGACTCCAAACGGAAGTCGATCGCGAGGAACAGAGGAAGAAGATGAGGGAACGGCGGTGGATTTCTTCTTGCCCATCTTGAGAGATGAAAGAAGAAAGCTTCGAATTGGTTGATGAAGAAGGAGAGCGTAACGGAATGAAAGCGAATGGCGGGCGCGTATGAGCTTCGGAGCGGAGTTGACCTAGGTCGACTTTTCGTTTTCTTTTATAGACACTGGGATGGGCCCGGGGTCGGAAAGTTATTGGGCCGTTTTTAAGAGGCCCGAGGGATGTCGTGACTATGTAATTATGACCTAACGGCCATAAGGAAGTTAATGATCTCGTTATCTGCGTTAATTATGACTTAACGGTCATAAGAATAAGCCGTTGTGCTTTTATAAAAAGAAAAGCGTTCCGAAAAATGGAAATTTTCAGATAAAAGTTAAAGTTATGCAGAATTTTGTAATTCAGCAGTATGAAAGAGTAAGATTTTAAATTACTCGGTGATAAAGGATGCCTTAGGCTATGGGTGTTAATCATCCAGCTGATTATAGGCTTTGGAGACTCGAGTCGTCGTGAGAATATAAGGGATAGACTGGTCCGATCAACCGAATTGTGGTTTTTAGTGAAATTTTGATAAGTAAATTATAAGTCCAGGCTGACTTATGCGGTCTGTTATGTGAAATTAATAAAAACATACAGAGGATAAGAAATTATAGCCGGTATGACCGGTCCGGAAAATATGTTCTTAGCAAAAATTGCTGAGAGGGATGTGATTTAGTGGAAAATAACCAAGCATAGTCTCTCAAGAAAGACTCTTGCATTATTTGTGATCCTCAAATGATTCAAGAGTCGGGGCTATACCTAATTAGGTGCACCCGACCGGTGCACCGTATTCAAGAGCGGTCTGCGAAAATCTCGGGAAGAGCGGTCTGCGCACCGTAAGAAAGATAAGTTTCGACTACCTAATTAGGTGATATAAAAGGTGAAAAACAATAATTTTTTCGGGTTTCTTGTTAAAGCACTTATGAAGAAAAAAAGAACGAGTTTGCAGCAGATTGGAGTTCTTTTTAATTTTACCATGAATAACGACCAACGAGCAGTAAGACTGGTTATTTTTATTCAAGGTTAAATCAAAAATTACTCGGGGGCTGCTGTCGTATACTTGCCTTATGGGTATATAGATGATGAAGAAATGGATACGCAAAGACATGGTAGCAAATCGGAGAAGATACAGATAAGGGCAATAGGCAACAGATCGGTCTGCGACCGATCTGGGATAATAGAAGAACCTCGTAGACCGGTATGGAAACAAGACGGATACTAAGACCGGTATATAATGACGTGAGAAGCAAGTTATAGAACAATTTGTAGTCTGATTAGGACTCGGATCAATAAAGAAAGTTAGAGATAGAATCCCATATATGTAATTCATGTAATCGGATAGGACTCGATTGTAACCCTAGCTCCCCGGACATATAAGGCGGAGCAGGGACCCCCGAAGAGGATCCGAGACTTCGCAACTAGCAAATCGCTAAAGGCAATACATAATATACCGGACGTAGGGTATTACTCTCAATTCGAGGGGCCTCGAACCTGTCTAAGATCGTGTGTTCCCGTGTGTTCTGTGTGAGGGACCGGGTAGTATTAGTGCCGAGTTTAAGACTCGACGGATGTGGCGAGCTAAACAAGCGGTACTCATTCATCGCGAGGGACAACGATTCAAATCGATTTTATACCAGCTTGCAAAACCCGACTACACGACGTATACACACCCCACCGGTCGTATACGACAACTTTTCCCGCTAACACCGGCAGAAGACTAGCCGTTTCCAAACTCCCCGGGAATATGGCGACCCCACGAGTTCATCCGTGGGCCGCCCATTTCCCTCCCGTGAGACTCCAATCTCACTAACAGCCAGCAAAAGAGAGTTGGCTACGCTACATCTCCGGGGCGGTAGGGTACATCAGCTTGTCGGGCCCATTACACCAGCATGTAGCACGATACGTTCAAACTTGTTCAATTAAGCCGACAACGGTACGGTCCTTGACCGACACGGACGGGGCTACCACCTTGCAAGACCTCAACACCGTCTTGCCCTTTCTTCTACATGGCCCGTCCGGTCTCAAATTCATTAACACTCTCTTCAATTTAACGTCAACAACATCAAACACTTAAAGCCTCCATGCTTTAAGATCCCTAAAACATCTACCGTTGCGACTATGAATTAAGCCTAGCTTCTATTGAGCTACCTATACTAGTATAGCATAAATAAAGGAAACCTATCTCATGCATCTAGGGTGTCAATCATTCCTTATCACCTAATGCACAAACATAACTTAACTATTGTGATAAAAATAAAATATTTTAAAACATAGGTAGGATGCACCGGGGCTTGCCTTGATTCACGTCGGTGTTAGCTTCCTCGGTGGTTGGGTTGACGTCGATGTTCCCGTCTCCTGTCTCAACCTCGGACGGAACCTCGATCACGTCGGAACCTAGGTCGACCAACAATACGTCGTGAATCAATGATTATGCATGCATGAATGTATATGATATGAGGTGCAACGATTTCATTGATATGTTCATTAATTAATGATATGCAATAATACATAAAGTAATAAACTAGGACCATATGAAATGACGGTGTTTATGTTTAATTTTGGGAAGCATTTTTTATAAACACTTTCGTCTCGTAGTATCTCCTTCATTTAAATAAATTCTTTTATTGAAATTAAATATTAACTAGCATAAAATAATAACTTCTATTAATCAAAGAATGTTATTAATTAATACATATAAAATTAAAATACTCAAAATAGATATTTTATTTCATAAACAGATAGGGAATATTTTTCTCGAGTCTAACAAAATTGGTTTCACATTTTTCCGATTTTTATTTAATTTTCTATGAATTTTCAAAATTTGAAAAGTGTTCAGTGCCACACGCGGGGCCACAAGGTTGCCCACACGTGATCCCCACGTGGCCACACGCGATCCCGGGCGTGTGTTCCACGGTGTAGCACCACCGGGCGGCGAGCTCACGGCGGCGCGGTGGCCGGAGTTGGTCGGCGTTGAGCCAAACCTCGCCGCGACACCACCTACGTGCTCAACTCAACGTGGAGAACACGATGGTGTGGATGAGCTAGCATGAGCTCGGTCGGAGACATGCCGGCGGCGAGACGCGGGCGCGGCGGAGTCCCGGCACGAGCGAAGCTCGCCGTGGCTGCCCAAAAATTGGGGAAAAACAGGCGTGAAGCTTCTATGGCACATGCGCAAGCTTGGCAAGGGGTGGTGGAGACTTGGCGATGGCCGGAGGGGGTGGCTCACCGTGAGTGGTGCGGCAGCGGTGAGGAAGCTCCGAGGAAAACGGCCAAATCTCGTCGGACCCGAGAAGAAAGCTTGAGGTTGAGTTGCCGAGGAACGAAGAGCATCAAGTTGCGCACTATCCGGAGGAAGAACAAGAAAGAACGCCTCACCACAGCTCGTGAATTTGGAGATGCGGCGGAGGATCAACGGTGAGTTCCCGATGAGGTTGACGGCCGGAATTGAGCGAGCTACTAGGGTCGGTGTTGATTGGTGGCCATCGGGAGCTGTGGCAGGGTGTGGCGGAGCTCACGGTGGCGTTGGCGTGGAGGGGGAGCTGCTCGGAGCGGCCCGGCGACGGTGAGCCGGAGAGCTCCCGACAATGGCGGTGGCGGTGTGGAAGAAATGAGAGAGAGGGAGAGAGGGAAAAGCACGGCGGGGTTGTTGACGGTCCTTATGGTCCAATTTTACCGTCAACATGTTGCATCTTTTTGAATCAAACACCATCACCAAGAATAGACATAGGGATTATTTCTAACAAATTCCACTAGTCTTGGTGAAATTATGAATGCAGGTGCAATTCATATGAAAACAGGGGAAAACATGCACGAAACATGGACTTTGCAATCGACGGATTTTCCCTGACTAAAGAATATAGTCCAAAAGCCCAAAACCACAAAACAGAGCCTCAACATCAAACCAAGCAAGTGGATTGGGCCAAGACACAGCCAGGGGAAGGCACCGGAGAAGAATCAAGCCCGGGGAGTCCAGGCCGGCTCGGCCGAACCACCCTAGTGGGTTCGGCCGAACCGACAGTGGGCCCCCCGGCCCATCTTTCTCTCGGCGGTTTGTCACCGACGTCCGGAGGTCGGTTCCACCCGCAATTAATGCCACCGACGTCCGGAACCGCCTCCAAGTTGCCGACCTTCCAAGGCTATAAATAAAGGGCTACACCCCCTCTCTCAACACACCACCAACATCAAGATACAAGACAAAACTCTCATCCTTAGGCCAAGGGCCTCTTGTATTTTAGTAGAATAGGAGAGAGGGCAAGGAAGAGGAAGGAGTATTCCTCCCTTTTGTAAAGTGGAGTAGTATTTCCTTTTCTTTTACCTTGGCGTATAAACACTCTTTTTGGTGATTTATACGTGGTGATCTACTTATCTATCGTGACATATCTTTGTGTTAGACGTAATTCTTGTTATACTTGTTTACGGGATCATCGCTCGCAAGAAGTACTCTAGCTTTCGAACTCGGCTCTAAGGCCGAGGCTAGAGTAGTGGTCAATAGCATAGACGTGGTGTCTAGGCCGGAGATCGCCTTTGTTTGCTGTGTGCCCCACGGTTTGTAGAGGTAGGTGGCAGGAAGTGACAGCCTCGTCATCCAAAGGAACCCTCCACGTTCGGGTACATAGTAGAGCTTTCAGTAGACCGGAGTGGCTTGGCGTACCAAGCCTAAGACGGTGCCCGAAGTAAACAAGTCTAGCTTGCGTTCGTCTACCTTTAAAGGATAAATAGATAAGAGTCACCCTCTCGACCCTATTTTGCTTCGTTGTCTTGGTTGTCCTTGGGTAAATTAACCTTGTTGCGGACATACTCCGTTCCTCGCGGATATAAATACGATACCTTGGAATACTCCCGGTGAAGTGCTACAACGGTATTCCGTGCGCTTGCGGATTTATTCGTGACGTAAGAAATACCAACAAGCATTTCTCGGCGCCGTTGCTCGGGGAACGGTTGTTATCTTTGTAACGAATCAGGTTTGCCCTCGTAATCTATCTTACTTACCGTTCTGTTTTTATTTTTTTTCCTTACATTCAAAATTTCACAAAAACATATCATGGAGTCACACCCAACCATCCAATCTTTCTCCACTCCACGGGGTGAACTCTTAGAGCCACCATCATCATCACAACCTATTTCTTCACCCGGCTATGAGTTCTCCCCGATTACATTTCGATGATTAGAGGTTTATCCTTTTCGGGTTTTAAACATGAAAATCCTTATGAACACTTGCGAGAGTTTGAACATTTGTGTTCATGCCGATTGATCCATGGCATGACACAAGAAACATTGAAGTGGAAGTTGTTTCCCTTCTCTCTCAATGAGAAGGCGAAGCAATGGTACACTTACACCGCTAAGAGAGTGAACGGTGATTGGAAAGAATTGCGAGACAAATTTTGTCTAGCATTCTTCCCCGTATCTCGTATCACTTCTCTACGAGCGGAAATAGTAGGCTTTCGACAAGAAGAAAAGGAAACCTTAAGTGCGTCATGGATTCGGTTCTGTTCTCTAACGCACTCCGGACCAGAATTATTGCTCCCCGAACCCGTTTTATTACAACACTTTTATTCGGGATTGAGCAACGATACCGCACTTTATCTTGACACGGCCGCGGGTGGATCTTTTTCTCATAAGACCATAGCGGAAGCACACGAACTTTTGGATCGAATTGTGGAAAACACACCTTTTTCCGCTGACTTACTCGTAGAGCCGGAGTCGAAGATGAGGAACTCGTTGTGCAAGAGACACAACACTTGGTGCCCATGATGGAGCACCTAGCACTCGAGTCCTCATCTAACACAAGAACAATGATAGAGGAAGATGAACCTCTTGATTTCCCATTTGAGTTCAAGGAAGAAATTTTTGAAGATTTTGGAAACACCTTGAACTACTCCTATCAAAAGAAACCAAGCACTCCTCGCACCAACCCCGAACCTATTGAAAAATCTCTTCTCTCAAAAATTGTTCTGAAGTTGACAAGCAATTATGAGCGATGAATGGTTGATGGAAAACGAACTTTCTTCGAAGTTCTTCAACTTGATCATCCTAGATCAACCATTCGTGGCTCAATTCGGGGAGTAATGGTAGATGTTCTCTATAATCCTCTAGTAGGTGCCAACATCATGTCCGAATCTTTTGCTTCAACTTTATTTGGAAACGAGACATGGGCACCTTCTCGACAAACTCCTTAAAACCCCACCGGGGCAATTTTTTGAGAGTTTGGGGATCATTAGAGATGTTTGCATTAAGCGTAATGAAGCAGCAGGTTTCCTTGGACTTTCACGTTTCTGAATCCCGGATTTCGATGTTTTGGTCTGGTCATCCCATAGAAAAGCTTTTCTTAGGGATATCACCTTCAGGAACCTTAGACTTCACCCTCGGCAAGAAAACTTTTTCTCTTCCTATCATTCATGCACAAAACTCTTTTGCCGAGGAGCCGCTTGTGGAAGAAGAATGCACGGAGGAGGTTATGGCAATTTTTCCTCATGAAAACCCCGAATCATCCTTGGATGAAGATGCTCTTGATTTCATTTTAGAAGAGGATGATTCGGCGGAAACTTTTGAGCTGCCCGAAACTTTTACACCTACGCCACCTCCCGTAGAGCTCAAAACTCTTCCACCAGGCTTGCGCTACGTTTTTCTTCACGGAAATCCCGAAACCCCCGTCATCATAAGTGACAAGCTTTCGGAGGAGGAAACTGCAAAACTCTTAGCCGTGCTAGAAAAACATCACTCC
Source organism: Chloris gayana (assembly GCA_031894775.1). NCBI lineage: Eukaryota > Viridiplantae > Streptophyta > Magnoliopsida > Poales > Poaceae > Chloris > Chloris gayana. Next base: position 22,149 of record JAUNZO010001502.1, on the reverse strand, counting down.
GTTTTTGGGTACTCGCTTGGAGACCTCAAGGGAATCAGCCCTCGCTCTTTGCACCCATCGCATTCCCATAGACCCCGATAGTACACCATCTAGGGAACCTCAAAGGAGGTTGAATAATGCGATGCGGGAGGTCGTTAAAAAGGAGGTCTTAAAACTTTTACATGCCGGCATTATCTATCCCTGTTCCACACAGCGAGTGGGTGAGTCCAAGTGCAGGTTGTACCCAAGAAAGGAGGAATGACGGTCGTCCATAATGACAAAAATGAGTTGATCCCTCAACGCACCGTCACGGGATGGAGGATGTGCATAGATTACCGAAAACTTAACAAGGCTACAAAGAAGGATCATTTTCCGCTGCCCTTCATCGATGAGATGTTGGAACGGCCGGCAAACAATTCTTTCTTTTGTTTCCTTGATGGGTATTCAGGATATCATCAAATCCCCATCCATCCCGACGATCAAAGTAAAACCACTTTCACATGCCCCTATGGAACTTACGCCTATCGACGAATGTCTTTTGGGCTTTGCAATGCACTCGCTTCTTTTCAACGTTGCATGATGTCTATCTTTTCTCGACATGATCGAAGAGATTATGGAAGTATTCATGGATGATTTCTCTGTTTATGGAAAAACCTTCGATCATTGTTTAGAAAATTTAGACAAAGTCTTGCAACGTTGTCAAGAAAATGATTTAGTGCTCAATTGGGAGAAATGCCATTTCGTGGTTAGAGAAGGCATAGTTCTGGGGCATTTGATTTCTGAAAGGGGGATAGAGGTGGACAAAGCTAAATTAGAAGTTATAGAAAAGCTTCCACCTCCCGTGAATGTTAGGGGCATTCGCAGCTTTCTGGGACATGCGGGGTTCTATCGTCGTTTTATCAAAGATTTCTCTCAAATTGCTAGACCCCTTACAAATCTGCTTGTGAAGAATGCACCCTTTGAGTTTATCGATGAATGCATGACTCGCTTTCACTACCCTTAAGAATGCACTCATCTCAGCCGCCAATTATCCAACCCCCGATTGGACGCTGCCTTTTGAGATAATGTGTGATGCTAGTGATTTTGCTGTGGGGGCTGTTCTTGGCCAAACTAGAGATAAAAAGCATCATGCAATCTCCTATGCAAGCAAAACCTTGACCGGAGCTCGCTTGAATTACACTACCACCGAAAAAGAGCTCCTTGCTGTTGTTTTTGCTTTTGATAAGTTTAGATCCTACTTGATCGGAGCAAAAGTCATTGTTTACACCGATCATGCTGCTTTAAAGTTTTTGCTCAATAAGAAGGATGCTAAACCTCGTTTGATACGATGGGTTCTTCTACTCCAAGAGTTTGATGTAGAAATCCGTGATAAGAAAGGAGTAGAAAATTCCGTGGCGGATCATTTGTCGCGTATACAATTCACTAACCTGCAGGAATTACCCATCAATGATTTCCTACGCGATGACATGCTGCTCCTAGTGAGGGACTCACATCCATGGTACGCCGACATTGTGAACTTCATGGCAACGGGGTACGTACCACCCGGAAAGAGCAAGAAACGACTCATCTATGAGAGTCGCCGTCACTTATGGGAAGAGCCCTTCCTTTACCGTGTCTCGCGCCGATGGATTGCTAAGGCGATGTGTGCCCATACCCGAGAGCACACGAATCATTGAGAAGTGCCATGCATCGCCATACGGGGGACACTACGGCGTGTTTCGTACACAGTGCCAAGATATGGCAAAGTGGCTTCTTTTGGCCAGCCATGTACGAAGACACAAAGGAATTTGTCGAGCGATGCCCGTAATGTCAAAAAGTTGGAGGCATCACGGCAAGAGATGCAATGCCCCTCAACTACAATTTACAAGTCGAGCTCTTCGACGTATGGGGCATTGACTTCATGGGACCGTTCACCAAGTCACATGACTGCGAATACATCTTGGTGGCGGTAGACTACGTATCTAAGTGGGTGGAAGCAATGCCTTGCAGGGCCGCAAATGCCAAGCATGCTCGCCGGATGTTCCACGAAATTATCTTCCCAAGGTTTGGAACACCGAAGCTAGTGATAAGCGACGGAGGGTCTCACTTCATTGATAAGACCTTCCGAAGCTTCCTAAGAGAACTTGGATCAAGGCATAATATCGCTACTCCATACCACCCTCAAACCAAGGGCAGGCCGAGACCTCAAACAAGCAAATCAAGCGGATCCCGCAAAAGACCGTAACAGAAATGGGGAAGGGATGGAAGGACAAGCTACCCGATGCACTATGGGCATACCGTACAGCATACAAGACACCCATAGGCATGTCCCCATACCAGCTCGTGTACGGGAAAACATGTCATTTACCCGTCGAGATGGAACACCGAGCGTATTGGGCCATCCGGAAATGGAACATGGACTTTAATGGTGCCGGACGCAAAAGAAAAATGGAGATAGCTGAGTTAGAAGAATGGAGAGACAAAGCTTACCACAACTCAGCTATATACAAAGAAAGGACAAAAAGGTGGCACGACAAAAAGATAAAGATAAAGGTATTTAAGGTTGGAGATAAGGTCTTGCTATTCAATTCACGGGTGAAACTCTTCGGGCATGGAAAATTAAGAAGTAAATGGGACGGACCATACACGGTTATTGACACCTCGTCACATGGAGCAATCACACTTCAAGACGACGAAGGTAAAATATTTAAGGTAAATGGTCAGCGCCTTAAAATTTATTTCGAGCCCGATAAAGATAAAGAATTTGATGTCATGCACTTGATTAATTTAAATTTTCTCTCATGATAGCTCTTTCTTATCTATATCCCGTAGTAGCTCTTTCCCCGAAATAATTTTAGCAAGCAATCAACCGTAAAAAGAAGGGGACCGTAGGGGCCCACTACAGTTCGGCCGAACCCCCTTGCTGGTTCGGCCGAACCAAGACAGACCCCAAACGGTCACTTTTTTCTTTCATCTTTTGTCTCCAACGGTCACAAGATCAAATCTCCCCGCTTAGTGCCTTCCATGCTGCGGGAAAAATCAAATTAATTCTTTCCATGCTTTTATCTATAAATGAAGGTGTTTTCTTTCATTTTTCCCTTGCACCTTTCTTCCACCTTGTCCATTTCGCACAAAAAAAAAGCTTTTGCCCAGCACCATGGACAGCAGCATCCCAAGCCTCGACGTCTCCGTCACCACCAGCGAGCTTTGCCGCCAAGTCGGCCTCGAAGACATCCTTGATCATGTCTCCATTCCCAGCCGAGCAAGCCTTGATGATCCATGATCTACCGCTCGCTATTGAACCTCCACCCACAGCAGCAAGAACACCCTCCAAGAGCTCTCCCGCTGCCGTGGCACCTCGCCAAAAGAAGGGGAAATCTACCCCCAAGAAGAAGAGCGCCGACGCCACCGACAACGCTCTCCCTCCCGGAGAGAAGTACGTCGGCACCCTCGCTACCAAGAGCGGGCAGGTGGTGCACCATCAATATGAGGGGCGCAACCTGCCTAGCCCCATCAAGAAGCCCGGCGAGAGGTTCAAGATCAAGGGAATCCGCGGTGGCGGAAAGCAGCTCATCCCGCCGCTCACCTCGGCGGAAAAGAGAGACGCCCGCGAATCCGTGGGCGACACTCCTCCTAAGAGGATAAGGAGGCGTCTCTCTCCCTCTCCCATCAAGAGGGCAGGGGGAATGTACGAAAGCGAGGAGGAGAAAACTCCTAAAAAAAGCCCCTACCAAATCCTCCTCGCTAAACACGTTGATCTCCGCGAAGCCCATGAACGCCTACGTGACAATGTCGCGGAGATCAAAGACGCTATTGAAGACTTGAAGGATGCCCGGGCGAGCCATCGCCGCAAGCACCAACTCCAAGATCAAGCGTCTCTTCAAGGACGCGGGGAAGGAGGACGAATACGACGTTTAAAATGAACCTTCCCGCGTTCATCATTTCCGCAGTGCGCATTTAGTTTAATTTCCTTTTTTTTCATTTTTTTCAATTCCTCAAAATTATAATGCGCCTGCTCTTTTAAAATTTTTAATCATATTAGTGCTCCCCGGTCTTCCCTTACCGGTAGAGCAAGTTTTGTTTCGAAATATCTTTGTCTATTTTGAAGAAAACAGGCAAAAAGGCAAGTGTGGGGGGACATCGCGGAAAGCAAAGACAAACACACGCGTAGCGCGCAGAAACATCACGAGGAAAACAACACAAACACAACCTCGCGAAACAGAGCACCAGTGGGGCCTAGCCTGCCGAACCCACAAGGGTGGTTCGGCCGAACCCCGGTAGGTCCCACTCAGCCCCTGCTTCCTCGTGGCACTTGAGTTTGTTTCCCACACTTCCTTTTCGCCTACTTTATTTGTCAAGTTCATTCTCGAGACGCGAAAAACAATTACTAAAACTTGACCAACTAAAACTTGGGAAGATTTCTTTTGAATACCTTTTCCCAAGTCTCTCCCTAATGCTCTCATGATGATCTTGCACACTTTTTATTACTCGCTTCATCACCACTTGCCTCGTGAACAAATAATCAAATCCATAGGACCCATGTTTCTCTAGATTATTGGCAAGTGTGATATGGCTCGACGAAATGATCTTATGCTTAGCTTACCGAGTCCTTGGGAATTTTATTTCACAAAACAAAAATACCATGGCTTCATGCTCCTCTCTTGATACAAAAATGCCTACCAATGCCATATGATGATCATACCTTGCAAAACTTACATACATATGCTGCTTGTGATTGCAATGAGCTTTACCAAAATCGAGTGACCCTAGAGAGAAACTTGTCATGCTCTCTTGATCAAGATCACGTACACTCCACCAAAATAAAGACACTCCACCAAAAAAGGGCTGAACTCCTACACCGGGAGCTAGCACCCCACCAAAATAAAGACACTCCTCGTTTGCACCTCTTTTTACCTCTCTCTCTCTCTCTCAAATCACGCATAAACGAGACATGGCTATGTAAAAAAAAAAAAAAAAACAAAAAAAGAAAAGAAAGCTCACAAAGATGAGCAATGAAAAAGAGAGAAGAAAAGAGATGCTCAAGCATAGAGCAAGAAAAGAAAAGAAAGAAAATAAAAAGATAGCCATGTCTCGAAAATGCAAAATAAAGAGAGGTCAATTGCAATAGGAGTTGTCACTTTTTCATATCCATACACACACGCACTTCTTGATCAAGGTTACATGACTTGGCTTCTCCATGGATCCTTTCTTTTGGCTTAGCAATATTTGTGATACAAGTATGCCTCTTTCATTCCCTACCGAGCTCCACATACAAGCCTAAGAAGTAGGAAAAAGAGAGGCAACACAATGCCTTGGGGAGGAAAACACTTTTTGAGCGATTCAAGAGAATCGAAGAGGAGCGGGAGTCATGTTGTTTATTTTCAAAACTTTCAAAAACCTAAGGTGCTTAGTGAGCAAAAGTATAGTGACTTGAGTCATGAGTCTGTTCCACTTATCAATCATCCAAGAATGCATGTTAGCCACCGTCATGTTCACAAGTAAAACGGTGTGGCTTGTAATAACATGTGTGCAGGTCTCTAAGGGGAGAGATCTCTCAACTTACGCTCCCACCTTTACTCGAGGACGAGCAAAGAGCTAAGTGTGGGGGTCTTGTTGACGGTCCTTATGGTCCAATTTTACCGTCAACATGTTGCATCTTTTTGAATCAAACACCATCACCAAGAATAGACATAGGGATTATTTCTAACAAATTCCACTAGTCTTGGTGAAATTATGAATGCAGGTGCAATTCATATGAAAACAGGGGAAAACATGCACGAAACATGGACTTTGCAATCGACGGATTTTCCCGGACTAAAGAATATAGTCCAAAAGCCCAAAACCACAAAACAGAGCCTCAACATCAAACCAAGCAAGTGGATTGGGCCAAGTACACAGCCAGAGGAAGGCACCGGAGAAGAATCAAGCCCGGGGAGTCCAGGCCGCTCGGCCGAACCACCCTAGTGGGTTCGGCCGAACCGACAGTGGGCCCCCCGGCCCATCTTTCTCTCGGCGGTTTGTCACCGACGTCCGGAGGTCGGTTCCACCCGCAATTGATGCCACCGACGTCCGGAACCGCCTCCAAGTTGCCGACCTTCCAAGGCTATAAATAAAGGGCTACACCCCCTCTCTCAACACACCACCAACATCAAGATACAAGACAAAACTCTCATCCTTAGGCCAAGGGCCTCTTGTATTTTAGTAGAATAGGAGAGAGGGCAAGGAAGAGGAAGGAGTATTCCTCCCTTTTGTAAAGTGGAGTAGTATTTCCTTTTCTTTTACCTTGGCGTATAAACACTCTTTTTGGTGATTTATACGTGGTGATCTACTTATCTATCGTGACATATCTTTGTGTTAGACGTAATTCTTGTTATACTTGTTTACGGGATCATCGCTTCGCAAGAAGTACTCTAGCTTTCTGAACTCGGCTCTAAGGCCGAGGCTAGAGTAGTGGTCAATAGCATAGACGTGGTGTCTAGGCCGGAGATCGCCTTTGTTTGCTGTGTGCCCCACGGTTTGTAGAGGTAGGTGGCAGGAAGTGACAGCCCTGTCATCCAAAGGAACCCTCCACGTTCGGGTACATAGTAGAGCTTTCGTAGACCGGAGTGGCTTGGCGGACCAAGCCTAAGACGGTGCCCGAAGTAAACAAGTCTAGCTTGCGTTCGTCTACCTTTAAAGGATAAATAGATAAGAGTCACCCTCTCGACCCTATTTTGCTTCGTTGTCTTGGTTGTCCTTGGGTAAATTAACCTTGTTGCGGACATACTCCGTTCCCTCGCGGATATAAATACGATACCTTGGAATACTCCCGGGTGAAGTGCTACAACGGTATTCCGTGCGCTTGCGGATTTATTCGTGACGTAAGAAATACCAACAGGGGTCTTTATCCGACCAGGGAGACGGTGAAGCGAGCGAGCAACCCTCGCTGCGTGGTGCGAGCGCGTGCGGGACGCGCGGCCGGGAAGCGTCCGGGCCGGCGGTGAGCGGCGCAGAGAGGCGAGCGCGGAGAGAGAGAGAGAGAGAGAGAGAGAAGAGAATGACGCCTGGGCCATGGCCCGGCATTTTTGCAAAAACACCCTCCGGTTTTTGTTAAATTGAAAAACAACTTTCCCGAGCTCAGAAAAATTTATAAAAATTCAGGGTTGCTAATGAAAATATTTCAAACACTTTTCCTTTTAAGTCCAAGTTCAAATTCCGAATATTTTTCAGATTAAAAACTCATGATTAAATTAAAAAGGAAAGCTTTAATTACTTCTTGTGGATATTTTTTTACAAAAGCAAATAATTTCAGAGCAACTCCATAAATATTTTATTCTTATGTTTAGTCCACAGAAAATGTTAAATGCTATAATTTACTTTTATTTAAATTCTTTTTAAGAACTTACTTTACTTAGATTAAATTGTTATTTCATGTGCATTTTTGACACAAAAATTAAATAGTTTTTCACAACTGCAACATGATGACATGATGAATGATGACATGAGAAGCACTTTTATTTATTAGGATTGCTATAGCTGGCTAGTTTCGGACTCCAGAAAAAGACCGACTTTTGATGGCTGCCACGACCTCGTCCGAACTCCGTTTAGGGTGTTCAAGCACAGCATGGAAAGATTGCAGAGTCTACTTTCCAACGGATTCGAGATCAAGTCTATATCTGCTCTGAATCGACCGCAATCTTCATTTAAGTGCAAAGATATCAGAACTGTCCAGTTTTGGCCCAACGGGCCGTGTATCAAGTTGAGTCCACTAAGGACGCGTCCTAGGGTTGGAGGATGACTCCAGCACCCCTCTAGTTGTCCCTCCACGTTTTTATACCCCTTGGCCGCCGCCAAGAACACTTGGGTTTTGTTTTGTTAGTTTAGCCATTGCTACTACCTTGTAGACGTGTGCGTCGGCTAGACCATCCGTTCTACTTTTGAGTTACTTGTTTATCTTGTTCTTGCTTGTTCTTCGATTGCTTGCAGGAATTACCCTCGTAGTTTGGTTGATTGTGCTCTGCAAGATCATGATTAACCGCTGGAGTTGGTGTATCGGTTGCTAAGGCACATCCTTGTTGGCTGTAGTCGGGCCGTGAACGTCTCTCCAGTCTAAATCAAAGTTATCCCCTCTCATCGAAAGATCGAGCAGCGTGCAGCACCCATATACTTATCAATGGTGAATGATGATAGGATGTACCCTTGATGCTTTGGGCAGACCTCATTGAATTTAGTAATTAGGATGCTTAATTAAAACATGATTAGATATGTGCTTTCTGCATTAAACCCAATGTTGGCCTTTCTTATGTATAGCCACATGTCATTCTTTTCCCACACTTGCTGAGTACGACATGTACTCACACTTGCTATATCATGCATTGTTGTTCAACTCTAGGAGAAGGTTGGGAGTCGTACGAGGGTCGGGACCAGGAGGAGTACTAGGCGAGCAATCCTCTAGTCGATGCCTGTGGAGTCATGGGTGTCTACGCTGATTTTCTTTCGCTGTGATGTACTCTCTGTTAAACCTGCGTGTCGTGTTATAATAAAGATGGATGATACAATGTAATAACTCGAGGATATAGTTATTTATACTGTTTACCATTAATGACGTCGCGTATGTGTGAGTTAAACTGATCCCGACACACACACGTTTGCATCCATTTCATCTCTCGGAAGTGGGTGTGACAGAAATTGCTATTGATTTGCTTTTCTTGACCTGCGATTTAAATTGTTAAACCTAGATCTAAATCTGCTTTTTCTTGATTTTCGATCTGATTTGTTGTTGATGTCTTCTTGACCTGCGTTGGATATGTGAGATCTGATGCAAAAACCCGTGGACCTAGATATATAACATGTTGTTTTCTTAGTTTTTCGTGATCTGAACCTGTGAACTTCGAGATCTTAGACACATCTTGCCTGCAACGAGTCAAGATAGAATTACATACGTAATTAAAAATGAAACCCACCGTAGATCCTGCTCAAGATAGAATTACATATGTAATTAAAAATGAAACCCACCGTAGATCGCGCAGATTCATCAATGTTCGTCGGAATTGTCCGGTGGAGCGTGCTGATAACGTGTTGATTACCGGTGTAATCGGATGCACATAGATCTAGGCGAGAACAAAAAGTAAAAGTGGATACAAAAATAGAGGAGATGAATTCTTTATAATAGAACTGACGAATTACATAAACACCTCAGCTATTTATAAGGAGGAAATCCTACTTCGAATTGGGCCCGATTCGATAAGAGCCCACATGGCTAGGACATCTTGCTTCTAGTAGATGGACCTAGTCCAATAAGCATTTTATAACATGACACATTTGGTCGGTGCACACCTCTTCAAGGATTCGATCCCTCCTATACGGAAGAAACTAAAACAATTGGGAAATGTTTGTTTTCAGTCAGCGTGTTTAAACATCACCAGAATTAGGGTGGAGGGTTTTTCCGGCGATTCTCTTCGGTCAAAACACCGACCTGCCGAAAGAAAGAAAAAAATGACAGTGCTGCTAGGTCTTACCATTTCTCTTGCGTAGGCAAACTAATTTTCCCTCACAAGACAAATTAATTATTAGGTGGTACTAAAAAGCAACATAGGCAGCACGGACATAGACACACCCAAGCACAGCACGGCTAATGGCGATGTACCGAGACCTTCCTTGCCGCCACAGAACCAACCTTCTCACGGGCAACGCCATCGACGACGCCACGGTGGTACGCGCCAGCACGGTGCTTAGCCAGCGGAGAAGACGACCTCTTCACGTCGCCCTGGTCATCGCCGGCATCGCAGTACCCCTTGAGCATGTCCCCTTCCTCCGGGGTGAACCCGATGACAGACATCATGGCGTCGGCGGCCCAGCAGCTCTGCTCGATGACGCGGACGGCGCGGCAGCACCCCGGGCCCAGGTACGCCTCGCCGTTGAGGAAGTAGAGGATGATCTCGCCCGTGCACGACTTCACCTCCATCAGCGCCTCCCAGCACTGTGGCGGCGGCGGCAGTCCTCCTGCCACCGCGTCCAGCCACGCCGCCGCCGGCATGCTCCATGCAGGGGTCGGTGCCGGAGCAAACGTGACTGTCCGTGCACCGGCGCCGAGCAGCACCGAGCAGAGGAGCAAGACGAGAGGTAGGCCCGAGAGAGCAATGGATGGTGGAGCCATGATTGGAACGAAGTGGGATCGCAATGCAGCTGGAGCACTGATCGATCCGTTTGATTGTATCGGAGCACTTGGCTAGCAGTATTTATACACAAAAGGTGCAGGTAGTAACGTATAGGCGAGCGAAGAGGCTCGTCAGTTTCAGAACGTAGACAGGCGTACTCATGGCACATAATGGCCGTGTTATAATCTTTTTTTTTTTTTGACACCGGGCGTGTTGTAATCTACTACGATAATGAGATTGAAAGTGGACTGCAATTTGCAACTTTACTATATGTACCAATGAAATTGGAGTAGTTCCTGGTGTATCTATCTGCAAGCTTCTCTCATACGCTGCCCCCCTTTTTTTGGATTGTTTTCTTCCCTTTTTGCAACACACACAATCTGAGGAACTCTACCCCTCTTTACATGCGGGAGACACAATATGAAGTGGGATATTCGTTTCAGAGTTGAGACAAGTGAAATAATACACACAGCAAGGTAGGGTTTTCGAGTGTGTGTGTGGGTTGGAGGGGGGGGGGGCTATTTGGCGGTCACCCACTAGATTGAATTCTAGTGGTCATTTCCTTTTTAGAAAACTTTCTGTTTTTAGATATAGCTAGATAGGGAAATTCAGCGTAACAATTCAGACACCATGTTTTTTGTTGATCCAACATTTCGACGACAGTTTTTTTTGTTCATTCAACATTTTTTATTTTCAAACAATTTCTTTCAAATATTGTTTCAACATTTTTGAAAATATTGACACTACATTATTTTTACAATTTTTCATGTTATAAACTTTTTTCAAATGTTGATTCAACGTTTCTACGAATGCTGGTACAACATTTTTTTTTGTTTTCAACTTTTTTTCAAATGTTGATACAACATTTTGAAAAATGTTGATATAACATTTTTTTTGTTTTCAACTTCTTTTAAATGTTGATTCAACATTTTGACGTATTGACCAATATTTATGTTTTTTAACCAACCTTTTGAAATGTTGACCCACCATTTTGAAATCTTGACCCAACATTTCAAAATGTTGAGTCAACATATTCAAGTGTTGATGAGACATTTTATTTTTTTAACCTGCATTTTCATATGTTCTTCCAAAATTTTTGTTTTTGAGTTAAAAAACATTTTGTTTTTTTATTTTTGCAACTGCTAGGGTTAGGGTTGTTGTAATTAGAGGCAATATTCTACTATATTTAATCCGGAAAATAACGACATAAAACATAAACATGACTAAAGGTATGGATCGACCAAAAGAAACTAGCAAAGACATCATCATGTCATGTTTATCAATTGGGAACAAAAGGAACAAGAGGAAAGAAGTGAGAACATACGGAGTTGGAGCGGCGAGAGGAATTGCGTTTAGCACACCATCTCCATTTGGGACAGCCATACTGGAATTAGTTGATGTAGTTGTTCTCTTGGTGAAGAGGATGTAGCGGGAAGTAGTCGTTCGCTTGCCATAGACGAACACTACCACTAGAGAGCTATCGATGTACGTGATATAGATGAACACCAACGAGCGATCGCAACGTGCGCTCTCCAAAAACCTTATCGCCCTCCTATCCCGGTACAAGAACGCAAGAGTGACGAGGTTACGGAGGCCTGCTCTCGCCAACACTTGTGTACGCAAATGTCGGGATGAGGATGCTCACTTTGCAGCTATAGAAGTGAAATGACTTGTATGTGTTATCTTTGGTGAGAGTCTTGTGTCTCCTTTTATAGTGATCACTTTGCACTAGGGAGGTGAAGCAAAAGAGTTATGTGCATGAAGTAACTCACAGGAGTTACGTGCATGAAGTAACTCACGGAAGTTACGTTTTATGAAGTAACTCAAAGGAGTTACCATGCACCATGATGAGGCTCTTTGATTAAGCAATTGCTAATGAAATATGAAGAGAGAGGGTCACCACTTTACATGCATGTATGCATTACTCTCCCTTCTCTCCTCATCTCTTTAATATTTCATTCACCTCCCAATATTCATCAATTAAATACACTTTTGGAATTTCTAATTTAAATGAGTCAATACTCATTCCATCCAACAAGGGTTAGGGCTCGTCGGAGCTCCAACGAGCTCCGGTTAGGGTTCGCCGGAGCTTCGGCGAGCCTAGCCGAGGTTGTGGGCGGTGTGGTGGCGCGACCATAGCTGTGCTGCCGGCCTTGCACGGAGCCTAGTGCAAGGCCGGCAGCACAGCTGTGGTCGGCCGGCATGGGTGCGCATCGACATGGCTAGGGTCGACGGTGCAAGGCCGGCACGCGGAGGCTCGAGCGGCGGGGTCGCAACGGCGGCACGCGGTGGCCCATGGCGTCGCGGCCGCTTGGAGGGTGGCAGCTGGTCGAGGGCGCAATGTCGGGGGCACGGTGACGAGGTGCCGGCTAGCGTAGGTTGGGCACGGGGGTAGAGTTTGCGGGAGGAAGAGCGGAAAATGATTTTCTCGTGTTGTTGTTGGGTGGAATACTAAGAGCAACCACTAGTTTCTATTTCAAATATTACAGCCATCTATGAAGGATTGAACTGATGATAGGTACTTGTAAGTCACGAACAACTAGTGGACTGGAAACCGAGCGATGACCATCAACATTTCGGACCGGCTATGCCCTTACAAGCAACCAACTATGTGGTACACACATCCAATCTCTACTACTTAATAAATTCATAATATTTCCATCTGCTCGTGACCTTCGTTCTGCACATACAACCTTCGTTCGGCACCTGTGAAACAAAATGCGATCCAAAATCCATACCCCCGCGCCATCCCTTCCCCGCACACCACACGTGCGCGACCCCTTCTCGAACCGCCCCTCACCCAGTAACTTCCTCCCTCCCCGTAATCCCGGGCACTTGCCTTGGTCGTACTAGGGTGGCTGCTGAAATTCCTCAAACTCTTGATTCTGCAGGTCCTTGTACACCCGTGGCTCCGGGACATTCTCAACGTACATGTTCCTACGAGAATTTTGGCGTGAAAATCGCTTATTTTCGAGCTACGGATCAAAAGTTATGCTAAAAACAAGGTTCTAGGGGCTTAAACATAATTAACTATATATACGAGAGGGGTAGCAAGTAATTATTTCTATATACGAGAGGCTTGCTCGCGCAAATTTAACAAAACAGAGGGGCTAGAACGTAAAAGTTACCGTCCTATCATAAAGTAGGTGCTATTTTGCATAATTCAGGACCTCAACATAAATCAATTATTAAACAGGGACTATATTACAACTATTCCTAGACACAGAATATGCGCGCGTAAAATGAAACAACGACGGGGCTAATATGCAAAAAGGCATTTTCCAAGAAATAATCGAATTATAATAAATCTAAAAACCCCGTGGACCAGGTGCATCGGCCCCGTGGACCTGCGGTCCATGGTCCTCGTGGACCATTATGAAAGGGTATGAGGGTCGTACTAATCTGGACCCTTGATCCAAGATCGGACGGTGCAGGGGGTTGGCCAGGTGGGAAGCGACGACGATAGGGTGGCACGGTGGTGCTATGGGCGGCGCCCGCCGGACCTCGCCGAGTGGCGCTCCGGTGGCCGGATCTTAGCGGCGCATGGGGGAAAATGAAGAGGCGAAGGCGAACTCACCGGAGGGCCGGTGGTAGACGGCGGTGGATCGGAGACGGACGGTAGAGTGGTCGGAACGGCATCGTCCGGCGGCGGTGCTCGTGCTTGTCGGGCGGTCTCGTCGGGCCAGGCGGCTACCGGAGGGAGCGTCGGAGGTTGGGAAAGCTCGTCCCGGGGTCGGCCGACGTCGGAGGTGATTAGAGGCGGGCTCGCCTAGGACGGTGGCGGTGCGGGTTGTCGGGCGGCGGCGCTGCGTGGGGAAAGGCGAAGCTTTGCGAACGTGGGGGAGGAAAGAGGTGAGGCGGGGCCTAGGGTCCGGTATTTATAGCAAGAGGGGAGCTAGGGTGGCCGGGTCCAACCGGTGATGGCGCTCATCTTTCCATACTCGGTGATTACGCATTGATGGGCGTCGATCCGGTTGGGCTAGCGTGGGTGAAGAAAGGAAGGAGGTGCGGCGATCGCGGACGTAGTGTCGGGGTGAGCGGGAGGGCTTCCGGAGGCGCCGATTCGAACGGGGAGCGATTTTGGGGGCGGTTGGGTTGGGGGCGGCCGGAGGTAGAAGAAGGCCGGTTGGGCCGCGTTGGCTGGGCCTAGGCCGGGGAGAAGGGAAGGAAAAGGCCTTGCAGGCCGGGTGGGGAAGAAAGAAAAGAGAGAGAGAGAGAGAGAGAGAGAGAGAGAGAGAAGGGTTTGAGCCCGAAGCGTTTGAGGTTTTTTTCTATTTTCTTTTTTTCTATTTTTCTACTTTAATTACTAGTGTTTCTTAGGTAAATAAAAAGGCTAATAAATTAAATTAAACCTATATGCCATGATGCCATGAATGAATGCATTGATTTAGTTATTCATTTAAGAAAATAATTTTTGTAGCCCATTTTCTAGTATATAATAATCATTAGTATAATTAATCTGGGATACATGGAACACATCGTGCACGTCCGAGAGATTTTCCGGCAGTTCTAGTTGATATGCTACTTGTCCCCTTCGTCGATCACCTTGAAAGGACCAATGTATCGAGGTGCCAACTTTCCCTTGACCTTGAAGCATCGGAGTCCTCTCACGGGTGATACCTTCGGATATACAAAATCACCAATCTCAATGCTCGGATCCCTTCGTCGATGACCTGCGTAACTTTTCTCGCCTCGACTATCCGACCTTTAAGTTCTCGCGCACGATCTTGACCTATTCCTCCGCCTCTTTCAGAATATCGGGTCCAAAGGCCTTGTTCTCTCCTGTCTCACTCGAGAACAGGTGGTGATATGCATTTCCTTCCATAGAGGAACTCATAGGGAGCCATCTCAATACTAGCCTGGTAGCTGTTATTATAGGAGAGTTCTGTATACGGAAGCCTCTTATCCCGACTCCTACCGTGTTCCAAAGCACAAGCTCTCGGCATGTCTCGAGGATCCGATTCGTTCTCTCTGTCCGTCCATCGGTCCGGGGATGATATGCAGAACTGAAATTCAGTTTGGTACCCATTGACTCATGTAGCTTCTCCCAATATCGTGATGTGAATTGAGTACCTCCGTCGGAGACAATTTTCTTAGGCACACCATGTAGACACACTATTCCGGACATGTACAATTCTGCCGGTCCGGCTCCTGAATAGGTCATCTTGACTGGGATGAAGTGAGCTACCTTGGTTAATCGATCTACTATAAACCATATGGAATCATATCCAGACTGCATACGAGGTAGCCCGATCCCGGACGGCGCACCTATGACCCCCGGCCGTCACGCCACCACCGAGCCCGGATCCTCCCTCCCCCGGTCGCCGCGCCTCCACCGAGCCCGGATCCTCCCTCCCCGTCGCACTATGGCCGAGCTCCCCGTCCTGGTCAACCCCATATCCAAACTGCTTCTTCCCGCCTTCCCTAGACTCCTCGGTTGCAATCGATGTCGAACCAGCCCGCGCATGTCTTGGTCAACAACCGCCCTCGCATGGCCAGCTGCGACCACCCCCACGATCCATGGCAACTGCCGAGACCGGCTTGGTCGAGATGGTGCTCGATGTAGTACAAAAAGGGCCCCGCCTCCTCCATTTGCTCTTCTTCTTTTTTTCTTTTACGAAACTTCCATTATTTGCTTCTGGCGGAGGGGGAATAGGTTGCAACCGAGGAGATCGGGGGTCGTCGGTCTCACTGATGAGGAGGAAGCGGAGGAGAGTGCAAGCATTGCAACCGAGACTCCGTGCTCTTCTTCTATTCTCACCAAGCCGAGCGTCGATTGCTCTCCGGCCTCCTATCTTTTCGTCTCCTTCCCTCATCAGCTGAATGGTAAATCATTTGATTTCTTCTCTTTGTCTAGCTTGTCAGATGATGTAGATAAAATGTTTCATTCTTGGTCGATCAATGTTCTTCTGTATTTATTAAATTAGCTGATGTAAGGAAAAAAATTATTTCCAGTCATATATAAATGTTCCATCTCCTGTCAAATCCTGTCCTCGATCTGTTTGCCTGCCATTGCGTTTTTGGCAATAGGACTGTTCACTGCTGTTAATTGAACTTATTTTCCTTACATATGTTGCTTATTGCTTATAGGTAGTCAATCAAAGATCTTCTCAATCTTAGAATCTGATCCCATGTCGATATCTTTCTTACATTTGTTTGTAGCAGAACTGAGTTTTTTTATAGATTCGCTGCCTGTAGTTTCTACCGGTTGCAATTATCTCCTTAATTCTGTCAGTTAACATGATCTCCAAAGTTCTGCATAGTTTATTTTTAGTGATAGTATGTGATGGCACTGGATTTTGTGGTACACATGGTCTCACTATGTGTTTCAGTTAATAAAATTTCTTGGGATGTAGCTCAACTAATAATTTGCAGTCCATATAACATCATAATTGATCAACATAGGCATGGGCATATCACATTAGAAATTGGGCCAATGATGGTCAAATGATTTTGAGGCTCCTGGAAACCTTTTCATTACTAGCCTTGCTTTTAAAATCTGGTTAGATGGTCACTGAAACAAAGAATTTTGTTTCATGTAGTTCTTTTTAGGGGATTCTGAGTATACAAGTCATACTCTAAGCTGTCCCGAGTTGGGTTTGTGCTACCCAAACTTTTTATGCAACTTAAATAGTGTTCAGCTGATAGATGTAGATTTAGTTACTCGGCTTGATTGCCTCAATCATTCTGGGGTAATTGATTGATATTATTATTTTTATTTGTTACACATGATGTTCCTGAATTTTAAGTCTAAATTTTCCATTGTTTGTATAGCACAATGATTCGAACAAATTAGAATAGTGTTTCTGCAGACATTACTCCAACAAGGTATCAATGTTTATTTGAAACCTGTTAACACAAAGCAACGATTATAAATTAACAGAGCTTATAAATTACAATATTCCGTGCAGATTCAAGAATTTTGATGATGTTGAAATTTGGGATGTAAACCTTCCATTCAGTATTTTTGCTAGGGTGGATGTTAAGTTCCCCGTCAGAGCCACTGGTAATTTGCAGCGATTTATCCTCTTGGATATCACGGTAAGTTCAAAGCATTTCTCAAATATAATGGCTTCAACTGGAAAATAATTCTCTCACAGGTTTACATTGTTTTCTATTATTTTATTTTTAAAGGGATGCAAAATCGAAGCAGTTGCAAAGGGTCCGTTCGTCAGTACATTGAACGATTTAGTCAAAGAAAGATGCACTTATACCATGCATCGAGTAACATTGAAGAAGATTTCGGATAATGGGGAATTCCGAAATATTGGAAAAACATGTGAGTGTTGCATTGGGGAATACACTTATCCTGTGCCTTTTACTTTGCCCATTCAGTTTCCACCCCATCCGAAGCATCTGATGTTGTTTCAAGAAGTAATCAAGCGTCCAGACAAGACTTTTGTTGGTGAGTTCAAGTGTCAACTACCATCATTTTCAATATGATTATTATATATAGAGACCTCAATATTTACGTTTGATTACAAAAGTTACACAGATATAGCTGGGATTGTTGTCCACTGGGGACAACTTGAGCAGATTGAGACCTACCCAAACAAGAGGCACTATAGGGAGATCATATTGATGGATGAGAGGTACATTCAGAGCTTGTAAATAATACAATTTGAATTTGACTTGATTGGAGGTTAATGTTTACATATATTGTTGGGAAAATCTGTAGGTACAACATGCTAGCCGTCCGCATTTGGTCAGAGCATTTGATAAAGTATGCGATTAGCTTGCCATCTGCTGCTTCTTGGAACTATGCTTAAGAACAATTACAAATACGGTAACTGAATCTACAGCTATGTTGAATCTTATAGCTAGCATGGTAGAACATGTATATAGATTGGATTTTGTACTGACTACAGAAGTTGAATTTGATGATAGGCTGCTATGAGACTTCAAGTTACACAAAACTTGCATTTAAGCCGTGTCATCACACGACACATGAACTGCAGGGTGAGTCATTGTGACGTTATTTACAATAATGTGTATATTAAAACAACTAACAAAAACTATATTATGGAGATGTTTATTTTCTATTTCAAAATGCAGATGTTCGACGGAAATTGATCACTGGATCTTCTGATATGAGCTATGTCAAAAGTTTTCTTAGAAAGCTGTGGGAGTTTCTCGCAAGTGTGGTCTGAGTTAAATGGACAATAAAAAGGCGATCCTGGTTCTTAATAGGTGCTGCTAACCAATGGTTATATAATCCTTTAGCACATGATACTTAGTATGGATATGTTTAGTTTATTTCATTGTGATGTAAATATTGCTTAAATCTAGATTACTAGCACTGCGATTGACTTAATTTTCAAATGTTCTTCTCCTCTACTCGAATGCTTTCCTGATCTGACAAATGGTTTTTGTTACCGTTTGAATTTGTTGTGTTTCCCTCCGTTCTCCATAACCAGAGCGTTGGCTTCAAGTATAATAGCCAAAATTTGTATGTCAACATATAATATTATTCATACAAGGGTGTGACATTCCTTCCGGGATACCCAGGACTCGATACGAGGGGACACTCGACGCAGCGAGTTACAACAGTTCATCATCTCATACAAGCCAGAATATATACATCATGGTATAATACAACCAGGTTTTCGAAATACAAATATTTTACAGCGGAAGCATAATACATTAATGAAGTTTAACAACCTACGAGTCTTGCGGCAGAAACTTATACTTTACAACAAAAGACCACTAGCGTGATGTACTCGAGCCCATCGTACAGCACGATACTCCTCGCTCAGGACGTCGGGATCTGTTCCCACTTGAGGGAACCACCCTCGGAACACGGCTCCTCTTCCGGACAGCTACCATAACAGTCGTGGAAGAACGACGCTTGCCCTGAAATTATAACGAACAAACCCCGAGTATTCTAATACTCAGCAAGACTGACCCGTCAACGGGCATGCTAAGGCCGACGTCTAGTATGCAAAGGCTTTCTGGCTGTGGGGTTGACTCCTTTGCGAAAACAGCACTAATAATAGATCCTTACTTTCAAGTTTTAGCTCACAATTAAGTTCATTAGGAACCAAAGTTTGCAGTCTACAACTACTGCAATCAAGTTTGCAACAAAAGATCGAATAGATCATTATTCCTTCCATCTCTCATCCTCATCTTTCAGTTGATTACTACGATGCGACGAGTTAAACAAGCGGTACTCATTACTGTGAGGGACAGCGATTCGAATCCATTTATACCAGCTGGCAAAACCCGACTACACGATGTATACGCATCACACCGATCATATACGACAACCTTTCCCGCTAGGGCCTGTCGACAGACTAGCCGTTTCCAACTCTCCCGGAGTATGGCGACGCCACGATCGCCCTCGTGGTCGACCCATCTCCCTCCCGTGAGACTATCCTCTCACTAACAGCCGATAAAAGAGAGTTGGCTACGCTACATCTCCGGGGCGGTAGGGTACATCAGCTTGCTGGGCCCATGATACCAGCATGTAGTACGGTACGTTCAAACTTGATCAACTAGGCCGACAACGGTACGGTCCTTGACCGACTCGGACGGGGCTGCCACCTTGTAAGACCTTAACTCCGTCTTTGCCCTTTCTCCTACGGGGCCCGTCCGGTCTCAACTTCATTAACACTCTCATCATCTTTAGTGTCAACACAAAACTCTTAAAGCCTCCATGCTTTAAGTGCCCTAACCATCTACCGTTGCCACTATGAATTAAGCTTAGCCTCTATTGAGCTACCTGTACCAAGTATAGAATAAACAAACGGAAACCTACCATAATGCATCTAGGGTGTCAACCATTCCCTAACACCTAATGCACAAGCATAACTATACTATGTGATAAAGTAAAATATTTAAAACATAGGTAGGGTGCACCGGGCTTGCCTTGATTCACGTTGGAGTCGGCTCCCTCGTGTGTCTGGTCGACTTCGAAGCTTCAGTCTCCTTTCTCGACCTCGGACGGAACCTCGATCACGCCGGGACCTAGGTCGACCAACAATGCATTGCGACTTAATGATCATGCATGCATGAATGGACATGAGATGATTATGCAAGGGTTTCCTTAAATACGTTCATTAACCAACAATTATCGATTCATTATGTTCAGTAATTAACAACTAACAATTTATCATGCTCGCTAACAAATACTTAATCCTGGTCATTAATTAACAGCTAATCTTGCTTATTATTTAACAAATACTTATGCTCATTAATTAACAATTAATCATGTTTATTAATTAACAAATCATGATTAATCATTAATCAATGATACATAGGGTATTAAATTGGGATCACATAAAATGACGGTGTTTATGTTAAATTTTGGAAAACAAACGTAACAGAAACTTTCATCTGCAGTATCTCTAATTTTTAAAGAAATTTATTTTTCAAAATCAAACAGTAAATAGCATAAAATAATAGATTTTCTTAATTAAAGGAAAGGTAATTAATTAAACTATGAAATTATAATTTCTCAAAATAGGTATTTGAATACATAATCAATTAGGAAATAATTTTATGAATCTACTGAACTTGGTTTTGCATTTTTCTGAATTTGGATGAATATTCTACGAATTTTGCAAGTTTGGACAAATTCGAAAATAAGAGAACTTCGCAAAAAGAAATAAGTAACCTTTGGGCCAAATCTGGTCAGGCCCATCCGGCACTGCAGCAGCCCAGCGACCCTTCGACCCATCCCAGCCCAAAAGCCCGTGTGCAGCCCAGCTCGGCTTTGCTGGCCAGCCATGGCGCCAGAGCGGCCGGACGGCGGCGGTGGGTCGCCGGAGGAGCGCGGGAAGAGGGGAGGCAACACGGGGAGGGGCTGCGGAGGCTCGGGCGATGTGGAGATCCCGGTGGTGGGGTCGGCTTCACCGGAACCCGCCGAAAACACGCCTACGGCGAGCGGCGGGCGGAGGAGCTATTCGGCGGGGCACCGGCGGCGTGGTAGTGGACCAAAGAGGAAACCGTCTCCTCCGTAAGCTTCCTTGGTTGAAGGAGAACACCGGCACGGGGATGGTTGGCCTTGAAGACGGCGGAGAGTGGACTTCACCGGCGAGGCGAAAATGGCGGCGGCCGAGCTCGAAAAAAAATTGCAATAATTCAAGAATACCCGTGTGGCAACTCAAGGGGAGTCGACTAGATTGTAGAGAAGACACTTGCGCACACCGGAACTCAAGAATCACAACGGATAGTGAACCGAGAGAAGAAGAATTTGGAGGAATTGGCCATGATCGCTGGTGGTGACCTCCTAGTAGAAAAATGCCTCGATCTCGGGTGCTAGGGCGGGAGAACTCGATTGGATGGCGGGGTGAGATGCGGAACTCGGTTGCGGAGCTCTTGGGTGTAGCAGCTCGCTCGGGGACGGGCTGTGACGGCCGGCCGGCTTGGAATAGGGAGGGGCGGACCGGGCGGCGGCGTTTCGTGCGAGTTTGAAGAGAGCGAGAGAGGGACGAACGCGGTTCCGCCTTTTTATCTCCAACGGGCGAGGCGAGGCGGTGAGCGATCAGCTGCGTGGCGCAGAGGAGCAAGGGCGCGTGACCGGAGCTGGCCAGCGCAGCTCGCGGCAAGGCGGTGCGGGAGGAAGAGAGAAAGAAGAGATTGACATCCGGTCCTGCTACGCATTTTTACAAAAACACCCTTCAGCTTTGCTTTAATTAAAAATCATACTTCCGGCACTCGAAAAATTATGCAAAAATTCAGGGATACATTTGAGAACATTCTGGATCTTTTTCCTTTTAGGACGAAGTTCAAATTCTAAATAAATTTCGAATTAAAAATTTAAGTTTAAATTAAAAGAGAAGTTTTCATTATTTCTTGTAGACCTTTGTACAAAATAAAATAATTTCGTATCAACTCCATAAATCTCTTATTTTTATGTTTAATCAACAGAAAATGTTAAAATCCAAATTTTCTTTTATTTAATTTCTTCTTTTAAGAACTTAATTTTAACTTAGGTTAATGTTATTATTTTATGTGCATTTTTAATACCAAATGAACTAGTTTTAAAAAATGCAACATGATGACATGATCATGAATGACATGAGATGCACTTTTGTTTGTGAGGGTTGTTACA
>JAUNZO010001501.1:0-12232 GCA_031894775.1 Chloris gayana | reverse complement strand
GTGATTTTTGACAAGAATTCAACACATAGCATAATTTGGGCAACATGTCAAATGATTTTTAACATGAATTCAGCACATGGTACTTGGACATCACATGACCATGAAATATATCCAGCAAAGATATAAGTTCAACAAAAACATAAAACAAGTCACCATTACACGCACACATGAAACATCACATTTAAAGACCCAACATCTGCAGCGCCATGCCTCCATCAAAGCCAACCCCAAACCACATGAACACGTCACCCAATGTGAGAGAATCCATACGCGGCGCTGCTCTGTAGCATGCTCCTTCCCACAACATTGGAGCCCAAACGCCAACATCTCACTTTCAATGCCACCTGAAACCCTAGCCCTGGTGAGCATATTCGCTCGCCCATGCCCTTCCCCGCCGTCTATAAAAGGACCTCTGCTCCTCCTCCGGTGGCTCACCGCCATCCATATCATCAACATGTAAGCTACTCGAGCTTCCTACCCCTCGTGCCTCTTTCTTCTCCCCATACGTAGGACACCCTGTCTCCCGTACCGGATGCCCCAAATGCATCGTTGTCCCCACACCGTCGTTCTAGTTGAGCCGCTGCCCAACACCCGTAGGCCATTCCCTTCACAGATTCTCTGCACATGCACACACAGCTCACACATCACTGCTGCCGGCACTCACCTCCAGCGAGCAGACACATCACCCGAACCCCAAATCACACCCGCAACCTCACTATGACATCCTTGTTGGGCCATAGATCATCGGAGAGCACGCCCCACTGCTCTCCATGCTCAAGACTTGCTATCAACAAGCTTTCCGATGAGCCCTACCCGCGCACAAGTCTTATGATCTACGATGGAACCACCATGGACCAAAGTCGCCGCCCTATTCCACCACCCCATGAGCCTGGAACACCTTTTTCTATCGGAAAATAAATCCCAAAAGCCCACGAATATTCTAGAGAAACACATTTTACACTTCAGCCCGTGAGCATTACAATATTCCAATCCAAGTGCTGACAACTTTATAGAAAGGCCCTCTATGTTCTAAAGAATTACATTTCAGTCAAAACCTTTAAACATAAAGACCCCTGAAAAATGAAAATAATTTCAAATAGGCCCTTAGGACCATTCTGTTTTCACAAATAAACCCTTAGACCATCCAAAGGCCCTAACTTCTTGCTCGTAGCTCCATTCCTCGTGATTCTTTTGCCGTTGGGCCCCACCAATAGAAATCTGGCCTCCTGCACTCTCCCTCTTGGTTTATTAGTTTTATTTTGGTATTAATTAATTTTATAATAGTATAAAATACTAGTTATATTTCAAATAAATGAAGTAATATAAGATCAAGCCTAAATTACTTTTTAAATATCTACCTATTGAATGAAAGAGCATGATGGATGCATGTTGCAATTGCCTGACCTTCAGATGGTATTTTCTGCAAATTAGAGAACTTAATTTGAAGGAAATTTGTATTTTCTGCAATCAAAACCTTAGCCATTAGCTTTTTTTAGAACAAATATTAATTAGCTTGTTGCTGCCTCTGCTTGCTTGCCGCATCAGCTAACCACATAAGAGATAGTTGCTATTGTCCTAAAAAATAAGCTACTATGGGTCTAATCTCAATGGTTTGAGATGTTAAAGACATCTCTCCCAAGTATCTGCTGTCTTCGCTAGCATCACATATATATACCCAACACTAGACACTACCTCAAAACCGGTCGTTAGAGACGGGTTTTTACCTAAAAAGAGACGTATTTTTGCTCATCTCAGATTTCGCGTCTGTAAAAACCTACCCTTTAGTGACGGGAAATTCATTGTCTCTGCAAATCCGTCAGCCATAGACGATATTTCATCCCTGTCCTTCCCTAAAAGTTTTAGTGACAGATTCCTAAACCCCGTTCCTATTTTCTAGGGACGACTGTTTACAACTTTCAGTGGCGGAAAAAGTTTTAGTGACGGGTTACTAAACACCGTCACTATTTTTTTGGTACGTCTGTTTACAACTTTTAGCGACAGATTTCTAATTCTGAAAACCGTCCCTGATCTTTTTGTTCACTGCTGTTCTAACTGCTTCCCTCCAAACAAGCAATAGTCAATCTTAGATTTCATTGCACAAAATTTATTGCGCCTACTAAATTGCATAATATATTTCAGTTTGTACACCACCTTCTAAATGAGAAAAAATTCCAGTCCACACCATAATAGAGGAAATATCTAGTTTAGACCAGTTCAATTCAAGTCAATGAATCAAATAAGCATTTTCTACCCAAAAATCATTAGCCCTCCGTTTTTTTTCACATCAACAGAACGACTATGAATACTATAAGTGTAACAGTCCTATTATTGTAAATTAAATGATGTAATTTGAATTTGGAAAGCAGTGCAACTTTTGGAAAAATTCAAACTAACTATTTGAATCCTCACGCGTCGTGGACCTAATCTGCCACCAAGCCCAACTCCTCTCCCCTGTCCGCGGCCCAGCTAGCAAGCAAACCCGGCCCAGCGCGCGCCACGGACTGAAGCACGAACGCCGAAAAGGTGCAACATGGCTCCGCCCCCGTTGCCGCCCAGCAAACCTACCCACCCTACCTGCCCAGCCGCCCTACAAAAGCCTCCCTAGGAGCCACCGCCACCACTCGAACCCTCCGCGCCGCCCTTGGGCGCAAACCCCCATCGTCGTCGTACGCCAATGCCGCTAGAGCGGAGCTCATCGTAGGTGAGAATCTTGGGCACAGCGTATTCCTCTCTCGGTACTGGTTCATTTTGTCTTCACCCCCTTCGTGTTTCTTGCAGTGAGGAGGATGAGCGAGCCTGAGGAAGTTTTCAACCACCGCTGTCCTCGTCGGAGTTCTTCCTCCACGGTGAGGCACATCCTCCCTTGAGCCCCGTTCGTCGTTCTCCTTCGAATACCCTTCCAGCGTTGTTGCTCCTTGGTAGCGCGGGAACAAGAGCGCTCGTGTTCACCGCTTGAAGCCCGCGCCATCGTCTGTCATCCGCCATCTACACCATCGTCAAGCTCGTCGCCGTTGAAGCCTCCGCGTCCTCACTGAGCCCTTCTTGACCACCCTGGTAAGCACGTGCATCTTTCCCCATCGTCTTCTCCTCAGATTAGCCGCGATTTGGTAGCCTCCGTCGTCTTCCGCCAGCATCTCGCCTTGGATGCCGGCGAGGTCCGTATTGCACGCGCGCTCATGCTGGTTTGAGGGGTCGTGGGGCTTGGCGGAGAGTCCAGGGAGCTTGAGGAAAGGGGAGAATTTCCCTAGGATCTGCGGTGTCCCCTTGTTCGACCGCCGTGGAACTCGTCGCCGGCAGGTCTCCAGCGACCTTTCTTGGTCCGGACCTAGCCTGTTAAGTTCGTGGGGTCACTAGCTGTGCGTTAGTGTTCTCATTTCGAAGAGTTAATTTCACAAAGCCACCAATATTTTGGCTTTATAGTCACAAAACCACTAAATACGGTGCCTATTTCACAAACCCACCAGTACTTTGGGGTGTAGTTTCACAAACCCACCATCTGTTTTATTTATACGTATCCAATATATATGGTCCTACATGTCAATGATAGTACTAAAAAATTGTAGATGTATCACCTGCCAACTCACTCTGTATATGGTGCCATGTCAGCAAAGCCACGTAAGAGCCTATGATGCAGGACGTCATGGCTTGTTCAGCCTGTTTCTTGGCCAATATTTTGGTCCATACCTCATGCATGTAAAGGGGATGACAGAAAACAGAGGAGTTTAATATTGGACCAAAATATTAAGCCATGACGTGCATGAGGTATGGGCCAAAATATTGGGCCACGAAGCAGGCTGAACAAGCCATGTTGTACTGCGCCATAGGTTCTTGCGTGGCGTCATATACAGAGTGAGTTGGCAGGTGATACATCCACAATTTTTTAGTACTATCATTGATATGTGGGACCATATATATTGGATACATACAAATAAAAAAGATGGGGGGTTTGTGAAACTACACCCCAAAGTACTGGTGGGTTTGTGAAATAGGCATCGTATTTGGTGGGTTTATGACTATAAAGCCAAAGTATTGGTGGGTTTGTGAAATTAACTCCATTTCGAAGCTTTGCGCACCTCCGGAGTTTTCCCCTTTCGCCACTGCCGCCGTGCTCCCTTCCGTGAGCTCCCGTCGCCGAGAAGAGGGAGCTGGTCCTTCGGATCCGTGCCCTAGGTGCGCGCGCGTGTGGTGCGTCGTCCGGTGCGCTTGGTTTGTGCACCGGCAAGCCGTAACGCCCGAGCGGTGGGATTCCGGCAGGCGCGCCCATCGTGGAGGCGGCGCCGCCCTGCTCCAGCAGGTGATGAGGTGGCATGATGATGTGGCAGAAAAACACACCACGTGGCGTTGACGTGGCAGTTGGTCTACCGAAGTGGCGTGCTTGAGTCGGTGTAGTCTATGGGCTTCGTTTTTAAATTTGAATGGACATGGTCCATGTGGACCGTAGAGAGAGAAGGGTCCGGTGCACAGTCAACGGGGGCCACGTGGACCTGAAGGGAATATTCCTCCCTGTTTATTCTTTTTCCATGATTTCCTGAGTTTCCAAAATACCTTTAATCTGCAGAAATTCATATCTTTTTTCCTTGAACGTCGAGAAAATTACGCGGTCGGTTGCGTAGGAATCTTAGCGACGTACTCTACGCTTTGGTGTAGTAGTTGGCCATGTTCTAGTAATTTAATTTCTGCCTTTAGAATTTGATACCTATTTTGTCTCGTTTTACGTGCCTAACTCGTACTGCGATCCGTCGTTGACCGAGGGTGTTGAGGAGTTCCCACCGGAGCAGCAGATTCGAAGAGTTTCCACCAGAGCAGACCGTACGAGTACCCCGACCCAGCCTGGTACCAGCGATTCCAAGACAAGCCGCAATCGTTGACCACTCTTGAACCTATTTAGTACTTGCATAAATTGAATCATGCATATGACCTGTTACTTGCTGCTAGTATCATACCTATGTCATATCATGCTTTCCTTGCCACCGTTTACCCTAGTATGATCTGCTGTTACTACTTGCACGCTTAGTGATGCTTAGGTGCCTAATTGAACCCCACATGATGATTATACATGTTTTGTGTTAAATAAATTGTAGGTGCTTCTTAGGTGTTATGTTTCTGTTTTAGCAACCCATTAGATGATTGTGGGGGCGAGTGTCGGTGATTAGGTGTTGGGGAACTTTTGGGGAGTCCCTATTTGGAGAGTGCCGGTTGTGGGCACACCTGGTGTAGGAACTTTGGGTTATGAAGTTCTTGAGTGGTGATACTTGTTGTTGTTGAGACTGTTGTTTGAGGAGAGGGATTGGTGAGTCGCCCGGGAGCTTGAGGACCGGTGTGCTTGCTTGCTCATTGGCTTACTAGCATACCACGTGACCCGTATGGGCGTGTGCTGGATCACGATGCTTAGCGAGGGACTAGCTGGCTCGGCGTGGTGTAGAGTTAGTGTTAGTCGTTTTTTGAAGGTTTGTCTCGATCCATGAGTAGAGGATACCCCACTTGGCCGGTGGTAGGCCTTTACACCTCTAGGACCCTTTTTCCGCGTTGTGATTGGGGGATCAAAACCCTAGAGGACGGGCGCCACCAATCGATGCTTTGTTGATTGATCTTGTGAGTGTTTCGTGCTTAGGCTACGACGGTAGTCCTAAGTTATAGTACCTCTTCACATGGGTACAAATGCTTACTCTCTACGAGAGATATATAATTTATATGTATAGCCTAGCCCTAGGATAAGAGCACTACCTCTGTGCGACCCACTTGGTTAGTTTACTTCTTCTCCTCTACGATAGGTGTTTTACTTCCGGCTTCGAGCTGTGGTTCCAGTGGAGGGGTGCTGACTTAAAACTTGACCCTTGCAGGATTGTATTGTTTCCTGCAAGGTCATTTATAAAATTTGACTAATAATAGAACTTGACTCACATAGACATCAGAAATAATTGCTTTAGGTGCTTAGCCCCTTGCCTATCCTTGAAATATCCAAGCATGCATACATTGTTGCTAGGTAGTTGCGGCTTGTTGAGTACTTTATGTACTCACGAGCTTTCCCACTTTGTTTTTTAGACGATGTTACGGAGGAGCCCACGGAGCCGATCGACGGTACGGACGGAGAGGAGTGACGGTCTCGCCTACACTCAAGAGCCTCTAGACTTGGAGTTCATCATTCATCACTTTTGCATGTGAGACGCTTTGCTTCCGCTGTGCATTTGATGCTTCGACGCTTCCACTAGTTTTTCTATCATGATTTACCGTTAGCCTGCGAGCCACGCTCTTGTACTCATGGATGATAAATGTTGTTGAGATTTGGATGTTGTTGGACATTCTATGTATTTCTTTGCATTTGTTCTTTATTTATGATTATTTTAATGCTAAATTGTGATTGATGTACGTGCCACACTCCTGGGAGTGGCAATGAGGTACAAAGTTCCTTGGTTTCACACTTGGTGAAATTGGGCCCCTCACAATAAGCACAACTATTTTAGTGAGTAGTCAAGATATACATGCATACACAGAATGACTTGCAACTACTTTCTCGTAGCATAATCACTAAACCAACTATTAACTTAGTAATCAGAGATGTACCACCGGATCACTATTGGTGTCTGAGCTTTGAACAAACAAAACAAAGTCCTTGTCAACCCTGTTTCCTTTCGTAGTTAATTAGCGGAGGGTGTTACTAAGCTGCAACTACTAGTCGGAGATCTTGTCCGAGAACTCAAGCAAGAGAGGAAAGAAAGAGGAGAGGAGAACATACATATCAATGAACTTTCAGAACTTGGAGCGGTGGAGCAGCCCGATCTCGACGAGCTCATCGAACCGCCTCTCGACGGAAGGCCACCCGCTACCGCGGTCACCGTGGCTGATGATCTTGAGCCCCTTGAGAGGAACCCGAGCCCCTTGAGCGCGTGCACGGGTGCGGACTTGGATTGGCCAATGGTCCGGGCCCCAGCGCCCCACGGGTCACCAACGCCGGGCGCCGTAGCTCCTGCGACACCCGCTTCCTCGCATCGGACTCTAGCGTGGAGGTGGCGTGGACTCTAGCGCGGGGAGTGGCGTGTGAGGAGGAGGAGCGTGGGCGGAGGCAGCATGGGGGAGGTGGCGGCCGTGCCGTCTTCCTCAGATTGGGAGGTGAGAGCTTAGGGTTTGGGACAGAGGATAGAGGGCAACATATAGAGAATGGTCGCGACGACGCTGGGCTTGGATGGGATTGCAGGGTGGGAAAAATCTTCAGGGTTACGACCTTTTATATGGTATCCTACAAAGATAGAAAGGTACAAAATAAAAAAGTGTTTCATTCTCACTCAATTGGTTCGAGGTTCGATCCTGCATCCAGCTCTCTTTTTTTCATGTTAGCCATGGCAAAAATCGGGGAAAAAATAGCACATACTGCAGAATGCGTGATTACTATTTGGAAGAGAGCCAATTGCTTTACCACCCTTCCATGAGTCATAGGTAAATAGAACTTGTCACTACAGCTTCATATAGTAGCAACAGAAATGTAACATTTCGTCCCTACCTGCTTTATCACTATGGACGAATTTTCAAAAGCCGTCACTATAACAAAACTCGTCGCTATTACTAGCAACTATAGGGACCGGATTTCTCTACCAGTCACTAAATCTTCATACACTAGGGACGATTTTCAAAAGCCGTCACTACTATTAAAATCCATCCCTATTACTTGAAGCTACAGCGAAGGGTTTTTCCTACCTGTCACTAAATCTTTTCCTGCCGACGGCTTTTTGTATAACCGTCACTGTTAGTTGGCTTCAGCCGATTAGTAGTGGCGTGGTTTAAAATACCCGTCACTATAGGTGATATAGTGACATGGCCTATTTACATATCACTAACTCGCGTCTCTAAAGGCCTGTTTTGAGGTAGTGAGACAAGCTACAAAGAACATTACATGTTCATGTCCACAAATGGCGTGTCACGTTTCATGGACTTACATTTACATGTCCTTCACTTTCCACCTAAATTGCCCGTTCGGCCTTCAATTTTCATTCTCATCTCAAATACTTAGCATCGTGTCCAAAAGTGATATTCCTATACTACAAGTGCTCTCCGAACCACTCGACGGATCATCGCCCTAATTAAGCAAACATCTAGCGTAGGGCTTATCGAACAGGATATTCAGAATCCTACTGTGACACCCCTACCTCGCGAAGCGAGAGGGATTGTCGAACAGGATCGTATCGGGAGACATTCGACGAATCGAACGTACCTTGCACATACATCGGGAATACATTCATCATTTTATTACATCGTGAAACTACTTGAGTAATAAGTTTCATACATAGCCTCTTAATTATTACAAGCCATTGTTCAAATTTCAAATTACAATACATAAGTGTAGTGTTGTTTTACAATACTTGATAAAATCTGTGCGGAAGCGTAAACATCTCGACGGTATATATATATAGCTTACTAAGAGAACCACACCAGCCCATACGGCATGGTCTCACTCTTGAGTCGGTGAAGCGGGAACCCACTCCACGGTCCACTCCTGGGGTTCCTCGCCTTGACACACAAACTTCCCGCAGCAATCACAATAATCGGGCTGCGGGAATCCTGAAAATAGTTTCAACACAAACCCTGAGTATCTAATATACTCCGCAAGGCTTACCCGTCAACAATGGTTCTAAGAACCGAACCTAACATGCAGGGGCTTGACCTGGCTTGCGGAACTTGCAACAACAGCACTTAAAGCATTTGTCTAACTCATATTTTAGCCAAGTTAAGAGGGTGCGAACATAATCATAAATTTTAGTGAGCAAGACTAACAATCATGGTTGCAATACATGACTTTAATATTCTCAAAAACAGCAAGCTTAATCATGATATTCTCTTATTACTACGATGCAATCTGCTCGAGACAAGTGGTACTCATCACCGCGAGGGACGGCGATATATATCGATTTACACCCTACAGGGAAACCCAAATGCACGACATACGTATCATTTAAGAACACGTATGGCCACCTTTCACAAGATTATCATAGATATGAGCCGGGTCCGCCCTCCGAGTGTGCATTCCACATGCAACCACAGTAGCGTCGGGTCCAAGGGTAATAACACACCCTCCATCTACTCACAAACCCGTGCATCCACCGTGACCAACACTTTGCACAAAGGGTGGAGTGACCGTCCAACACTACGACTCTCAAGTTACATCAGTTTACCAACTCCCATACGAAGGTATGCATTTGGTACACAACTCAATACTTGCTCGCGGAGTCACAACGAACGGTCCTTGACCGACACATACGGGGCTATGGCGCACAAGGGCCAACCTTGTCACCGCATCCTACACATGCATTTCCCCGTACGGTCTCCAATTTAATCATGTGAGAGGTAACAATATTTGAAACCTAAACCGAGAGGTCTCCTAACCACTCGGTGTTGCTACCGATGAAATTATTAAGCGTAGCAGCTAGCGATTAGGATTATACTTAACCAAGACCACGGGATACAGGAATCTAGTGCAACTAGGTTTCCGAGCAACTCCTAAACGTAAATGCACAATACATCATAGACGTATGTGAAAATAAAGAGAACTTTAAAACATAGGTCATGCTCCGGGGCTTGCCTTGATTCGGTTCGTAGTTAACACACTCGAACTCGCTCACTTCAAGTTGGTGCCCTCCTTGATCTTCAGCTCCGGTCGGGGTTCCTATATGAATGCATATGAAGTGTATGAGCAATGGATGAATTCGTATTTACATAGTTCATGGAACTTTCTCAATAATATAGTGCAACGCAACGTTTGCATAAATTAAACATGTTCTCGAATCGTGATGATGTGGTCATGAGGGTGATAAGTGTGGTTTGTTTCATGGGGACAACCTTCTAATTAGGAAATTTTCATTATTTAGTATAAGTGTACATGCTGATTTGGAGATCAAGAAGATAGGGTATAATTCATTATTGATATGGTGCGACGGAAATAACTATCTGACTAAGTGCTGCCATGTGATGATGTATAGCAATTGTAGTTATGCATTAATATTTATATGACATAATCTTGGACTAACTTATTTACGTACATTTCTTGGTATACATCAGTACCAATCTTTTCCTTATTAATTAGTATGCAAGAGGTTGATGCTCATTTCTTAGGATGAAGTTTTATCACTACGCTTATACATTGTGCACCACAAGCGCTCATCATTTCATGTGGGTTTACTATGATCAAATCTACACAATATATGACCGTTCTTGCCTAAAATATAAACATTATTAGGACATGCTTAAATGTATCATGCAAATGTGAGAAATGTTTAACCCTAACAGAAAAGGAAAAGGCGGTTTGATCTCAGCAAATCCTCAGCTATTTGTTTAGCTAAGTCTGGGCTGCCAGGCTGACTGTGAAGCCTTCTTAAGGTGTCCAAATCTTAATATTTTGCTATAGAACTTAGGTGAATCATGTTGGTTAATGTAAAGTACATAGCTCAAGGTTTACAACGAACTCATGGTTGTTTCATTTGGAGCTGTACTTAAAAAGTTATTCAATTTTTAAAACGTCAAGTTGTCACGCGGTTATAACGGATTAGTATCTTAGAGTACCTATATCTTTATTTTTCTACACATGAAGTACGGGAATTATGACACTACGTTAAAGTACAAGTTATCTACTTTCCAAAGAGCCCTTGCTCATGAAGTTTGGATACGGGGTCTAGAAGTTACACCATTTTCAAAATGCCATCTCGTTAGGCAACGTGGTCATGGTAGTGTTTTCATCTTGCTCAAAATTTAATTTTTACTATATAACCATAGGTGTTCATGTACACCATGTTAAAGTACAGGTTACAAGCTTTCCAATGCGCTTTGAATCGCTCAAATTCGTGGCGTAAAACTCAAGTTATGATTTTTTTAAAATCCTTAACCGTTACGAAGTTTCCAGCACGATTCGAAAATTGGCTAAGTGTCGCGCGCGGGGGGGGCTCGCCGGAGCGGCGGCGGAGCTCACCGGCGGCGCGCTAGGGCTCGCCGCAGGGGCCGGGCTTGGCCGCCTGTGCACGGTTTTCGACGGTGCATCTACCGGCGATGGTGGCGAGGTGAGGGCATGGACGGAGCTTTGCTCGCGTCGAGCCATGGCGGACGTGGCGGCTCCGGCGTGGGAGCTCGTGCTCGCCACCGCACGAGAGGGGGCGGCCAAGGCTGAGAGCGTCACCTGCTCGAGGGGAAACTCGGCGCGGGGTCGAAGGAGGGAGAGGGGTCCGGGAGGTAGCAGCTCGTCGGAGGGGTGGCGGGGACGCGGTGACCGGCGGCGAAGAAGATGGGCTTTTTCTTCTCCGTTCCGGCGCGGTTGAACCCGGGAAGGGGCAGAGAGGTCCGTTAGGGTCTTGCACACCTTCCAGCAGCAGAGGCACGACATGAGCTCACCCGAGCACCGCTCAATCGAGCTTGCCGGCGTTCATGGTGGAGGCGGAGCCCTTTGCGGATTTTTGGCGATTGGCGCTCACGAGAGGAGAGGAGAAGGTCGGGGACTGGGGTTAGAGCTGCTCAGGAGTTCGGCGAAACACTTGCGCGCAAATGGGGGGCTGCAATGCGGGGAGAGGCGACGCAGGGGAAAAGTCCCGGGCGGCGGCCATGGCGAAATCCTTCCCCGCCATCGACGGCCGAGCTCGCACGCTTCCGTGCGAAGCCACATGGACGATGGACGACGCGTGGAGCTGCACAGCGCGGCGAGGACGGGCGGCGCCTAACCGGCATGGGCACCGGCGGCGAACGCCGCTGACGGTGGCCCCGGCCACTGTGCCGGCCTCTCGTTCAAATGGGATTCTCACAATTTACAGTTTTGCCACTGCTATCCTTCTCTGTAAATTGCTCATAGAATTTGATCTTTTTTAAATTTTTGTAAACCAAATTTTTTGTGGTTCCTTTGGATTATGTGGAACAACTTTTCTTATAGGCCAAAATTCAAATTCGAAATGTAAAAATTTATAAAAATTGTTGAACAGGTGCTGTTTCTGCTTAGAGTTGGATTTTTCTAGGAATTTGTGCTGTCCCAAAAATTCAGGAAAAATGTCCTAAATTCATGTCTTGATGTGTTCTACCAGATGGTGCAAAAATTTGGGGTTACCACCTTGGAGAATGTTTGAGATCTCAATAGCTAGGGTTTGGAAATATTAAAAACCCTAATAGAACTCTAACCCATTATTTCA
Organism: Chloris gayana; assembly: GCA_031894775.1. Lineage (NCBI taxonomy): Eukaryota > Viridiplantae > Streptophyta > Magnoliopsida > Poales > Poaceae > Chloris > Chloris gayana. Next base: position 86 of record JAUNZO010001501.1, on the reverse strand, counting down.
TGTGACTTGCTAATGATTTTTATTTGCACATGCAAGTTTGCATTTAGTACAGCAACAACCTGAGTTTGTGACACGGGGTGTCACAC
>JAUNZO010001500.1:0-54432 GCA_031894775.1 Chloris gayana | reverse complement strand
CACCAAACAAGGTGAAATTACGCTCCAATGAATTCCTGTAGCTTTTCAAGATATGGAACCAAAATTGAACATTTTGGTTCTTCACGAGCAAGTCAGCAAGCACATTTGCTACAAGAAGTAACCCATTGATGTTTATAGCTAACTCCATCACCATTGTTGCCAGTTGTGGGTGGTTCTCCGGATCTGTACTTCCAAATGCAAGTACCTTGAACACGTAAGCAAATTCTGCTTGTCAGAAGCTTCTAATGATATTTGGCTTTACGGTTCCGAATCTTGCAATATTTTGGAATCTACTTATGATGATAATTTTGCTTCCTGCGACCATATGTGAGGTAGTTGCATTACCCATTCACTGTCATCCACATCTGAAAGGAACTGAACAACAACTAAAGTCCTTACAAGCATGAATGTTTCATGTCTTACTTCTGAAAAATTACTGCTTTTAAAGTGTAAAACTGAGGAGAAGTGAGTGTGGACCATATTATCATTGCAACAATACCCGACTAGGCTTTTCTTCCCAACTCTATATGAACCAATCACCAGGATGACGACACCGGAGCACCAATTGAGGAACTATCTTGTATCAGAGCTTTAATCAACTCCTGCTTTTCTACAAGGTCACTAAACATGAAATTATCAAGATAGAGATAGGTATCATAGGGTCTTTTATGCATCTGCTTGCATCCACCCAAAAGAATAATGGACTCTGTCATATTTGCAACAGCAGTTTCCAATTTATCCGTAGCAGCTTGTAGGTCATCGTTAGCAGATGTAGTCCTTAAAGAGCCAAAAGGTGGACGAGTGCGTTTAAGAGGAGTTGACAAGGAAGATGATGTTTTCACCTGCTTTTTGTTAGAGATCTCCTCAAAGGTCTTAATGTTGAAGGTGTCGAGCGCATAGTAGCGTTGGTACATGGAATCAACGTGCATCCTGAGCTGCAGGAGGATCTTTGAATTGGTGATGTATCGCCCCTCGGCTTCCTCGATTACAGTGTGAATTCTCAGCAGGAGAGTTTGAAGCCTTTCTAGTTTGTCCTCGATACATGCTCTATCCGTGTGCTTCTTGATTAAGAAAGAGATGAACCGGCTCAGTATTTCACCTGATATGATAGATATGACTGACTCCATCGCCTTGTTGGTTCATCAAGTAGAAAATGAATGCGAGTTTGTATACACAGCAGTGTACATACAAACGAACTGGAAAGATAAACAACATTCTTTAACAACCTGGTGCAGCTTGCTGCATTATTCACACGACTTTTTTATATATAATAGGGAAGACTTTGAACATGGTCTTTGAAAAAGCCATGCAGCGCCAACTATATGGTTGGTGGATTATTACTATAACAATATGGTCACTATTTCTATCAGTGCATTTTTGGTTGTGTTGATAGATTCCTTGTTTATGACATGTCTTCTTGTCGAGTTTGTTTAGTAGTGTTAGCTGGGGACATGGCAGACAGTATCTGTATTCCTTATGCCGGATGATTATCTCTCAAATTTTGATGGACAACGTCGTCCGCTCTTGCTCGACACTTGTCCATTGGAAGGCCCAGGATTTGAATGGTGGGCATTCAAAATTTGTTGTGATATTTTTTTACATCATAAATTATGTAGCCAAATCATATAATTGACAAGAAAGTTTACAAATGATCGGGATGAAATAACAATGTGAGAAGAAAACTCACAAATTACAAGACAACCTTTTGATTCTTAATCACAAATTAAGCTCTAGAACTTATCCTTAATTAAACTTTGAAAATTACCTTTTTTAAAAAGGAAAACTCTAGAAATTACCTGATGGTGTCGATGAGCGACCGTTGGAGCGGCGCGAGGAATCAATATAGGGATAGACGATGTGGGTCATTTTTTTGCTATTGGGCTGTGGTGGGTACAGACAGGTGGTGTTTAGATGGCATCTTTCGACGGGACTGAACAACGTTTTTTCCCTTTGTTTTTATGTATATACATGTATTAAGTTATATGTATATAATTTTTTGTCAAAAAATAATGAGTGTTTTAACTGAATACCCTTGAATTGAAGTGGGTCCGCCCCTGCACTTGTGCACCTGGTTTAACAAAATCTTCGTTCACTTTATTAATATGATTCTGACCCATAAGTCTTTTTGTTGCAAATCCACACTCACCCACTAGATTTTATTGAAAAACCACACTAGTATGCACAAGCTTAATCAATTTCATGTGTTTTAGAAAAGAATGATTTTTTTTTGCTTTCTTTCATGTAATGCAAAGAATGATTTTTGTTGGTGCTAGACTGCATTGAGAAAAACTTTGACATTAACGAAAACACGAGAGATCCTTATATTTATGCATCGGGTAGTTTAGATCGTCAAACAAGTACCTCACCCATGGCATTGGTCCCGGCCCATTCTGCACAAAACAAGAAGCAAACGCTTGCATGACTATTATGACTTTGTGGTGGGCCGACTTCTGCTGTTTTCTAATGGAGCAAATCATGCTGCGACAGCCCAAAAAGTTAGGAGGCTGAACGTACATGGACTGCTGATGAAGAACAGCTTATCAGATACGAAACCAATCGAAGAAAAAGAGTCTTTGTTTTATTAGGTAGATTAGTTTGGATCATATTCTAACTTCTACTAACTCTCTTATCTAAATGTAAACACCCAAATAGACAACATGATGTACAAGACCTCATATGGGGTAAATCTTACCTATTCGGTACTACAAACCACAAATCACAAATGAATGTATGTTTATTATCCTTCGGGATGTCTGAACTAATATAAATCTAGATTTTCTTTCTTGATTGATCTTCAACTACACAATGCGCTCGTACATATCTAAAATATCCCGATGAAAAATAGAGTGTTGATGCTTCCCATTATCGTGCGAAATTTGGGTCTCAGAAATAATCATAAAATAAAATATCACTATTTTCAAAAAATAGGTTGTTGTGTTATCCATTATCGTGCAAAATTTGGGTCTCAGATTCAACCTGTATATTAATAAATAGAAAAGGTACAAATCATAATAATAGGGTTTAAAACAGACTAAGTGAATTATTTGGGGGGGGGGGTAAAATAATTTTGTTCCTTACAAAGTACCATAATTAAATCAGCCTCAACATAAATAAACCATCAAAACTTTCTTATAATAAAAAACAAGCATATTCAAGGTACATCTCAAGAACCATAACTCACACTTGCTAAATTCTTAGCGGTAACCTTGACATGGAACAAAGCTTGACCTTAATTATTGGTGATCTTAATGCTCTTTTGTATAATGTAGCATTTTCATCCTTACTGGTTCCTTTGGAAATGGTAAATTTGTAATTAGGCTTTCCATTGAGTTATATGTGCTAGTACTTGTGGGTTTGTATAGAGTGTTCAAATCTAAATCTTCTAGAAGTTTCCAACAATGCAACATCAGCTTTATGGTCTTTGTATGTGAAATGAAAATTTCTTTCTCGGTGCATAATTTTATTTCACGGTTTTATAGGTATAGTAGAACATTAAATTATTGATAGGTGACGCTTGTCGATTGGGGGTCTTGGGGATTGATTTGCATCATGTTGGATGAAAGACATCTCCCCTTCCATAAATATCTCTTGCTTTATCATTATTTTTTTCTGCTGTAGGATGTAATTAATAAAAAATGAAAGACCTATGAATGGTCTTACGGAACACAGTCGGCTCAATGGGACATATGCTGACTAATCCACCCCATGACAATGCATTGGTTGATGTGATGGAGTTCACGAGAAGGAACTAGAAGTCCAAAGTTTTTGTTGAAAGCTAAGTGTCTGCTGGTGGCATGTCCCTATTGGCTGTAGTTTAATCGGGGAAGGAAATGTCAAAGATGTCACATTTCAACAATATAGGGTATCCATTTTAGTCTAGTCGATAGGTTAGGCCACTTGAGCGATGGAGGCCAATTTGAGTACGTAACATGTATATCAAGCTTCCCGCATAATTATCACCCTCCTTGTTCACTCTTCCACTGCCTAATATGCTCTTTCAGTTTTGCAGTTCATGGAAACTGTTATGTCTGCAGTTGCTGGTGAACTTGTATGCCGGCTTTTCTCCTTCATCATAAACAAGAAGTACGATTTGGGTTCGGGCTATGTAAGCTTGGAAGAGAAAGTGGAGAGGTTGCAGCATCTCCTGATCAGAGTTCATAGCGTTGTCGAGGAAGCAGATGCACGATATATCATAAACTCAGGCATGTTGATGCAGCTTAAGATTCTTTCCGAGGCAAAGTATCGAGGCTACCACGCACTGGATAGCTTCAGATTTCAACACCATGAGGAGAGCTCCACAAACAAGGTTACCAACTCATAGTTCTCTTCTGCACCAGCTATCAAACGTCCTCGCACAATTCTTGGTTCAAAGAATAAGGGCAAGGTTCTGAATCCTGAGGTAGATGACGCACTGGAAGCCCTAGAAACAATTGTTGCTAATCTAGCCGAGTTCGTTGCACTTTTGGGTGGCTGTGAACAAATGTCTCACAGGCCATATGATGCATACCTTTACATTGACAGTTTCATGTTTGGTCGACATATAGAAAAGCAAAAGCTCTTGAGCTTTTTGTTGGAATACAGCCCACCTAGTACAACGGCTGTGCTTCCAATCCTTGGTTCTCTTGCAGTTGGCAAAAAAACATTAGTCGCCCATGTATGCTCTGATGAGAGGGTACAAATGCATTTCTCTTCAATTTTTCACTTGAACGGAGACAACTTCCTGAGATTTATGGAAAATGAAAGTCCCGTACCAAGGAGAAAGCTTGTGATTGTTGAGTTTGTTTCAGATGTGGATGATGATGAATGGAAGAAATTTCACTCTTTGGTCTCAAGTATTGGCAGAGGAAGCCAGGTGATCATCATAAGCAAACTTGAAACATTAGCACGGTTCGGATCCGTAAAGACCATTTCTCTTAATAAGCTGCCGTATGAGGAATTCTGGTACCTCTTCAAAATACTCGCATTTGGAAGTGCAAATCCAATGGAACATCCAAGACTGGTCCCTATTGCAGAAGAACTCGCCAAGGAATTGCAATCAGAGGGATCACTTGTTGCTGCCAATGCGTTTGCAGATCTGCTGAGAAACAACTTGAAGGCCCAGCTTTGGCTATGCATATTGAATAGGTGCAAAAGAGTGGTTGAGAGAAACCTCTGTATATATGGCGAGCAACCAAAATTACGCTTTCAACAAGGTCAAGAAGTAGACATAACAGAAATTGCTCTGCATCCTTCTTCCTCAATTCGCATTATACCCTGTAATAGTTGCAATAGAACTGTGAAGGAGTTACCAATGATGACCCTGAAAGAACTTCTGACAAAACCTGCTGTGAGACCAAAAGGATAATTTAAGCTCCTGACATGGGAATCAAGGTTACCCCATTATACTTCATTTCTTCACTTCGTTTCATATAAAGTTCAGAATAGGCCAGAGTGTACTACTTTGTTAGGCACCAAGCGCCTAAGAATGATATTGTAATGTTGTAATCCATCAAGGTGACGTATGGTCAGAACAATGGCAAAATTACATATGAGTATATGAAATTTTCTTATGTTTGTCAAGTATGTTAAAGTTTAATGCTCAATCAAACGTATATTGTGCCACCTTGTACCCTACTATAAAAATAATTTTCTTTCCAATATAGTTACAGGAGTGAAATACACCCAAGATTCCTAAACTATTCATGAATAGTCATATGGGTCCATGTCACTCTCAAAATGACCATTTTCGTCCACAAGCTATTCCCGGATGGTCATCCAGGTCCTCTAAATTATAACGACCCCCTAGATCCCTGATCTATCCATATTGTGTCACCCAGGTCCACATCGCCGTGACCCAACCCCCTCCATGTGTGCTGCCACCGCACAGCTTCTCTCGATGCAAGCGCCGCTGAACCCACAAGACGATGCCACCTAGAAGAAGGTGTGGTCTGCCCATCATGGCTCACCGGCTCACCCTCCCATCCAACCTCGCTCTTGTGTGCTTGTCATTGGGTAGAAAATGCTACCCATGTCTGGCACTTGTGTGAGCCATTCCGCCACCAAGAGGTGGCGTGTCACGTGTGGGGAGGACGCCATACATCGAGGGCAATTGAAGGTAATAGGCAACCTATCATCATGGGTAATGTGTAACGGGCATAGACAAGTGCGCGAGAAGGCGAGAGCATGATGGTGAGAACGAGGCCGAATGAGAAGGCAATGCCACGACGGGTGGAGCGTACCTACTAGCTTGGCGTCGTTATGTAGGCTCGATGGTGCTCATTTGGACAACAATTGAGTTGTCGTGATGTGGACCTCATTAACACAATAAAAATAGATTATAGACCTAGAAGGGTAGTCGCTATAAAATTTGTGGACTTGGATGACCATTCAGGAATACTTTAGGGATCCAGGTGGTTGTTCTGAGAGTTTGTGGAGCTAGATGACCATTCCTAAAGAGTTTAGAAAACGATGCATTTCACCCTAGTTACATATATCCTAACCATTCTAGCCTCGCCCAAAACATTTCCAGATCTATTTAATAGTAAAAGGAGATGAACTTTCTACCCAACCGCGTAGAAGAAAGAGAAATAGCCTCTAAATTCTCACAAAAAAGCAAAATATCCGGCCTTTAATCTCTATCTATGTAATCTCGTATAGAAATCTGGCCATCAATCTCCTACCTAATTAGATCTTCAACTCGGTCTCCGTTGTCCGTTCCTCCCTTAGGGCCTCATCAATTTTGTTAAGTATGCCTCTCCACCTTAAACCTAAATCAATCTTAAGAAAATCATCACGCCGTTGGTTCTTGGATCTGCCAGGTCCCTCGCATGGTTGCATGCTAAAACTCAACCATTTCAAAATCAAATCGAGCTTGGATGATTCACTCAGGTTTCATGACGCTGAAACTCCCGTGGAGTCATGATTTGCCAGAACAAGAGCAACCTCGTCAAGAAATTTCTCATTACCTCGATGCTGCATATAATCTACGTTGGGCCATAATTACACGCTCATCGTCTCTCCTCCAGGCTTGTCCTGAACTTTTGGGCGCTTGCAAGGGTACTATACAAGCTGTCAGCTGTGTGAGTCAGCAGTAAGTGGCCACCGTGATCAATGAGGATATGCTGCTTCATAGTCATAGACAAAGAGTATGAATCTACGCGAATATGTAACTTATCTGATTTCAAAGGTTTTGTTCCTTGCGGCATGTTTTCATAATCACTTTGTGAACTCTTCCATGGGTATCCAGGTGAAACATCCAGGAGATCTTCTGTGGCATCATCTGATTCTGCATTACAAGCTGCAGATGGCCTTTGGGAACATCCGAACATGCATAGCGGTTTTTAGTTCACCTAACAATGGTCCCGGGCTCCGGCAGCAGGTACGTTGTGCTAGCTATGCGGCCAGCCGGCCATCATTTGAGGGCGGTTGTAGCCGGTAGGCTGCAACGTTCATTCCCTTTGGCTTGAAGACCATACCTGTAACAGCCTAGGCACTGTAAATAAAATTTCAAGTGTGTAAATTCAAATTTTGGATAAGAGAAACCGAATTGGAATAAGATCAACGCTTCATTTGAATTTTCCGTCGCCTTGGACCGAAACTCGTCGCAACACGTCAGCTTGCCTCACTTTCCCACAGCCCACCCAGCCCAGCCCAGCCGCTACAATCAGTTATTCCACCTTTCCCCCTCGCGCACCATGCGCCCGTGAGCACCGCCACCTTTCCACGCTGCAACGGCTCCGTTTGCCGCCCAGCACACCGCCAAGCCCTACCTGCTCCCGCACTCACCCTACAAAACCCCGCACCAGCCGCCGCCTCCTTTCCCAAACCCTCCTCACGCCGCCAGGGCGCAACTCCTCACCAAACCCTAGCCTCCGCCGTTTGCTCTCCCTACCGACGCCGGAGCGACCAGTCGCATGGGTAAGATCCTTTGCCTCCACGGTGTTCTACCCTCTCCATTGAGTCCATGGGTGTTGATCTCGTCGTGTTCCATGCCAGCTTGAGGACGAGCGGCCGAGTAGTTTCTAGCCACTTTCTTCCGCGTCACCGTTCGTCTCCGCCAGCGAGCCTCTGGTGAGTTCATCCCCTGTTCTTGCGTCATCGTCGCACGCACTCTCTCGCTTGCTTTGACCTAGCGGACTTTGATCCCTCGCAGGCCCGGAACGGTGATTCACGTGGTCACCATCTTCCCACGACGCGTCGTCCGCCGCCCGCCATCGCCGATCTCTATCGCCCGTCGTCGTTAGGAGCCCTCCATCCGAGCTGAACCATACGGAGCCTTGCTGGTGAGCATACGCACCCATCCCCGGCCTTTTCCTTCAGGATTAACCCTGATTTCCTTGCTTCCGTCGAGCTCCGGCCGCCACACGCCATGGCCGTCGTTGAGTTGTTTGGCTAGGGGCTCACTCATGTCTTCTTGAACGGCCCATCGGCTTTGCAAAGTCCTCTCGAATCCCGTGCGTGCGCTAACGGTTAGAAAGGAGGGAGATTTGTTGGTCTTCGTCGGAGTCTTGAGGTCCGCCGCCGCGGTTTGTGGCACCGATAGTGCTCCGGTGGGTTTTACCAGCTAGGTTGTAGCGCTTGAGTTTCGCATGAGCTCGCGCTCCCTGCTGGTGCCCTTGGTTTCGAGTTTGGGTGAAGTGAGAGGTTTTCACCTTTGCTCCGTCGCGGAGTTGCTAACTCCGGCGAGCTCGCGCCATAGCCTTGGGGCAAGCCGGTCCTCCGGGCCAAGGCTCCCGTGTGCGTGCAAGAGTGCGGTCTCTCCTGGTGTGGTTGGTCTCGTCGCCGGCGAGCCGCAGCATCGGGGCGCGTGGATTCCGGCGGGGTGCGCCCTATAGCATTGGCGGCGCCGCCCCTCCGGTGTTCGTGACGTCATGGTGATGTCATCATGGGTCCCGCCCGAGCTTGGTGGATCCATGGGTTTTGGTTTTTGAATTTTTCATGGACTCGGTCCATGTGGACCGAAGAGAGAGAAGGATTGCTTGAGTCTCGTGGCCCACCAGACACAGTGTGGACCGAGGAATATTCCGAGGGAATATTCTCTAGTTGCCTTTTCTTGGATTTTCCTGAATTTCCATAATTCCATTGATATTTGGAAATTCATATCTTTTTCCTAGAGCGTTAGAAAAATATGTGGTCACTTGCATTGGACTCGTAGCGACGTACACTACACGTTGGTGTAGTTGTTAGCTATGTATTAGTATCATAATTTCTGTCCTTCGTTTCGTTTATTACCTATTGCCTCGTTGTGCGCGCTCGACCCGTTCTTCGCGATTTGTGTGTTAGAGCGTGTTGAGGAGTTCCCGCGGAGCAACAGTTTGAGGAGTTTCCACTAGAGCAGCCTTACGAGTACCGCGACCCGCACTGGGACTAGCGTTTCCAAGGTAAGCCGCAATCCTTGACCACTCTTGTACCTATTTAGTAACTTGTATAATTTGACTCATGCATATGAACTTTTACTTGCACTTGTAGAATACCTATGCCATACTATGCTTTCCTTGCCACTCGTTTACCATACGATGTTCTCGTTGCTACTCGCATGCTTCATGATGCTTGGTTGCTTAATTGAACTCCACATGATGATTATACATGTTTTTGTGTTAAATAAATTGTAGTTGCTTCCTAGGTGTTGTGTTTCTGTACTAGATACCTAGTAGGACTTTGCAAGGGCGAGTGTAGGTGATTAGGTGCTATGGGACTTTTGGGGAGTCCCTATTTGGAGAGTGCCTCTTGCGGGCACAGTGGTGTAGGAACTTTGGGCTATGGAGTTCCTCTTGTGGTGGTACTTGTTGTTGTTGAGACTGTGGTTTGAGGAGAGGGATTGGTGACTTGCCCCGGTAGCATGAGGACCGATGCTTAGGTTGCTTGCTCTTTGGTTTACTAGCATACCACGTGACTCGTATGGGCGAGCTGGATCGGGATGCTTAGCGGAGGACTAGCTGGCCCGCCGTGGTGTAGAGACAGTGTTAGTGGGTTTTTGGAGCTTAGTCTCAACCCATGAGTAGAGGATACCCCACCTGGCTAGTGGTATGTCTTTCACACCTTTAGGACCTTTCTTTTCGTGTTGTGGTTAGAGGATTCCAGACCCGAGGGACGGGCGCCACTAGTCGATGCTATGTTGATTGATCTTGTGAGTGTTGTTGTGCTTAGACCACGGCGGTGGTCCTATGATATGGTACCTCTTCACGTGAGTACATATACTTACTCTCTGTGGAGATATATAATCTATACGTATGGCCTAGCCCAAGAATATGGGCACTACCTTTGAGGGACACACTTGATTAGCATTTACTACTTCTCCCATCGATAGGTGTTTTACTTCCGGCTTCGAGCTGTGGTTCTAGTGGAGGTGTGCTTGGACTTCAAATTTGACCCTTATAGGATTGTGTTGTTTCTTGCAAGGTCACTTATAAAATTTGACTAATAATAAAACTTGATTCCCATAGACTTGAGGAATAATTGCTATAGGTGCTAGCCCTTGCCTATCCTTGAAATATCCAAGCATGCATACATTGTTGCTAGGTAGTTGCGGCTTGCTGAGTACTTTATGTACTCATGGCTTTCCCACTTTGTTTTTCAGACGTTGGTACCGAGGATCCTGCCGAGCCGACTGTCGGTGCCGCCGGAGAGGAGTGACAGTCTCGCCTCCACTCGAGTTTGCCCGTGGATTTGGAGTTCCATCACCGTTTCATCATGTGAGACGCTTCCGCTAGTTTTCTTATCATGTTACCTCGTTGGCCTACGTGTCACGTTCTTGTACTCATGATGTTGAGATTTGAGATTTGATACTATGCTGTTGGATGATATTTACTATCCTGCCTTGCTTTGATTCTATATTATGATTTTATGACGCTAAATTGTGATGGATGTACGTGCCACGATCCTGAGAGTGGCAAAGAGGTACAAAGGGCTCGGGTGTCACATTTGGTGAAATTTGGGTCCTCATAGTTGGTATCGAGCCATACTTGATCGTAGGAACGAGACCCGTAGAAAATGGACGTAACCTTAAGGACATAATCTAGAACTCGATCCGTTGAACTTCAATTCATCAAACTATGGAATCTTTCTCGTCGATCGAAGATATCGACTCAAGATAGGTTGAATGGATAATGTTTGCTATGTTGTTTGGACAAATGTTCTTGGATGCATGTCATTCTTTCATGAAGATTCTTTCAAGATTTGAAGGAAGTGTTGGATAACCCGTACTGATCTTTGGATTTGTGTCCTTGTCAACAGATGCCAAGAGGAAGGGGTCTTCACGTGCGGTTTGAGCAGGCTGCGATGGAGGTTGACGACCGGGCCCCCGGAGGACGTGGGCGTGGCGAGAGGTCGCCCTGTGCCCGTAGCGGCCAAAGGTGCTGCTGGACGAGGCTGCGACAGGAGAGGCCGTGGTCGTGGAGGAGGAGCCGTGGGTGCTCGTGGCGGAGGACGTGGCCGTGGGCGAGGTCGCGGTGGAGAGGCACCACCGGATCCTGCAGCGAGGAGTACCGGAGGGTGCTGGACAGCAGGAGGCACCAGTACCACCTCCACCGCCACCCCTCCTCGGACTCTTGCGGAGGTGATGGCGACCCGGACCAACATCCTTGGAGGACCGATGCAGATGCTACACCACCAACGCAGCAGCAACAACAACAACAACACGAGCAGCTTCTACACCAGCAGCCACAACAGTTCGCAGGCCGCGATCAGTCGGACATGAGGAAGGAGGCGTTCCGTAGGCTTCAGCTGGACACGTTCTCTCACCGCACCGACCCTTTGGACGCCGACAGCTGGCTCGGGACGGTGTTCAAGCAGCTACCGATGATGGAGTGCACCGACTCTAACCGTGTGTCACTTGCTACTTACTTGCTCGGAGGCGCAACTAGCTCGTGGTGGGACACCTACGTTGCCAACCACGAGGACACCGACAATATCACTTGGGAGGAGTTTGAGCGTGAGTTTAGAGCACAACACATCCCCAACGGGGTGATGGACAAGAAGGCCGATGAGTTCAGGAACTTGAGGATGGGAGCTATGGGAGTGCCCGAGTACTATCGGAGGTGGACTGAGCTGTCGCACCACTCACCGCGTGACGTGAGCACCGAGGAGGACAAGATTTACTACTTCAAGAGAGGTCCGAGGGCGGAGGTCTGGTCGCACATTGCTAGTTGTACCTCTCTAAAGCGGTTAGTGGACAAGTCTATTGAGGTTGAGGACGGACTTGAGAGGGTGAGGCGCTTTGAGTCTCACAAGAGGTCCGGAGGACAGTTGGACTGTTCTAGAGGATAGCAGATGGCAAAGTTCGGTGGACAGCAGCAGTTTGCACGTCCACCACGAGGACAGTCCGGCAGCTTTGGTTAGAGACCTTTCACTCCACAGGGTCGGCAGTTCCAGCGAGCACCAGGCACCACAGCAGTCAGGTTGGAGACCGCAGAGCGATGGGTTGCCTTTCGCCAACAGGTGTTACCATTGTGATCCGGCGGGGCACAAGTACTACGCGTGTCCCAACGTAGCTCGGAGGACCCCCAGCAGCTTCACTACACCCGGACCAGCCGCTCCACCACAAGCAGCAGCAGTTCCGCCGTGCACTCGCGTCTAGTTCGATCGGCAGCCGAGCAAGTAGCCACAGCAGAGTGCTTCACGTGCCAGGCCTCACCACGTGAGAGCGAGAGGACGTTCAGCGAGGCTCCCGACATCATGCTTGGTGAGTTCTTAGTTAATTCCTGTTTAGCTTCTGTTCTTTTCGATACTAGTGCAACTAGATCGTTCGTGTCGTCTCGCGTTCGTTTTGAGGCTTAAGATTCCTACCGTCTTGCTTGACCTTCCCGTGGTCACTAGTTCTCCACTTGGTACATCGAAGTGCATGTTGGGTTGCAACAAGATTCAGATTCTTATTAAGGGGGTTCAGTTCTTGGTCGATTTGATTCTCTTGCCTTCTTATGGAATTGAGGTGATTCTTGGTATGGATTGGTTGACCAAGAACAAGGGAGTAATTCACTGTGAGGAAAGGATAGTGACTTTAGTGAATCATCGAGTAATTGCTCGTGAAGTTCTCGCCAATTGCTCCTAGATTGCCAGCGCAACTTTGTCACCTTCAGGGTTTGTCACTTGAGCAGATACCGGTGGTTTGTGAGTATCCCGAGGTTTTCCCATATGACTTGCCAAGACACCCACCAGATCGTGATGTTGAGTTCGTGATCGATCTTCTCCCTCGCACGACCCCTATTGCTAAGAGGCCGTATCGGATGTCATCTGATGAGTTGGTGCTCTTGAAAGAGGAAATTGATGATCTGTTGAGGAAGGAGTTCATTTGCCCAAGTGCTTCACCTTAGGGATCCCCTGTTCTGTTTGTGAAGAAGAAGGATGGTACCGATAGGATGTGTGTTGACTATCGTTCCTTGAACGAGGTCACCATCAAGAATAAGTACCCCTTGCCAAGGATTGATGAGTTGTTTGATCAGCTGAAGGGTGCCAAGTACTTGTCATCTATTGATTTGAGATCGGGCTCTCATCAAATGAAGATTCGTGAATGCGACATTCCTAAGACCGTCTTTGTGAGTAGGTATGGATCCGTGTTACCGCGTTGTCATTTCCATTTGCTATCTATCATGCCCGATCGCCCCTCCTTGATTTTACCTCTTATCTTTCCCGGATAGGTATGGGCAGTTCGAGTTCACTGTTGCTTCCTTTGGCTTGACTAATGCCCCTGCCTACTTCATGAACATGATGAACTAGGTCTTCATGGAAGAGTTGGATAGGTTTGTGGTGGTGTTCATTGATGAAATTCATGTGTACTCGAAGACCGCGAGAGGAGCATGCTCAACACTTGAGGGTTGTCTTGGAGAGATTGAGGGAGAATCAGCTGTATGCAAAGTTCAGCAAGTGCAAGTTTTGGTTTAAGGAAGTGGCTTTCTTGGGGCATGTCATCAATGCAGATGGAGTGAGTCGAGGATCCAGGGAAGATTAGGACTCGTTGTGACTTGGAAGACCCCTCAGACAGTCAAGGAAGTCGGAAGTTTCTTAGGGATGGCTGGTTACTACCGTCGCTTTGTTGAGTGATTTCTCTCGGATAGCTCGTCCCATGACGGAGCTCTTGCGGGGATATGTCACCTTTGCTTGGACCCCGGAGTGTGAGAGGAGCGTTCGAGAGCTCAAGACTAGGCTGACCACCGCACCTGTGCTCACCTTGTCGGACCTCGCTCGGGACTTTCGGGTGCACTCGTGATGCTTCTACTCACAGGATTGGATGTGTGCTTATGCAGAACAGGAAGGTTGTGGCTTATGCATCGAGGCAGTTGAAGAAGCATGAACAAAACTACCCCACTCGTGATCTTGAGCTTGCAGTAGTGGTTCATGCTTTGAAAATTTGTAGGCACTATCTCATCAAGGGCAGGTGTGAGATTTTCACGAATCACAAGAGTCTCAAATATATCTTCACACGGTCGAGTTGAACATGAGATAGAGGAGGTGGCTTAAGTTGATAAAGGATTATGATTTGAGCATCAACTACCACCCTGGCATGGCAAATGTTGTTGAGGATGCGCCGAGTCTCAAGGCCTATTGCACTAGTCTCATGTCGAGTTAGTCGGAGGTGTTTGAGGAGATGATGAGGAATGGAGTGGAGCTCATCCATGAGGGCTATCTCAATGAGTTGAGGATCACAAACCTTCTTGGAGATCGGATCAAGGAAAAACAAAAGGAGGATAGTCTTGTGGAATCAATCAAAGAAAAGACAAAAGAGGATAAGGCTCATGGCTTTAGAGTGGATGAGGATGGTGTACTATGGTACAAGGATCAGATTATGGTTCCTAGAGGTGCAAGGATTCGAGATGAGATCTTGCGAGAGGCTCACCTGTTCTCGCTACTCGATCCATCCAGGGAACACGAAGATGTATGAGGATCTTCGCACTCGGTTCTGGTGGGAAGGAATGAAAAGGGACTTTGCTCGGTTTGTGGGATTGTGTGACATCTGCAGAAGGATAAAGGCCGAACATCAGAAGCCAGCTGAATTGCTCAAGCCGCTCTCGATTCCCATGTGGAAGTGGGAAAACATTGCTATGGTCTTCATTGTTGGATTACCTCGGACCCCTAAGTCACATGGTTCTATTTGGGTGATAGTAGATTGGTTGACTAAGGGAGATCACTTCATAGCAGATCAGTGGCATACTACAAGGTGGGGGAAGCTTGCTAGATTGTACATCGACAACGTTCCGAGACTTTATGGTGCCCCTCTCACCATAGTATCAGATCGTGGACCTCGGCTTGTGGCTAAGTTCTAGCGGAGTGTGCATGCAGGTATGGGCACTGATTTGGACTACAAGTACAACATATCACCCTCAAACGGATGGTCAGACAGAGCGAGTGAAGCAGACCTTGGAGGATATGTTGAGAGCTTGTGTGTTGACCTACGGCAAGAATTGGGAAGATAGTCTCGTCGTTTGCTGAGTTCTCCTACAACAACAACTATCGGGCAAGCATCAAAATGTAACCCAATGAGTGTTTGTATGGGAGGAAGTGCAGGACACCTCCGATGTGGGCATAATTTGGAGAGAGATCCTTCTATGGGCCGGACTTCATCGGAGAGGCCGAGGGAAATGTTGAGCAAGTGAGAGAGCATATTAGAGTTGCTCGGAGCAGGCGGAAGAGCTACGTAGATAAGAGGAGGAGAACTTTAGAGTTCTTTGAGGGTGACTTTGTCTATCTCAAGGTCTCTCCACTTCGTGGAACACGCAGGTTCCACGTGCGTCGCAAGTCCTTGGGTGTTGATCTCGTCGCGTCCCGTGCCAGGTTGAGGACGAGCGGGGCCCGAGAGTTCAGAGCAGTAGAAACAGCTGAAAACTGTTTCTACTGCTCTAGATATGGTCTGAGATAGTTCATGTGTCATATATTATGGATACATAAGTAACAATTATGAAAACATTCATTTGTCCAAATATTTTGATTTCTAAACTAAAATACGAAATCAACAGTCAAGGGGACAGTAGTGTAACATGATAATAATTATATACATGAGTGTAATAAAAATATTAATTTTGGTATGTTCCAACAGTAAATCGAAATTTTCAGCTTATTCATCGTATGGCAAACCAAAACTAATAAATAAGATAAGATAATGAAGAGTTGTGGAATCTTTCACACAAATTTGATATGATCCAAAGGAAAAGTTTTAGGGGGAAAAGCTCTGCAAAAAAACAATTCTAGAAAAAAGTAATATACTAGAAAAATAGTAAAGGAAGTAAACAAGAAGTGGTAATGCCTTTTTGTCGGGGACATATGAATCGGTGCATAAGATCTGATTCATAGATTGTTAGATAGCCTGCGCAACAGCGCGTAGTTTATTAATAAAAGGAGATGAATTTCCTACCATGGTGCCTACAGAATGAGAAATATCTTACCCTAAATCCCCACATCACATAAAACAGAAGAAATCTTAGCCCTCAATCCCCCTCATGCGAACGAGACCGACGATTTTGAACCATTATAGAATGTCATTTTTTAAACTCGAATTACAGATCATGTTTTGAACTCATTACTATCAAGTGATCAGATCAATATCATTTAATTTTGTACTGTTGAAATAATCTTGAGTAATTTAAATAACTCACCTAAGAAGGATTCTAGAGAATTAAGGACAAGGTTCGAAGATTCTCCGCTGTCTAAATATTTGAACATTCAACGCTCACTCTGGCTTGTTTCTAAAAGGACAGAAAATAGCTACAACGTTGGGCCTTAAAAAACAAAATGAAATGTTGCTAGTGGGTATCTATGGGCTATCACGGTATCACCTTGTTCCATGCATTGATTTAGGTTTGGGCCTATTCTGTTCATATGATGTCATATACCTCGTTTGGAACTGAGCTGGTTATAGTGGACCAAATCCGTGAATATGTTTCTCCCTATCACGGAAAGAATTGGAGGCTTGAGGTTCATTTGGCATTTTTGACCGTTCGATGTTCAGACATACACTTGAACTGAAAAATGGCCTAACCCTAGCCATCCGCTTGTATCTCTTCCCTTTCTCCACGACCATCCTCTCTCTCGCTCTCTCTGATCTGTGTCTCACTCTCACACACGCACCTACGATGTGGATGCATGTGCCTGGCACCGAGTGGCCTCGGCGGCTATGCCATAGCAGGCATTTGGGAGACGTGCCATTGATATGAAAGAATGTTTTTTTTTCTAGTAATGCCAATCAAAAGAGAAAAGATTTCTTTTTTAGTTGTAAGTGAAAAGTATCTATTGCCTCAAATCACACAATTTTTCATAATATTTATTTATAATTAAGAGTAGTAAAATGCCTATATAATAATTCTATGGGGTTTTAAGAGGTGTCATTCACAGATAAAATTGCTAAATTTGTTTATATGCAAATTCTTCTACTACTTTTTTTTCAATGCCCAAAACAGGACAACCGAAATATAGCAAAAAAAAGATAGTTACACTCCAAACAGACCAAGGATGGAAAACATACCTATAAGTTGAGGGTAGTAGGGTGACTGGAGGAGACAATTATGACATGCATTGATGACAAAAATAATAATAAATAGAAAGAATCAGATAATAAAACAAGCCAATCTGAATCGTGGCACAACGGGACAATTTGGATCTATAGTAGTACTCTTTTTTTTAAAAAAAATAAAAATGCTTTATGTACAACTGTTTCGTCCAACTACCGTCTAACCAAGACACATGCAATATTTTTGGGCCCATGTGCTATCATGTTTTTGTAATGGTTGGACACTGTTTAATTTGAACAAATTGAGTTGGATCTATAACAATACTCTTTTTTAAATGATGCAACTATGGTACATGTTTGCACACATCTACAGAATCCATAAAACTAGCATCCATTCTCTAATGTGATGTGATATATTAGTGGGACCTACTTTGACCAATGATAACATCACTAACAAAAGTCAATAAATGCTGCTACATAAATATCAATAAATTTGAATCATGTTCGAGCCCTAGTTCAACTGATAAATTCATAGGGATTAGGGTTTAGCTAATTTTCAAGAAAACATGCATCATATGGTTTACCATAACATACTAACCACCCAAGGTGATAAATTCTTTTAGGGGCCATTCCAAGACTTCTCTCCTTTGGAGGTCAATTTCGACTTCAAACCTTTTTTCAAACTTTGCAAAGTCAGACCTCTTTCTTGAATGTGAAGTAGTTGGTTGCCCCTATTCTTTTAGGGACATTTAAGGGTGTGAAACCCATGGTAAAAAGTGAAAATTCCCTTGTTAAAAAAATTGCAGAAAAACATATTTGTGATAGTTTTGAAAATGATTTGTGCTAATTCATTACTGAGCATCTTTTTGGAAACATTCCAGCAGCATATGAACTAAAATTTGACAAGTATTCAACACATTGATGTAATTTCAACAACATTTCAACACTATAGCAAAAACACACTATCGCCACGGTTGGGGGCTCTACAGCCACGGTCAGCCCCAACCGTGGCTATGTTTCCGAGACTACGAGAAAACAATCCGTAGCCTCGGAAAACGGACCAATCGTGGCTATAGTACGCCACTATAGCCACGGTTCACTATGTCAACCGTGGCTATAGTGGCGTACTATAGCCACGGTTCTCTATATTAACCGTGGCTATAGTGGCATACTATAGCCACGGTTCGACATGTAAACCATGGCTATAGTGGCATACTATAGCCACGGTTCGGTAAACCAACCGTGGCTATAGTTGACACCACTATAGCCACGGTTGCCAAAGTGAACCGTGGCTATTTACTTTTTTAACAATAAAAAAAATAAATACACATTAAAAATAATAAATTATAATTACATAACATTAACCATAATTACATCACGTTAACATTAAAGTATTACATCACATTAATATATACAAATATTTACAAAATCCATCAAAGGTTTAATAATGTGAACATGACAATGTTTTTTCAAACTAAGTCTACACTATACGAATCTTCAACAACATCGGGCTCGTACGGTCGTTTCGAGCCGCACCACTCGAAAAGTGCCCGATGCTCCTTCGTCACTTCACTTTGCTCGTCAAAGAACCGACCACGAGGACTGATGACCTCCCTAAGCAAGAAACGGCACATCCTAGCGACAATGTAGTACATGTCGTTTGTACTTAGATGCTTTCGCACCGTTGAGAATCCATTCTTGGAGATTTCATTCAATATCTTTCTGTCCGTTATCATTGCCTTTTCTAGACTTTTTGTTCGCTGTCAATAAATACATAAAAGTTGGTACATGATAGACAAAAAAATAGAAAGAATGTAAATTAAACAGATGCAATCTTAGCGTACCTCCTCGGTGGTCTCATGGGTGATGACATTCAAGTAGGATGCAGCGGAGCTCGAATACGCACATGCGTAGTATCCACAGTGCACACTACCTTTTACTTGCTTAATGCACTGTTAAATAGAGTGAATTAAAAAATATCACTCTATTTCAGTGATAGCAGCATAAAAAAATTAGATGTGACGCGTGTCTTACCGGAAATTTATGACGAAAGTATATTTGTTTCCGAATTCTATAACGTGCCACCTTCGGGTTCTTTACGTAGTTCAAATAAGCACTACAGTATTGAGAAAAGGGTATTATTGCATGAAATTATCGCTATTTAATTGTACGTCCGTACTTACCAATTTATAACGCTCACGATATCTACGTAGCGATTGGAGTCGTAGTCAAGGCTATCCAAGACTAATAGATATCCAATTTTTGGCATGATCAGGAAACAAATCCAATGACCACTGCAACAAAAGATCGTATTCGTTAGTATGTCATCTATCTTTATGATCGACGAGAGGAAGGTAGTGGTCGAACTTACTCGAAGTGGTAAGGCGCGTAAATGGCGTGACAATCCTGCCATTCCCTGAAGCACCTGTAAATATAACCTGCAGCTCGACCCCTAGCTTTTGTCCTCATGGTGTCCTTCGGTTCTTGTAACTCTTGTGGTGTCTTATCCTTATATATCTTGTCTTTCTCATTTATCCGGGGTTGATCGCACTTTGATTGATCAAGCTCGGATTGAGATACCCAACCTTCCAATCGGGTCCGTCGTATCTCTTCTTTTGAAATGCTGAATTCAAGCTACATTAAAAGCAAAAGGGAGTGTGTAACATGTACTGCAAAAAGTAGGAGACAAGAAAAAGATGGATGGAGGCACTTACATGCACCACAAGGTTACGAAGGTCGTGTCCATCTCGCCGAGGCGAAACATAGTGTGGATATCATTGAAATATAGTCCAAGGGTCGAGTCACCGGTATCGTTGAACACGTCCCTCGGAAGCTTACAGGTGATCACATCCACTCCTTCTTTCGCTGCCGCTACGTACCAGTCATGCAGCTTCCGCATCTCCCACGGTAGGTTTGACAACATGTTTTTAGATACGAGGGGTTTGCCAAAGATGAAATTTGGGAAGTCCTCATTCTCGTCACGACCCTCAAATATGTCATCATCGTAATGTACCAATTGACGAGGTTCCGTGATTGGCTGCACGGGTCCCTTCCTCATTCGCTCCAAGTATTTCGTGACATGTTCGAGGTTGCGGCTTTGACGGATCCACCCCCGTAGGCGTAATCATCCTAGGAATTACAGGAGTAATCTCCTTCCGAAGAGGCTCGATAAACCGAGGCTCTTCATCCAAGGCTAGGGTTTCACCTTCGGCTCGACGGAGGAGATACATTACCCTTCCGGCTCGACAAGGGGCAGTATTTGTTGCTCGAGGGTCCTCATAGCTGTGTACTGTGGCGGTTTCTTGCTGCGGGCTGTCTGCGAGTATAGGACTCATAACCGCTTCATGTCCTTGTTCATCTTGTTCCTTAGCGGCTGAAGAAGCACCCGACAAAGGAGACGGTTCTCCTGCTCCAGCTTCATCCCCGTGAATTGTTGACTCTCATGAACTGATCCGTGTCCGGACAAGGGGGAGGGGAAACTCGTGGTTTCGAGAGCACAACCTCACGCCGTTTCCACATGATGAACGAACCGATAGCATCATGTAGAGTTATAATCCCCGCGTCGGGTATGGGGCACTCAATCTCGTGCTCCTCACATCCTTGGTTGACCTCCTCGACGGTAACACGGACGTACTCGGGTGGAATATCCATGTTGTGGAGTGTTCGTCCTGGAAGTGCTCTACCGGTTGCAACCTTCATGGTCTTTCCCTTGTAACCAAACGGCACATGCAGCTCACAAGGACATTCTTGCGTTATCACTTCCCCTTCTAACGGGAGGTAAAGCTAGGCGAAGTGGTTGGGACGGTAGGAGTCGTATCGGGGATACTTCCACTTCGCAGGTCGACTTGGTACATCTCCATCTGTCTCCTCCACTCTTCCTTGTCCCTCTCCTCCTTATCTTTCTTGTGAAATTTATGTTTTTTGTACAACGAGGCGGAAGAGCTAGAGGAGAAACCCTCTTTCCAAGTTGCCTTGGAGGACACCGCTCGCACCCGCCCGCCATGCTCTTTGGTCCCTACAGCAAGAGAGAGTTGGTCTCGTGATATTCGGATTGAATAACACCAGATCGCGTCTGCGACTTGATGTCACCCGTCAATTGCTGGATAACTTGCGCCGATTCCGCGTCCATCGGAATAATCTCCCCATTTTCATCCATCTTAGAGTGCGCACGGACCCAATTTTTGGCACGCGGCTCGAGGCCCTCTAGTGGATCAGGCTTCCCTTCGAGCACGGAGCTTTTCTTCCATCGCCTTCCACTCCGGAATCTTTTTCTTGTAGCCGCCGGGCCCAAGTGTGGCTTGTACTTATTTTTCCTGTTCAGCTCTAACATCTTTGCACTAAGGTCCTTGGCAGGCCCAGCTGTCTTCTGCTGAACAAATTCTTCCCGATCCTGTGGACTTATTTGACCATAATCGTCAAAGGGTGTTATGCCACGTTTCACATAACGGCAGTTTAGTCGGGACCTCCATTCTCGAAAGATATGTGACATTACGGTCAGCGTTGCCTTCTTGGCTTTCTCGAGGTCCACTGGTGGGAAGAGGATGTGTGATCTAACGGCATTCCACATTTCCTCTTTACGCTCTTGAGGAACCAGCTTCCATTCGGTACATGTTATTTTGCATTTCTCCCCGACAACAACACCACAACGATTCCGCCATTTTGCATGGACACCCATTGGTTCAATAGGCTCCCGGTCGGCGGGGTCCGGTGTTGTCACCTCATATGTGCCCTCAGCCTTGTTCGCGGACCGTTTACCCCCACGCTTGCGCTTTCTAGGGGACTCATGGGCCGGTATGTTTTCCGTTTGCTCCTCATGAGATGTGTCTTCGCAAGCCATGGAATGTGTCGCTTATGCGGCCAAGGCACGACGAACACTTCATCGAGGAACCTACCATATAAAGAATCATTGAAGCTCGAGTAATATGCTAATACGGGAAACATGAAATATTTAAAGAAAGAATCACATTTCACGTGATACCTCTTCCGAGGGCACGTAATCTGGGTGCTCATTAATACCCCTACGTTCACGACGCTGGGGGGAGGGGTGAGGATCCTCTGGTTCTTCCCATTCTCCACTTGACGAGGAGCTTTCATGGTTCATATTCACAACATCCTCCTGTGTATACTTGGATCGGGGGATGTCTTCCGGATTATCTTGTAATGGTATCTTGTCCGCCATTATAGGGATTTGATACCTTTAGCGTAACAATGAAAAGATTTAGTAGCAAATAATTAGAGGAAAGAGTTAAAATAGAGAAAAGATGACAGAAAAGGATTATTTAGCATTGGCATCGGAACATGCATAGCATCATAATCAAATAGAAGAAGAGGAAGACGAGATAGAAGGACATACAATGTAGAACACTTTCATAAGAAAGGCAGATGCACACTATGCAATGCATACCACAATTTATACAACCTCGAGGTAAATAGGTCAGGATACTTGGGTATCCTCCGGAAAATCAAATGTAATGTGCCATACACATCACAAAGATGATCCGGAGAATACCCAAGCATCCGACCATGTCTACCTAAGGTCGTACGAGTTGCGGTATGTCTTGCATTTTATTGTACCAACCTTCCTAATGAAAGACACCCTACATTCTACATTCTTCTACCCCATCTTCCCGTTCTCCTAAATATGCATATGCTTATCAAGAGTCATCGTCATCTACCAAAAAGTTAGAATTTTTTTGAAGACTTAGTTGAAAATATATTTTTCCAAGAAAAGGAGTATATTCCATGGCATCGGAACGGGGAAGAAGAGGATGCAGCTGAGGAGGAGGGACATACAATGTAGAACACTTTCATAAGAAAGGCAGGTGCACACTATGCAATGCATACCATAATTTATACGACCTCGAGATAAATAGGTCGGGATACTTGGGTATCCCCGGAAAATCAAATATAATGTGGCATACACATCACAAAGATGATCCGGGAATACCCAAGCATCCGACCATGTCTACCCCAGGTCATACGAGTTGCGGTATGTCTTGCATATTGTTTGACCAACCTTCCTAATGAAAGACACCCTACATTCTATATTGATCCCCCCAGCTACCTCCCCTTCTATCAACAATCATCATCCGCAAAAAGATTGGATTTTTTGCTCTCAGTGCGGGTTGCCAAATCAACGGCCATCCAACGCTATCGTTAAGGTCATCGACTCGTATGTCAACATGTTTCCAACATCCGAGGATGCGGTCCATGCTGTCACACTCATCTCACTTTGCCCGCTTTCATCATCGAGCATGGCTAGACCATAAAAAGTGAGGAAAGAGAGGAAGAGATTAAAGAGAGGTAAAAAAATAGAACAGATAGGATGAAATAGTTTTTATTTAAAAACAATGGTCTAGCCATGAAAGAGAGGAGAAAAGAGAGGAAGAGAGGAGAAAAAAGAGGAAATAGAGGAAGAAAGGAGAAAGAGATAAAGCGAGGAGAAAATAGTTTTTATTTGAAAAAAAATGGTCTAGCCATGAAAGAGAGGAGAAAAGAGAGTAAGAGAGGAAAGAGATGAGAAAATAGGTGGCTAATGTATAATTCGGATAGCCACGATAGATAGGTGGCCAATTTTATACCATCGGTTTAGCCACAATGGATAGGTGGCAAATGCATACACAATATTAGCATGCTCAAAGGCTCCAAAATGCCATACTAAATAAGCACTGAAATCAGCACTAAATAAGCACTGAAATCAGCACTGAAATCAGCAATAAATCAGCACTAAATCATCTCAAAATAGCAGTACAATATATCCTATGCATAAACATGAATCATACATTTAAGCTCCAAGAACTAAAATACTAAGTGACATGTAAATAAGTATACAGGGCTATCCATAGATACAGATCATGGCCTTCCAACAGTTAAGTATGCTATGTTGACTGAACTGTTTAACATGGGGGGGAATACCAAAAGGTCAATTTCAAAGTTCGAACACATCAAATGAGTACATTTTTCAGAAGTAGATGAGCCTATATAAGCATCGGATGCGATAGAATATATTTGTTTATAACATGCGATAGAATAATTAAAGGATGCTTTACAATGCTCTAAACATTTGATACCTACAGGACTGTTCGGAGATACAATCAGGGCTATCTAACATTTAATCATTAGACCTAGACACCGAAGGAACTGCCTAACAAGTAACATGGAAGGATGGGACCGAAACAAAGGCAAGCAACCATGTTCTACCACATTGAAATACAAGAATACTACAAACAATGCTACTTTGTTTATGACTCAACAAAGGATCAGCTGATTAAAAAAAACAAAGGATCAACTCGATGGTTTCACACTTGATCCGGCCAATATATCCTATGCATAAACATGAATCATACATTTAAGCTCCAAGAACTAAAATACTAAGTTCGGAGATACAATCGGGGCTATCCGAATCATCAATCAATTGATAGCAATGCAGAGCACAAACGAGCTAGCGGTGGAGGGGAGGGGTGGAAGGGGAGAACGGGCAGGCGTACGGGAGGGCTCCATTGGGTGAGGGGGAAACAGAGGGGGAAAGGGAGAGGGCATACCAGGAGAGGAGCTCGGGCGGCGGGGAAGGGGAGCTCGTGCTAGCGAGGTGGAGGCCCGGCGTCAATGCCGGCAAGGAGGAGGGCCGGCGTCGGGGAGGACCGACGAGGAGGAGGGCCGGCGTTAGGGCCGACGCGGTGGAGGGCCCACGAGTAGGAGGGCCGGCGCGAAGGGGAGGAGATCCGGCGCGGGGAGGAGCTCGGGCGGGCGGGGAGGAGATCCGGCGCGCGGGGAGGACCTCGGGCGGGCGGGGAGGAGATCCGGCGCGCGGGGAGGACCTCGGGCGGGCGAGGAGGAGATCCGGCGCGCGGGGAGGACCTCGGACGGGGAGGAGCTCGGGCGGGGCGGGGAGGAGATCCGGCGCGCGGGGAGGAGCTCGGGCGGGGAGGAGCACGAGGGCGGCGCGAGCTCGGGCGGCGCCGGCGGCGTCGATTTGCGGCGCGCCAAGGGTTAGGGTTTGGGGACCCGCCCGCCTTCCCTTTTATATGCCGCATTAGCCACGGTTGGAGATAGGTCGGTGGGTCCCACATGTCGGTGGGACAACCAATTCCAACCGTGGCTATTGAGCTCCCACCGACACGCGAGGCCCGCATGTCGGTGACACAACCAATAGCCACGGTTGGTTCCGAAACCAACCGTGGCTATTGTTTCCTCCGCCCCACTTGTCATTGAGTGTTTATTTTTTTCTTGTGTAATTTTTCTTTTACTTCTTCAATTTTTATTCTAAAAACTATAATGACTTTGCACCTAATTTTTTGCATGTCACTTTTTTAGTTGTTTACAAACACATATGTATTTTTTGTTTTTTCTACTCCATTACTTTTTAATATAATATTTCGTCTATACAATTGTTTTTCTTCACTTTTACATGACCCAAATATTTCAAAAAAATTTAACAAAATTACAGTAGATTTTAATTTGTATGACAGATGTGTGTGCCAATTTTCAATTCAAAAATAATAAAAATTGTGCAGATAAAAAAAATCAAATGACACCATGTTTTTTCTATTATTTTGCACATTTATCATTTGCAAACTATAAGCCCGTTTGACCTACATTTTGGCATGCCACTTGTTTCCCGAGCATTCGAACTCACTTATATTTTTTATAATTTTTTTAAAGATTTTTACAAAAAAAGTAGTTCAAATGGGACTATGCGTCTCGAGTGAGTGGAGTTTTATACTCGAAACTCATGTTGTTTGGTACCAAACATATTTATATGTTTTGAAAAATTGAACCAAAAATTCCACGTGTGTGTTTATTAATGGCATGCATACCGACCGAATGTTGAGGTCAAAATCGATACGGTTTATGAAATACAAAATGATTAAATAAATGTCAAAACGTACCCTAAGTAAATTTGAAGAAAATTCAATAAAATAGTTTGGAGATTCTAACAAAACAAAGTGGAAATGGATAGATTGGAATTTTATACAAATTTAGAAACAAGAATCAGTAAATTTGGACAATATTTGAATTCTATATACATGTTTCAAAATTTAAATAGAAATTAAAAAAAACACAACCTAAATGAACTAGTGGATGAACTACTAATGGGCCTCATATTAAGAGTGAGGCCCAAATCACTATTGTTATTTTAAAAAATATTATTTAATTGATTTAAATTGTTTAAAAATAATTAAATTACTATCTTACACTTAAAAATGTATATATACAAATTTTAAAATTTAAACCTAAATGTATAAATAAATTTTAAAATTTATATCTAAAGAGTAAATGTTTTTTAAAATTTTAAATTATACCTTGTTATTTTTTGATTTCAAATAAAAATTGAATCTAAACATTATTTATTCAATATTTTAACTCAAGTATATATATACAAATTTTAAAATTTAAATCTAAATGTATAAATAAATTTTAAAATTTAAATCTAAAGAGTAAATGTTTTTTAAAATTTTAAATTATACCTTGTTATTTTTAGGATTTCAAATAAAAATTGAACCTAAACATTATTTATTCAATATTTTAAATCAGTATATATACAAATTTTAAAATTTAAAACTAAATGTATAAATAAATTCTAAAAAATTTTGGCCCACGGGCCCGACCACATTGACCAACGCATTAGAACACGATCAAGGCCCAAGGCCCACGAGGTAGTTCAAGATCAAGGCCCAAGCACAAACAGACGGCCCACATGGCAGAAGCAGGCCCGTAATATATCAGTAACTTCAACACCATGTGCGGAGTGGAGCTTATAAGTCGGCACGAGCGACTTTGGGCGGGCGAGGTGGTACTAAACCCTCGCTCGCAGCGCACTCGCCTAGCTATAGCCACGGTTGACTTCTTCAACCGTGGCTATTGTTAGGGTTTACAATAGCCACGGTTGAAGAAGTCAACCGTGGCTATAGCAGCGGTTGTGAAATTATTTAATTGTTGATAATTTTATTTATGTGGCTGAAAATTATTAACGGGTAGACTTATTAAATATTTATTAGCAACTTTTAGATAATTGTTAAATGTGGTTATTTAAAAGATGTTAATTGATTTAAGTGGCAGAAAAATAATTAACAATTTATTAAATCCATTAACGTTGCTGAAAATAAATAGAATATTATTAAATTAATTAAAGTAGATGAAAAATTATTTAAAACTTGTTAAATTGTGAAAAGTGACAGAAAAAATGGAAAGGTTATTAAATTCATTTATTTTGCTAAAAATTCACTAAAATATTATTAAATTAATTAAAGTTGCTTGAAACATATATATCTGAGTACATCATAGGTACATCGCAATGGAATAATAAAGGTACATTATCCTTGAACGATTTTTCCTTCGCAATCTGTGCGTAGGTATGGCATTCCTTGATACGATAGTTTTGCTTCAATGACTTTAAATTTTTTCGGATCCACGAATAATGGAACTTCATCATACTCGATTGTATGCATCTTGATCGTCGACCCCATCCACTCCAAGTATTCTTTGTTTACCGGGAATAACAATGTGCTTCTTCTCATCCTTTGGATCGAGTATATAGAACACTTGTTCTCGCTACCTTAGCAAGTATCCACGGGTCATCTTTATAACCTACATTCTTCGGATCGACGACGGTTAACCCGTATTCATCGACCTCCACCCCACTTGGGTGTTTGACCCATTTGCATTTGAAGACAGGAACTTGTAAATCTGGTCCATAGTTCAGCTCCCAAATTTCCTCTATGTACCCATAATATGAGGTGTAATTGTTATCGTCATCAAGGGCTTCAACTCGAACTCCGTTGTTTTGACACTTACTTTTCGTGTCCTTCTTTGAAGTGTGAAAAGTAAAACCATTAATGTCGTACGCCCGATAAGTCACCACAGTCTTTGAAGGTCGGGCAGCTAAAATTCTCAACATTTTCTCATCCATCGAGTCTCCACGTGGAAGGTCTTGACTCTCGAACCATGATGTGAAAGTTTTCTTGTGCTCCTGTACTAACCATGCACCGCTTTTGCCCCGAACATTGTTTAGTTCAAGCTCCTCAATGTGTTTTGCGAAATACGGGGCAACAATACGTGATTGTTGCAGTACAGTAGAAATGGGCTTTGTCAACTCGTTTATATTCGCGGTCGGTGAATGATTTTCGTCCTCGTATACCTTTTCCACTTAACCTTCCCTCATGACGAGACACGGGTACACCAATAGATCGACCGTCTTTAATATAATCTGCACAACACTCAATAATCTCCTCGGTGGTGTAGCCCTCAATCATTGAACCCTCTGGATGACAACGAGTACGTACATAGCGTTTCATAACATACATGAACCTCTCGTAGGGGAACATATGATGCATGTACACGGGACCCAAAGCAGATATCTGGTCAACAATATGAAGCATGAAGTGTTCCATAGTATCAAAATAGGATGGCGGAAAGCACATCTCGAGCATGCACATTGTTTCCTTTATGTGGGTTCGTAGGTTATCCAACTCGTGTTTATTGATCACCTTCTTTGAGACTGCGTTCCGAAGTAGCACAAACGAGTTATAGTCAACTTCAACCATTCGGATTTCACAGCTACGATGGCGATAGCCGAAACACCGAAAGTAGTGTGTGACAGTCATGAGTGTTGTAACCACTTATCTTTAAGTCTTTCATGTCCACGAGATTTTGGACATTCGATGAGAAACCGGTCGGTGCTTTAATCCCGTGTAGACACTTCAAGAACGCTATTTTCTCCTCACGCGTTAGGGTGTAGCAGGTCGGCGGGAGGTAGTACTTTCCGTTCGCTCTTTCTTGCGGATGGAGCTCCGGCCTAATATTCATCTCTACAAGGTCTCTACGTGCGTTCGATCCATCCTTTGTCTTACCGGGTAGGTCAAGTATAAGGCCGGTAGTGCTGTCAAATACACCTTTCCCAATGTGCATCCAATCAAATGCATGAGTCACTTCCAATTCTTCCCAAGTACTCGAGATATCCGTAGAATATAGAAAGCTTCTTATACGGCGTTGCAGCTTTTGACTTTGCAACTCCCTTCACGGCCTTTCCAAATGTAGCTTTAATGTTTTTTGTCTTATCAAAGACATCCCTAGAGGTCCAACGTCGAGGTTCTTCGCCGGTCTCAATCGTACCATCAAATTGTTTGGCCATCCGTCGATACGGGTGGCTCCGATGTAAGAATCGACGATTTCGAGTGTACACTGTCTTCTTGGATGATGGAAGATACACGTGTGATGTATCGTCAACACAAACAAAGCATGCCTCCTTTCCTTTCACCTGGCCCGAAAGCGCCCTTAACGTCGGGGAATCGGTTACGGTCACGAAAATGATCGCTTTCAACGTGAAGTAGTCTCTTCGGTGCTCATCCCACATACGCACACCTTCCAACCATAGTTTCCGCATGTCTTCAAACAGTGGTTCCAGGAAGACATCTATGTCGTTCCCAGGTTCTTTCGGTCCGGATATAAGAATGGACAATAATATGTACTTCCTCTTGTGGCACAACCATGGGGGGAGGTTGAACATTGTTAGCAGCACAGGCCAAACGCTGCGAACGTTCCTCGTCATACCAAAAGGGTTCATTCCATCCGTACTCAATGCAAACCGTATATTTCTTGGCTCGTGCGAGAAGTCGTCACGGTGGTTACGATCGAAGTTTTTCCACCGGGTTCCATCCGATGGATGACTCAGCTTATTAGGGTCCCTCTTACGTGTATGCCATGTCATCAGTTCAAGCATCTCTTGGGTTGGCAAATATCCGTCTTATGCGATCGACCACCGGTAGGTACCACATGACCAAGGCTGGAACCTTACTATCATCGTCGCTACCATTGACGATACTCGCTTTTCTTCCTCTTCCTGTCATTCTTTCCCCTCTTATTAGTTGTGTCTACATCATACTCCTCATTCGTCTTGTAACGACTTCGTTTGCACCTTGGGCATCTCACGAGGTCCTTGAACTTCTCCCCCGGTATAATATACAATGATTTGGACATGCGTGGATTTTTTGCACACCCAGACGACATTGGAGATATCAGTCTCTTAGCATAGTACGTGTTTTTTGGTAACAAGTTTGGCTTTGGCAGCGTATCCGAAAGAAGATCCAACAATTCAGTGAAACGGCATCCGACCACCCATGGATGGCCTTCGGTTTCATGAGTTCGAGAACTGTACGTAACACGAGTATTCTCTTTAGAACATCCCTTAGACTCCTCAAACAATAAATCCTTTGATGCCTTCTCTATCGTTGCAAAGTTATCAAGCCCTCTTGTTGTCCCCGCATTGAGTAAAACTTGCGGCTCAACATGACATAACAATTCCTCAACATCAAAATCAGTACATTGTTCTTCTTCGACATGAAAATCAAAAGTCTCGTCAACTTGGACAAACTGTTCTTCTTCAACTTCAATCGGCTGCAACTCAACTTCGACCGGCTCGTCTTCTCCATGCTTTGTCCACCTCGTATAATTCTCCAGGAAACCCCTCCTCACTAAGTGAGATTTGATTACAAGTGTATCGGTCCACAATTTTTGATTCTTGCAGTCCACGCATGGACAATATATTTCTTGTCTTCCTAGACGCTTAGCATGCTCGACAGACCCTCTTAAGAAATACATCGACTTGACCTCGGAAATATGCACTTAATCTTGACTCTTCGTACATCCATGTTTTGTCCATCTAAACAAGCATTACGCGAATATTAATTATAATAAAATAATTACTAAATCAAATAATTACCAGTATGAATATTAAGTATTTATAGAAAATATAAGGAAACTAATATATTGCATAACATAATGTGCTAGAATTAATAATATTAAATAATTACTAAATAATCTATTTACCATTATGAATATTATATATTTATAGAAAATATAAGGGAACTAATATATTGCATAAGACAATGTGCTATCATATATAAAAAACCCACTATACAAATTATTATTAATTGACTCGAATGTTTTAATAATTAAAGCTGTGCTCTAGGGGTCTCTCTCAAGAGAGCATAAAGTAGATCTTAAATTGACATGAAAAAGGCTTGTAAGACATGATTTTTTTGTATGCAACACAAGCACATGATATATGAGCTTATTATACACAACTCAAACCAACAAGAAACCTACAAACATGAAGGAATTTGACAAATCGAAATCAAAACCTAGGTTAAATGGTAATCCAAAATTCTCCATGATTACAACACTATAGCAACAAATAATACATGGGATGAGTTTCCCTTACCACGGAGAACAAATTTCTGCAAAAAAACGAGATCAAAACCTTCCCCCTCGGTTTTCATTTTTTTACTCAATTTTCGAGCCGCCACACTTGGACTGAGCTCATGTTCTGTCCGAACGCGGCTTTTATACTGTGCAAAATAATAGCCACGGTCCACTTCTTCAACCGTGGCTATAGAAGAAACTATAGCCACGGTTGGTGACGTGGACCGTGGCTATTGGTGGAGGCCACTGTAGCCACGGTTCACAAAGCCAACCGTGGCTATAGTGGCTTCTATAGCCACGGTTCGAAGGCAGCCAGCCCCGCCACCTACTGTAGCCACGGTTTATTTTCTTTGCCGTGGCTACTTCATTTTGGGTGGCGTGGCTATATCGAGTTTTTGTTATAGTGCAAGTGATTTTTGACAAGAATTCAACACATAGCATAATTTGGGCAACATGTCAAATGATTTTTAACATGAATTCAGCACATGGTACTTGGACATCACATGACCATGAAATATATCCAGCAAAGATATAAGTTCAACAAAAAACATAAAACAAGTCACCATTACATGCACACATGAAACATCACATTTAAAGACCCAACATCTGCAGCGCCATGCCTCCAACAAAGCCAACCCCAAACCACATGAACTCGTCACGAAATGTGAGAGCATCCATACGCGTCGCTGCTCCGTAGCGTGCTCCTTCCCACAACATTGGAGCCCAAACGCCAACATCTCACTTTCAATGCCACCTGAAACCCTAGCCATGGTGAGCATGCCCATGCCCTTCCCCGCCATCTATAAAAGGACCTCTGCTCCTCCTCCGGTGGCTCACCGCCATCCATATCATCAACATGTAAGCTGCTCGAGCTTCCTACCCCTCGTGCCTCCTTCTTCTCCCCATACGTAGGACACCCTGTCTCCCGTACCAGATGCCCCAAATGCATCGTTCTCCCCACACCGTCGGTCTAGTTGAGCCGCTGCCCAACACCCGCTAGGCCATTCCCTTCACAGATTCTCTCCACATGCACACACAGTTCACACATCACTGCTGCCGGCACTCATGTCCAGCGAGCAGCCACATCTGCCCCGAACCCCAAATCACACCCGCAACCTCACTATGACATCCTCGTTGGGCCATAGATCATCGGAGAGCACGCCCCACCGCTCTCCATGCTCAAGACTTGCTATCAACAAGCTTTCCGATGAGCCCTACCCGCACACAAGTCTTATGATCTACGATGGAACCATGGACCAAAGTCGCCGCCCTATTCCACCACCCCATGAGCCTGGAACACCTTTTTCTATCGGAAAATAAATCCCAAAAGCCCACGAATATTCTAGAGAAACACATTTTACACTTCAGCCCGTGAGCATTACAATATTCCAATCCAAGTGTTGACAACTTTATAGAATGGCCCTCTGTGTTCTAAGGAATTACATTTCAGTCAGAACCTTTAAACATAAAGACCCCTGAAAAATGAAAATAATTTCAAATAGGCCCTTAGGACCATTCTGTTTTCACAAATAAACCCTTAGACCATCCAAAGGCCCTAACTTCTTGCTCGTAGCTCCATTCCTCGTGATTCTTTTGCCGTTGGGCCCCACCAATAGAAATATGGCCTCCTGCACTCTCCCTCTTGGTTTACTAGTTTTATTTTGGTATTAATTAATTTTATAATAGTATAAGTTATATTTCAAATAAATGAAGTAATCTAAGTTCAAGCCTAAATTACTTTTTAAATATCTACCTATTGAATTAAGGAGCATGATGGATGCATGTTGCAGTTGCCTGACCTTCAGATGGTATTTTCTGCAAATTAGAGAACTTAATTTGAAGGAAATTTGTATTTTCTGCAATCAAAACCTTAGCCATTAGCTTTTTTTAGAACAAATATTAATTAGCTTGTTGCTGCCTCTGCTTGCTTGCCGCATCAGCTAACCACATAAGAGATAGTTGCTATTGTTCTAAAAAATAAGCTACTATGGGTCTAATCTCAATGGTTTGAGATGTTAAAGACATCTCTCCCAAGTATCTGATGTCTTCGCTAGCATCACATATATATATCCAACACTAGACACTACCTCAAAACAGGTCTTTAGAGACGGGTTTTTACCTAAAAAGAGACGTATTTTTGCTCATCTCAGATTTCGCGTCTGTAAAAACCTACCCTTTAGTGACGGGAAATTCATTGTCTCTGCAAATCCGTCAGCCATAGACAATATTCATCCCTGTCCTTCCCTAAAAGTTTTAGTGACAGATTCCTAAACCCCGTTCCTATTTTCTAGGGACGACTGTCAGTGGCGGAAAAAGTTTTAGTGACGGGTTACTAAACTCCGTCACTATTTTTTTGGGACGTCTGTTTACAACTTTTAGCGACAGATTTCTAATTCTGAAAACCGTCCCTGATCTTTTTGTTCACTGCTGTTCTAACTGCTTCCCTCCAAACAAGCAATAGTCAATCTTAGATTTCATTGCACAAAATTTATTGCGCCTACTGAATTGCATAATCCATTTCAGTTTGTACACCACCTTCTAAATGAGAAAAAAATTCCAGTCCACACCATAATAGAGGAAATATCTAGTTTAGACCAGTTCAATTCAAGTCAATGAATCAAATAAGCATTTTCTACCCAAAAATCATTAGCCCTCCGTTTTTTTTCACATCAACAGAACGACTATGAATACTATAAGTGTAACAGTCCTATTATTGTAAATTAAATGATGTAATTTGAATTTCGAAAGCAGTGCAACTTTTGGAAAAATTCAAACTAACTATTTGAATCCTCACGCGTCGTGGACCTAATCTGCCACCAAGACCAACTCCACTCCCCTGTCCGCGGCCCAGCTAGCAACCAAACCCGGCCCAGCGCGCGCCACGGACTGAAGCACGAACGCCGAAAAGGTGCAACATGGCTCCGCCCCCAGTTGCCGCCCAGCAAACCTACCCACCCTACCTGCCCAGCCGCCCTACAAAAGCCTCCCTAAGGAGCCACCGCCACCACTCGAACCCTCCGCGCTGCCCTTG
Organism: Chloris gayana; assembly: GCA_031894775.1. Classification (NCBI taxonomy): domain Eukaryota; kingdom Viridiplantae; phylum Streptophyta; class Magnoliopsida; order Poales; family Poaceae; genus Chloris; species Chloris gayana. The sequence goes on along the minus strand of JAUNZO010001500.1, from coordinate 19,792 downwards.
GGCGCAAACCCCCATCGTCGTCGTACGCCAATGCCGCTAGAGCGGAGCTCATCGTAGGTGAGAATGTTGGGCACCAGCGTGTTCCTCTCTCGGTACTGGTTCATTTTGTCTTCACCTCCTTCGTGTTTCTTGCAGTGACCTCCCGTCGCCGGAGAAGAGGGAGCTGGTCCTTCAGATCTGTGCCCTAGGTGCGCGCGCGCGTGGTGCGTCGCCTGGTGTGCTTGGTTTGTGCACCGGCAAGCCGTAACGCCCGAGCGGTGGGATTCCGGCAGGCGCGCCCACTGTGGAGGTGGCGCCGCCCGCTCCAGCAGGTGATGAGGTGGCATGATGATGTAGCAGAAAAACACACCACGTGGCGCTAACGTGGCAGTTGGTCTGCTAAAGGGGCGTGCTGAGTCAGTGTAGTCTATGGGCTTCGTTTTTGAAATTTGAATGGACATGGTCCATGTGGACCGTAGAGAGAGAAGGGTCTGGTGCACAGTCAACGGGGGCCACGTGGACCTGAAGGGAATATTCCTCCCTGTTTTTTCTTTTTCCATGATTTCCTGAGTTTCCAAAATATCTTTAATCTTCAGAAATTCATATCTTTTTTCCTTGAACGTCGAGAAAATTACGCGGTCAGTTGCGTAGGAATCTTAGCCACGTACTCTACGCTTTGGTGTAGTAGTTGGCCATGTTCTAGTAATTTAATTTCTGCCTTTACAATTTGATATCTATTTTGTCTCGTTTTACGTGCCTAACTCGTACTGCGATCTGTGGTTGACCGAGGGTGTTGAGGAGTTCCCACCGGAGCAGCAGTTCGAAGAGTTTCCACCAGAGCAGCCGTACGAGTACCCCGACCCAGCCTGATACCAGCGATTCTAAGACAAGCCGCAATCGTTGACCACTCTTGAACCTATTTAGTACTTGCGTAAATTGAATCATGCATATGACCTGTTACTTGCTGCTAGTATCATACCTGTGTCATATCATGCTTTCCTTGCCACCGTTTACCCTAGTATGATCTGCTCTTACTACTTGCATGCTTAGTGATGCTTAGGTGCCTAATTGAACCCCACATGATGATTATACATGTTTTGTGTTAAATAAATTGTAGGTGCTTCTTAGGTATTATGTTTCTGTTTTAGCAACCCATTAGGTGATTGTGGGGGCGAGTGTCGGTGATTAGGTGCTTGGGGGACTTTTGGGGAGTCCCTATTTGGAGAGTGCCGGTTGCGGGCACACTGGTGTAGAAACTTTGGGTTATGAAGTTCTTGTGTGGTGATACTTGTTGTTGTTGAGACTGTTGTTTGAGGAGAGGGATTGGTGAGTGGCCCCGGGAGCTTGAGGACCGGTGTGCTTGCTTGCTCATTGGCTTACTAGCATACCACGTGACCCGTCCGGGCCCGTGCTAGATCAGGATGCTTAGCGGGGGACTAGCTGGCCTGGCGTGGTGTAGAGTTAGTGTTAGTCGTTTTTGGAGGTTTGTCTCGACCCATGAGTAGAGGATACCCCACTTGGCCGGTGGTAGGCCTTTACACCTCCAGGACCCTTTTTCCGTGTTGCGATTGGGGGATCAAAACCCCGGAGGACGGGCGCCACCAATCGATGCTTTGTTGATTGATCTTGTGAGTGTTTCGTGCTTAGGCTACGACGGTAGTCCTAAGTTATAGTACCTCTTCACGTGGGTACAAATGCTTACTCTCTGCAGAGATATATAATTTATACGTATAGCCTAGCCGTAGGATAAGAGCACTACCTCCGTGCGACCCACTTGGTTAGTTTACTTCTTCTCCTCTCCGATAGGTGTTTTACTTCCGGCTTCGAGCTGTGGTTCCAGTGGAGGGGTACTGACTTAAAACTTGACCCTTGCAGGATTGTGTTGTTTCCTGCAAGGCCATTTATAAAATTTGACTAATAATAGAACTTGACTCACATAGGCATCAAAAATAATTGCTTTAGGTGCTTAGCCCCTTGCCTATCCTTGAAATATCCAAGCATGCATACATTGTTGCTAGGTAGTTGCGGCTTGTTGAGTACTTTATGTACTCACAGCTTTCCCACTTTGTTTTTTAGACGATGGTACAGAGGAGCCCACGGAGCCGACCGACGGTACGGACGGAGAGGAGTGACGGTCTCGCCTACACTCAAGAGCCTCTAGACTTGGAGTTCATCATTCATCACTTTTGCATGTGAGATGCTTTGCTTCCGCTGTGCATTTGATGCTTCGACGCTTCCGCTAGTTTTTCTATCATGATTTACCGTTGGCCTGCGAGCCACGCTCTTGTACCCATGGATGATAAATGTTATTGAGATTTGGATGTTGTTGGACATTCTATGTATTTCCTTGCATTTGTTCTTTATTTATGATTATTTAGATGCTAAATTGTGATTGATGTACGTGCCACACTCCTGGGAGTGGCAATGAGGTACAAAGTTCCTTGGTTTCACACTTGGTGAAATTAGGCCCCTCACAATAAGCACAACTATTTTAGTGAGTAGTGAAGATATACATGCATACACAGAATGACTTGCAACTACTTTCTCGTAGCATAATCACTAAACCAACTATTAACTTAGTAATCAGAGATGTACCACAGGATCACTATTGGTGTCTGAGCTCTGAACAAACAAAACAAAGTCCTTGTCAACCCTGTTTCCTTTCGTAGTTAATTAGCGGAGGGTGTTACTAAGCTGCAACTACTAGTCGGAGATCTTGTCCGAGAACTCGAGCAAGAGAAGAAAGAAAGAGGAGAGGAGAACATACATATCAATGAACTTTCAGAACTTGGAGCGGTGGAGCAGCCCGATCTCGACGAGCTCATCGAACCGCCTCTCGACGGAAGGCCACCCGCTACCGCGGTCACCGTGGCTGATGATCTTGAGCCCCTTGAGCGGAACCCGAGCCCCTTGAGCGCGTGCACGGGTGCGGACTTGGATTGGCCAATGGTCCGGGCCCCGGCACCCCACGGGTCACCAACGCCAGGCGCCGTAGCTCCTGCGACACCCGCTTCCTCGCATCGGACTCTAGCGTGGAGGTGGCGTGGACTCTAGCGCGGGGAGTGGCGTGAGGGGGAGGAGCGTGGGCGGAGGCAGCATGGGGGAGGTGGCGGCCGTGCCGTCTTCCTCAGATTGGGAGGTGAGAGCTTAGCGTTTGGGACAGAGGATAGAGGGCAACATATAGAGAATGGTCGCGACGACGCTGGGCTTGGATGGGGTTGCAGGGTGGGAAAAATCTTTAGGGTTACAACCTTTTATATGGTATCCTACAAAGATAGAAAGGTACAAAATAAAAAAGTGTTTCATTCTCACTCAATTGGTTCAAGGTTCGATCCTGCATCCAGCTCGGTACAAAATAAAAAAGTGTTTCATTCTCACTCAATTGGTTCAAGGTTCGATCCTGCATCCAGCTCTCTTTTTTTCATGTTAGCCATGGCAAAAATCGGGGAAAAAATAGCACATACTGCAGAATGCATGATTACTATTTGGAAGAGAGCCAATTGCTTTACCACCCTTCCATGAGTCATAGGTAAATAGAACTTGTCACTACAGCTTCATATAGTAACAACAGAAATGTAACATTTCGTCCCTACCTGCTTTATCACTATGGACGAATTTTCAAAAGCCGTCACTATAACAAAACTCGTCGCTATTACGAGCAACTATAGGGACGGGATTTCTCTACCCGTCACTACATCTTCATACACTAGGGACGATTTTCAAAAGCCGTCACTACTATTAAAATCCATCCCTATTACTTGAAGCTACAACGAAGGGTTTTTCCTACCTGTCACTAAATCTTTTCCTGCCGACGGCTTTTTGTATAACCATCACTATTAGTTGGCTTCAGCCGATTAGTAGTGGCTTGGTTTAAAATACCCGTCACTATAGGTGATATAGTGACATGGCCTATTTACATATCACTAACTCGCGTCTCTAAAGGCCTGTTTTGAGGTAGTGAGACAAGCTACAAAAAACATTACATGTTCATGTCCACAAATGGTGTGTCACGTTTCATGGACTTACATTTACATGTCCTTCACTTTCCACCTAAATTGCCCGTTCGGCCTTCAATTTCCATTCTCATCTCAATTACCTAGCATTGTGTCCAAAAGTGATATTCCTATACTACAAGTGCTTTCCGAACCACTCGACGGATCATCGCCCTAATTAAGCAAGCATCTAGCGTAGGGCTTATCGAACAGGGATATTCAGAATCCTACTACATGCTATGGTTTTCATCACAACTCCAATAAACCTAATGCACATTATAGGCCTATAAGCATATAGTGATGAAATAAAAGACTTAAACATAATGGTTGTGCACCGGGATTGCCTTGAGCTAGACCCTCAACAGCTGGGTCACTAGTAGCAGTGTCTTCTCGTTCTTCCTCGTCCGTCACCACGTTCACCACCGCAGCTACATGATGCAAAGCTAATGTGTGAATTGATGAAAATATGATTTGAATATTTTATGAAATACATGGGAATTTCATCTACAACATGTAACTACCGAGTATAAAATAACTTAGGGTCTAGCGAGGGTGAAATGATTTGATTGTAACTAGCAATTTAATTTATTTCATCAACTCCCATGAAGCATTTAAATTACCATCCTATGTGCATGAAATAAAAATATCTACGTTGCAAAAGCTAGGTAAATTATGAGCCTAAATGCCTCTAGTCACTATGCACGTATTACAAATGGACGATAATTAATCTATACTTCAATATTTAGAGCAAGACTATAATTAATTAAGTGCTAAACAAGTATGGCAAAAAGGAATTTAATCTAATTAATTGACCTCTGATGATGCCAATCTAAATGCACCATAAAATAGTACATGCCTCAAGAATTCCAACAAAAATAGGTTTGCAATTTTTGAGGTCTCGAACTCTAGATATGAATTTTCTTAATTTATTTGATATTGTGCCTTAATTACAAAAATGCTATCAGGTATTTAAATTTAAACCCGCACGCTCGGGGCCACACCGAGGACCACAAGGCTCCGGATCCGGAGCAACCATGGCCACATGGGATCTCACCCGTGTGGTGCACCCCGTGGCTCGACGGCGCCATGGCCGGAGCTGGGCGGCGGCGGAGCTTCGGTAGGGTAGCGCGTGCTCGGGGAGGGATGGGGGTGGAGGTGGCTTGGTCCGTGAGCTTCATCGGAGCATTGGCTACACCGGCATGGTCTGCATCTTGGATGAGCTGGCCTCGGAGGTGGTACTCAACCGAGAGGCGGGGCAGCGAACGGTGGCGGCTTGGGAGAAATGGAAATCCGGTGAGTCCCTTGCACCACAATGGAAAATGAGGGGTCAGGCAGCTGCGTTGCGACCTTGCTCACGCTCGGGAACCGAGAAGAAGAGTGTTGCCTCACCGGAGCCCGAGAATCAACGGCCGAAACGAGGAGGGGTGGCAGCGTGGGCTCCGGGGAAGAACAGTGAAATGCTCCCAATCTAGCTCATGGTTCTTGGGGATCCGGGGAAGAACAGTGAAATGCTCCCAATCTAGCTCATGGTTTTTGGGGAAAACACTGCATGGAGCAAGAGGGATGCGAGGCGCGGCTTTGGGCGGATGGGCTCGGGCTGGGGTGGTCGGAGGCGGTGGGGCGGCGGAGCTTGAGCTCGATCGGTAATAGCGGCTCGGGTGGGAGAACGGGAGAGAAGGGGGAAAATGGGAGAGGGGTTCCAACCGGACCTTGGGGCTCTCCCTCGGCTCCCGACCAGGTGGGCCATGGCCAGGAGGCGGACGCCATACGGCCGACGTACGGTCGTGCTGGCTCGCGGGCCCCACGGAATATGCCACCGGCATCTTTCCCCTTTTCTCCATTTTCCAGGTGTGGTTTTCATCTGAAATGAAAAATCTAATTCAAGTATTTCCCAAGCTCAAAAATTATCGGGAAAATTTCGTTGGGTAGATCAACTCGACAAAGTGACATGCACGCTGAGTTTGATGCAAAATTCCTCCCCATTAAATTATATTAATTCAGGGAAATTGCTTAAAAGTTAAGCTTCTCTCGATTTAATTGGGGTATCAAACCTTGATAAAAATTGGTGTCCTTTGACCTAGAATTTTCTTTTGGCATGTGCTACAACATATATTTTTCGTAGGCCTCACTTCTGTTTAGAAAATTGACTAGCTGTTCAATCCAAAACGTATTTGAATTAATTGGCAACCCAAAACAAATTGCATGTCGATGAAAATTGTTGAGGGTGTGCTGCTAGACCGGAGACATGTTTTAAAAATGCTAACTCCCGAGGTTCATGACACGGGGTGTCACAACCCTCCCCCTTAAGAAAAATCTTGCCTCGAGATTAAGAAACAAATGGAGGAGGTAGTTTGCGTACCTTTGGTTTCCAGAGAAAATCCCGGATAATGGGTGCGAAAAAATTCTTCAGATTCCCAAGTGGCTTCTCTTGCTGAGTGCTGACTCCACTGGATCTTAATGAACTTCTGCGTGCCTTGTCGGGTAATCCTTTCCTCGACATTCACGATTTTAACCGGCCGTTCGTAGCATGTCAAGTCAGGTTGCAAGGGCACTACATCATCCAACACTCGATCAACGGGTGTTTTGAGGCACTTCTTCAACCGAGAGACATGGAAAACATCGTGCACTCCAGGGAGATTGTTTGGCAGATCAAGCCCGTAAGCAACTACACTATATCTAGTTAGAATGGGGTATGGGCCTATGTACCGCGGTGAGAGCTTGCCTCTCATGCCAAACCTTTGTACACCCTTGGTAGGTGAGACTCGAAGGTATACATGGTCTCCCACTTTAAACTCAAGTGGTCGGCATCTATTATCTGCGTAACTCTTCTGTCTGGACTTTGCGGCTTTTAGATTCGCTTGAATTTCCAATACTTGCTCCTCAGCTTGATGCACAAACTCTTGCCTAAAGATGGTTCTTTCCCCTGATTCGGACCAGCTGAGCTGGGTACGGCATCGGCGACCATAGAGAACTTCAAACGGTGCCATCTTAATGCTCTCTTGGTAACTATTGTTGTAAGCAAATTATGCTAATGGCTAACATTGATCCCATTTATTGTCATGATCCAGAACATATGATCTTAACATATATTCCAATATTTGATTCACTCGCTCTGTTTGCCCGTCGGTTTGTGGATGATAAGCTGAGCTTCCAATCAATTTCATTCCTAGAGAGGCATGAAGTCTGTTTCCTGAAACGTGTCACAAACTGTGATCCTCGATCGGAAATGATTGTCCTTGGCACACTATGCAAACACAAGATCCGCTCAACGTATAGTTGTGCATACTTTGGCGTTCGATAGTGTGTGCTCACTGGTATGAAATGTGCCACTTTAGTCAAGCGATCAACGATCTCCCAAATGGAATCAAATTTCCGAACCGTGGCGGACCGTAACGCCCGGAATCCACAAACACTCGGGATACACATTCATAGCTAAACATAAAAATAGGACATCTCGACAAGCATCTCCTTTTGTAAAAGATAAGCATCGCGGAAGCATACACAAATAGATATATATTATTATCAAATAACACACTACACTAATCAGAACATCCTAACCAAAACATATAAGTGAATTCCAATCGAGAGTTTAACATCCACACCAGACATAAAGTATTACCCTCATGAACTAAACTTTAATTATCGAGAATAAAACAAAAAGAGTGTTTAAAAGATCAAGTGTGGGACGTGCAGCTAATCCCTCTTTCCCTCCTAGAAATCATCAAACACCTGGAGGGAGTAGAGCAAGGGTGAGATAAAAATCTCAGCAAGCAAATTTATTTTGTCAAGCTATTTAAACCACAATTGTATTAAGCAACGATTTAAAAATATCAAGATGACATAAGTAAAACTTCAATATAGACCACAATGATAATAATTGGATAAGAAAACACCTCCAAGATCATATATGATCACCTCACATCCACAATAACATTTAAATGTTAGAAACTTCAATGAATGCATATGAATGCAATGCCATGTCCACTTTTACATCGCACCCCTCCTCGGGCAACGTACGATGTGTACCGATACAGATCACAACCATAGGATTGTGATAAACTTCAATGCAAATGAGATGAGATAATCATGCTCATGATATGCTTCATATGTCTCATAATAAGAGAAAATACCACAACTTCAACTTCATTTATCATAGAGATATGATAATAGGCCTCAAATGAATAAATAAGCAACATGACATAAATAAGCCTCAAATTATCACCAACATTCAGATTATTATTAAGTGGCAAGGTTCTGAACATTAAGATGTAGGTGATAAAAATAACAAGACAAAACGGTAGCAAACCACCGCTACATTCACTTGCCTCCAACCGAAGAAGATCGATGTACTACGGACGACCCGGAGCACTACCACCTGTTTTTGGAACAAATAACTCAGTACAAACACTCAGTATATCATTTACAAACAATGAACATAGCGCTCCTACGCCCAAACCCGCAAACATCAAAAACAACAAATTGATCACTAGCAGCCGTCCTCCTTGTCTTTTTCTAGCATTAAAACTATAACATCAATGATAGCAAATAAATACATATTTGGAAACTAGAGAACAAGGGCTACAATATTGGTATTCATTTCCAAATTTAATTTTGACTTTTACTAATTGTAATAGCCACTACAAGGTGACTGACAGAATCTGTCGGAACAGCAACAAGGCACTGAATTTGGAACACCATAACTCTCAAACTAGTGAGTCGAATCAAGCATGTAAGTACTCTACGGAAAGAAGGTATGTAGGGACACAAAAAAGTCCAGAATGCACTGAACTAATTCAGCATCTAAATAATTTTAGAAGGGCACTCAAAACAGATCATTGCAAGATAAAACTGAAACCTGACAGAACTGATGGAAAAAGACAGCAACATTCAGCAAACCGTAACTCGAGTTCTATTCAATGAAAAAAATGTGTATAAGTACTCGTTGGAATGATATTTCAATTCTCTACAAATTATCTTATATAATCCTAGTCATAATTGGCTTCTTAATAATTTTAAATAGCCACTCAAAAGGGTTCGTTGTAACTGAAACTAAACAGACAGTGATATTCAGATCAGCATAACTTCAAAATTACTTGACGAAATAATGCATATAAATATGTGCTGGAAAGGTATTACAGTCCTCTAAAACTTTCGTTATATGCTCATAGTCAGATTCGGCCTATAAAAGACCCAAAAATAGGCTCGATCTGCTACTACACGCCGCTTGACACAAACTGACTGCAGAACATGTCGCCTCGGAAATTCATCTTTGCTGGCTACCTTAATGCGTCGTGGGAAAGAAACAGGAAGAATCAAGGTATTTTACCTACAGTTGGTTTTCAACCAGTCCCCGTCCTCCTTGCTCTCCAATAGTTTTTGTTTAGCGGCCTACAACTCCTTCAGCAGAAAACAAATCAGCAAACAGGACATGAGGAGGGAGTCACGCATCCAATCTTTCCTCATTGGTGACTGGATCAACCAACCTGGACTGGACACGGTGAGCCACCAATTTTGGTCGACAACTCCGCAGCGCTACCTCCATTTTGCACGCCCGATCGATTGGAAATTATGGAGAATACTAAGCTAAGTTTGTTTCCCCATTTTAACCCATAGGGTGGGCCTCGGTTGAACCAAAAGCCCAGTTGGGCCAGATTTTTTTTTAATATTTTAGGGCATTACACGGGCAATCCAACAATGAAATCCATGCTGATATCATCCCATTTCCAAGATAGGACACTGAGTGGTTGCAATGGTCCGACGGGTCTCAAATGATCGGTCTTGACCCAGCGACAAGTATCACACTCAGCGACAAAGCAAGCAATGTCCCTTTTCATCCTTGTCCACCAATACCTAGACCTGAGGTCATGGTACATTTTATTGCTGCCAGGGTGCATGGAATATTTTGCAATGTGAGCCTCATCAAGTATCTTTTTGCGCAGCTCAAGAACTTTTGGTACCACAATGCGGTTCTTGAACCAAAGAACTCCTTCACTGTTCTCATGAAAACAAGCAACTTACTTATCTCCCTCTTTTATCCGTCTCCGAGGTGAGCGATGCAAGCATCTGTTTTTTGTGCTTCTACCACTTCTTCTCGCAAGGTGGGTATCAATGGCGAGTTGTAGAGTGACCCGTGGGGTACAACCTGGATATAGTGCCTATCCTTGACTGACTAAGTTTCCTGTAGAAATTTGCAATGTGCCTTCCTACCGAGTGCATCGGCCACAACATTGGCTTTCCCTTGGTGGTAGTGCACTTCCAACTCATAATCCTTGATTAATTCCAACCAACGGCACTGCCTCTTGTTCAAATCATCCTGTGTGAAAATGTACTTCAAGCTCTTGTGATCGGTGTAGATAGTAACAAGATTGCCCAACAGATAATGTCTCCACACCTTCAAAGCGAGTACAACCGCAGCTAGCTCAAGATCATGAGTCGGATAATTTTGCACATGCTTCGAAGCTGTCTAGAGGTATAAGCAACAACTCGGCCTTCCTGCATAAGAACACCTTCCAAACCCTAGCCCGATGCATCACAAAAGACATCGAAGGGTTTCTCAAGGTTGAGTTGTGCTAACACCGGAGCAATCGTTAACAGCTTCTTCGAGTTTCAAACACCACTTGACAAGATTGATCCCACTCGAACTTCTTTTCTTTCTTGAGAAGCTCGGTCATAGGCTTGGCAATTTTGGAGAAATTTGGGATGAAGCGGCGATAATAACCTCGCCAATCCTAGAAAACCGTGTATTTGTGGTACCGACTTTGGGGCTTTCCAATTAAGTACCTCTTGTACCTTGCTAGGGTCAACAGATATGCCTTCCTCTCGAAATGATGTGACCCAAGAATGGAACTTTCTTAAGCCACAATTCACACTTGCTAAATTTAGCATACAACCGATGATCCCTCAATCTTTGGAGAACAATGCGAAGGTGCTCGACATGCTCTTCCTCCGATTTGGAGTACACCAGGATATCGTCAATGAATACCACCATGAACTTATCCAGCTCAGGCATGAATACATAATTCATGAGATACATAAAGTGTGTCGGCGCATTAGTCAAACCAAAAGACATCACCAAGTACTCATAGAGGCCATACCGTGTAGAGAAGGCAGTCTTAGGCACATCTTCAGCCCTGATTTTGATCTCGGTGGTAATCTGAGCGCAAATCAATCTTTGAAAATACCTTAGCTCCCATTAAATGATCAAACAAGATATCAATGCGACGCAATGGATACTTGTTCTTTATAGTCAATGCATTGAGAGGTCGGTAATCCACGAGATAAGCGCAATGATTTATCCTTCTTCTTGACAAAGAGAGCCGGGTAGCCCCAGGTGAGGAACTCGGCCTAATGTAGCCCTTATCCAATAGTTCCTGCAATTGGTCCTTTAACTCAACTAATTCCTTGGGTGCCATTTTGTAGGGTCTCTTTGAGATAGGTGTTGTACCGGGCTGTAGCTCAATTTTAAACTCAATGTCCCTGTCCGGAGGCATACCAAGAAGATCCTCGGAAAATACATCGTGGAACTCCTGCACAATTGGAATATCATTCAACCCTTCAACTACAGCTTGATGCACTACTGGGGTACAAGTCTTAGGGTATGTCAACCAAAGAATGTCCTGGCCGTGCAAAGGGGGAATTTAAGTCGACAATCGAGCATCAATGTCTAACACTGTCTTGTCATATTTCATCCGGACCATCCACAGTATCACATCGATATTGCTTTCTAGAAGTATTCTGCAATCTATGGGGTATACCTTAGCCCTTAAAGCGACATGTGCCCATCTGACCTCATCTCTAGCGGTGATTTGCCCACTAGATGATTTTATCAAATAATATGACCTCACAGTGCTACGGCATAACCCAGATTTCTCCGTAAACATGCTACCGATGAAGTTATGTGATGCCCCTGAATCAAATAATATAAGTGCAGGGTGATCTCGAATAGAAAACATACCAACCATCACAGGTGCACTGTCGGGGATCTCCTCGGTGGACGTGTAGTTAACGCGCTCGGTCCTAGGTGCAGTCCTGTTATTGTTGTTGCCGCGCTGTGGGTTAGGAGCATTACCCCTCTGCTGATAGGGACAGTCCCTAATGAAGTGCCCAGGACGGCCACAACCGAAGCAACGCGCTCCGGGTGGTGGTGGTCGGTTCTCGACGCATTCCGGGTGGGACGGGGTGCTGGAGCACGTTGTCCCGCCTGCTGCTACTGTGGCCTTTGCTGCTGGGGTGGGGGCTTCTGCTGTGGGGCATGCTGGTGCGGCGCCACAATGAGCCATGAGCAGTAGCACTGCCCGGAGGGGTAGGTGTAGATCATATGATACTTGGCTGGAGGTGGGTTGGATGGCCCCATAGCACTCGCTAATCTCTTCTTCTCAACCTGGACCCTGCGGTAGCCCTCCTCGACGAGGATGGCGTTGTTCATGAACTCCGAGAAACTACCCGCCATGTTGAGAGTAAGACGGTCTTGCAACTCAATGCTGAGTCCCTCCATGAAGCGATCCTTGCGCTTCGCTTCCGTGTCAACCAGCTCGGGGGCATAGAGCGTGAGGCGATTGAACTGTTGGGTGTACTCATGTACAGCTGCGGTTCTCCTAGGTGAGAGCCATGAATTTCCTCGCTTTCGTGCGCATGACTCCTGCAGGAGCAAAGTGAGCGCGAAAGACCCTCTTGAAGTCCTCCCAAGTCACCCGAGTGCCAACGGGCAAGGTGACTAAGTGGTTAGGCCACCAAGCACCGGCAGCGCCCTCGAGCTGCTGCGCAACAAAGAGCGTCTTATGCATGTTGGTGCAGTGGAGCAGTCCAAACTTGGACTCAGCAAGGCGGATGAAGTCCTCCACCCTCATCGGCTCTCCTGAGCCGTCATACCTCGGTGGATGAGTTCCCAAAAAATCCTGATAGGTGCTGTCCCACGGCAAGGCATTGTGGTGTTGGCGGCCACGGTTACCGTCAACTCCCGCATGCTGCAGACGAAGCTCCCTAAGGAACTTGTTCTGCTGCTGCTGATTTCCCGCATCACCGCAAAGAACTGCGCCATCATCTCAACGGGGTTTACCGGCGGCGGCGGCGGTGGTGATGGGTCATTGTCCTTGCGTGCCATTCTGTCCATCAAAATTTGTGAACATCTTTAGTCTCCAACCGATGATTACAGAATAGACAAAGTGATGCTAGCATAAGAAAAACAGTATGACAACACCACTTCTTAAAAACCAAAACAAGGGCATCACCCCAAACACAATGAATCCATCGGTCCCACAATCATCTATCTACTACCTAACATGGTCCAATATTACGATAAGGCAAGATGCTTCATGTACGTCGAGCCACGGTAGCTGCGGTACAGTGGAAGCGAGCGCACAACAACAAGTGAGGCCTAAAACTTGGTACAACATCGGATAAACTTGAGCTGGCGACCACTAGCACCACTCTTCTTCCTCATCGTGAGTACCATCCAATTGTCCTTCCGATCATAAGAACGTAGTCACGACAGGACATGCTACTTGCGTGTCGTGCTTGGCAAAATCTGAATGTATGTGATATGTGTCGTGTCCCTCTCGTCAATAGCTTGATCTCTAGTCCCAGTTGAAGTGTATTACTCCTTTAGCAACAAAACTATCGATCTGGAATTCCAAACTGCAAAGGCTGCAAGTCCTAGTTTGGAATTGGAAAACAAACATCCGGATGATGATCTTATGAGTCACTTAGGTACCAAGGAAATGTTGAACCTGCTTAGTGGGTTTTACAAATAGTTTTTTTGGTGATGACAAATGGATTATGGATTCGCCGCACTAGGTTGCTCAAGGCAAAGGATTTCATTGAGCAACCATAATTACATAGGCTAACAATGTTTTCAAGGGTATACTCAGGGATTAGCATTCTTGCCCAAGGTGAGTATTACTAATGCATCTAAGTTTCATTAGATGCTTCGATGTGACATGATGCATAAGTGTCATGGATTGCATGTGACAGATGATGCAACACACACATGCGATGATGCACTTGCACAATATTATGATGTATTATTGCATGGTGCATAATAGTGCAGTTGTCATGATGTACCAGTATATGCATATGAAGTGATGCAATTGTCATGATGCATATATGATGAGTTCACATGTTGCATATGCAACAATGTTCATGTCATGATGCATATGATTATATGGTGCACATATGAATGTCGTGCCATGTGCACATGTTATGATGCAGCCATGATGTTTCGTGCGTATTCATGATGCACATGATGATTGATGCAATGCAATTACATGATATTGCAATGCACACAATTTTAAGTTGTAGAGTTGTAGACGTGGATATGCCTGATGCTTTCAAATTTTAGTTTGGTTGAGCAAGAATAGGGGGACACACGGTAGTATAAGGCTATCTTCGCTCGAAACTGGATTCACAAGTTTTATAGCAAGGGAAAGTCAATACAATCAAAATGTGCAATCGATAATGTCAAGGTAAGAAAACTATGGTATGGTTTCAACATTTTTCAGGAGCACATCAAGTTTAGAGAAGGAATTTGTCGCATTACGCCAGAAAGCAGTAATGACAATAACAAGGTTATGTTTCAGTCAAGTGGTCATGATATATCAAAGGAGAGGGTGATATGGGAGGTTTCAAACACATACGAAAACTGGTAGCACAACGGTTTTTGAAAAGCAACAATCAATACCTCCCAATCTTGCAAATGCAAAACGGAAATTAGTCTCAAGACTCAAAGCTTCATCCCATGAGAAGATACCACAATAGAGAATGCAAGAAAGCAAGATAATCTCATATCAATAGTCTCGACCGAAAATGTAAGAACACGGGCTCATTTCACCACTTTTCAAAATCTGTACCGTGCTGTCCTTCCGGTACAGTCAACAAAACTAAAGATTTCGTCCTAGAATCCACTACATTAGGTCTTCTAAATACTATCTAAGTTTTATCTCATACTCTAATATTTCCAACAAGTGCTTATTCATCTCCATCCGATACACGGACTGAAAGTTATGAGCAAAACCGTTAGACTGTGCTTTTCTGAAAACAGCAGCCTGTTCGATATAACAATCTGACATTTGAACCAGATAACATCCAACTTGGTTCTCCAAAAGAATACCAAAGTTGTAGCTCGTGTCTTAACCTTTACAACGAATCCATACACATTTATCCGACACACGAGGAAAACGTTATAACCAAAAAGAGACAGGTATCCAGTTCTGAAAATAGCGCTGTGAACTTGCACATCCAGAAGTAAGAACATGCAGTTTCGTCCCTGAAATTCTCAGAACCAACTCTACCTCATCATATCAAAACTGACGCTCGTGATTCAAGCTTTGCAGAAAGTGCTCATTTGCCTTATTCCAACAATCGAGCTAAAAGTTATGCGGAAAATCAGCCAGGCCGTCCATTCTGAAAAACAGAGACAGCCCCTCTGAACAAAACAGAGCATAACTTTTCCATTCTGGCTCCAAAAGACATAAAACCTATTTGACAATTTAGTTAACTTCGTGAGGTTTCCAGAACATGTAAAATCACTCAAATCCAAGATTTTAGCGAAAAGTTATGAATTTATTTCTATTGACCGTGTTGCTGAAATTTTCAGATTTGCCAAAACAGATTTTTAGGGTTGCAATTTTTTAGCATGTATGCAATACTTTCGTCCTAGTCGTCCTCACAAAACAAAAAAGGTTGGTTGCGTATAGGACCATATGTAGTATTCGGTGGCGGCGCCACTCACACTCAAGTCACATTTTCTACACGTTCTACCGATAACGTGATTAGTGTACCTGTAAAAAGATATCCATATCCACATTCACATCCACATCCACATCCCGGACAGATAGATACGATAGATAATATATTTTGCAATATTTAAATACGCCTCGTATCATTCCATACAGGTCGCATCTCAAGTAAGCCGCCTCCTGAACACAACGTCCACCTCCCCTTCGCTGGCGGGAATTCCACGAGACGTTCGTGGTTGACGGCCCTCATATGTTCCAAAGAACGAGGACACCCCATTCAACCCACTTGGGTTGGGACCGTCGCATATCCGCTACCCGGAAAATGCGAGTATTCACTTACCTTCTCACCTGAATGTAGATGTGTCGTTACAGAATAGTAAGTTTTGCAGAAACTAATCTAGGCCTATGTTGTAGTCATAAAGTCAGTTTTGCCACCTTTACAACTAATATAGTCCTTACGGGCACGTCCTCACATGATACGTCCTAGTTTTCGAAAGTAGGTTGCTTAAGGTGTTGTAATATCCCCACGATGGCTCCGATGCCATGCTGTGACAGACCCGCCTCACGAAGAGGCGTTTCCGTCTCCAGGATCATCATGGGTGCCATCACGCGCTGTGATGCCCGATAATTACAACATACAAACATAAGCATGATACAATGAATATAAGTACAAATCTCTTACATTCATCCAGGATACAATATTACATCGTAGTCTCACAATTTTTCCCGAAGCAAATAAGTTTGGAAAATAAACTACAACAGCGGAAGCAAATAAGATACAATCGCTCTCTCGGCGTTACATCACGGGCCATCCGACAGAGATAGGTGTTTTGCCCTAAACACGTTGCCGGCACATCAACGACTCTACTCCTCCGGACCGCACCACTCCCAAGTGTAGTGGCCTACGTCCACGGACTGGTCCTGCCGATCGCCATCTCCATCTAAGATCTCATGTTCGACGAGGTCCTCTAAAAACCACATAGCAAAGCTCTAAGCAACTAGAGCACAACAAGATCGACCCATCAAATGGCCATCTACAGCTGACTCCTAGACATGCAAAGGCCAGGGGTAGGATAATTAAGCACTACGACAGCCTACAAGTGGATCCTTACTTTCAACTTTTAGCAGTTCGTTAAGTTACATAAACAAGTAAACTTAATTTGCAGTAAGCTAAGCATTACATGTTTCCAAACAACTAATTAAGCAATATAGCAAATTAACCATAATCATCATCATCATCATCATATTTCTCTTCATACTACGTTTCGGCGGACGACATAAGCGGTACTCGTTATCTGTGAGGGGCAGCAAATCGAATTGATTTACATCCTGCAAGAGCAACCTGATTGCACGTTACATACACGCTTCCTAGAAGCCGCATGAGACAACCTTTCCCAGCCGGCACTCGTAGTGTTAGTCGGGCCTAGCTCCCTCAAGAAGGGTCCCTCACGCGAAGCCATCCCGGACGTCATCCGTGAGTAGAGTGTTCCCTCCTCTCCTCCCAAATTCCTGCCTATGGAGTATGGTATCTCTCTAACATACAGCAACCATCGGTACGTCGGTTTCCTGGCCCATCAACACCAGCATACAAACGAGTACGTTCAAACTTATCCATATGGGCCGGACACGACGTGATCCTTGTGTGCACGGACGGGGCTACCACCTTGAAGACTCTTACAGTCCTTCACTTTCCACCTAAATTGCCCGACCGACCTCCAATTTCCGTTCTCATCTCAAATACTTAGCATCGTGTCCAAAAGTGATATTCCTATACTACGAGTGGTCTCCGTACCGGTTGACGGATCATCGCCCTAATTAAGCAAGCATCTAGCGTAGAGCTTATCAAACAAGGATATTCAGAATCCTACTACATGCTATGGTTTTCATCACAACTCCTATAAATAAACAAGTCTATAAGCATATAGTGATGAAATAAAAGACTCAAACATAAAGGTTGTGCACCGGGACTTGCCTTGAGCTTGACCCTCAACAGGTTGGGTCACCGGTAGCCGTGTCTTCTCGTTCTTCCTCGTCGGTCACCGCGTTCACCACCGCAGCTACATGATGCAAATGTGATATGTGAATTGATGAAAACATGATTTGAATATTTTATGGAATACATGCAAATTTCATCTACAACATGTAACTACTGAGTATAAAATAACTTAGGGTCCACCGAGCGTGAAATGATTTGATTGCAATTAGCAATTTAATTTATTTCATCAACTCCCATGAAGCATTTAAATTACGATCCTATGTGCATGAAATAAAAATATCTACCTTGCAAAAGCTAGGCAAATTATGAGCCTAAATGCCTCGGGTCACTATGCACATATTACGGATGATAATTAAACTATACTTCAATTTTTAGAGTAAGACTATAATAAATTAAGTGCTAAACAAGTATGGTTAAAAAGGAATTTAATCTAATTAATTGACCTCTGATCATGCCAATCTAAACACACCGTAAAATAGTACATGTCTCAAGGATTCCAACAAAATTTAAATTGCAATTTTTCGAGGTCTAGAACTCTAGATATGATTTTTCTAAACTTATTTGAATTTCTGCCTTAATTACAAAAATGTCATCGAGTATTTAAATTTAAACCCGCGCGCTCGGGGCCACACCGGGGGCCACAAAGCCTCGGATCTAGAGCAGCCATGGCCACACGGGATCCCACCCGTGTGGCCCGCCCTACGGCTCGACGGTGTCATGGTCGGAGTTGGGCGGCGCAGTACCGGACGGGGTGCCGGAGGGTGGCACGCGGCCCGGGAAGAGGTCCAGGTGAGATGGCGCGACATGGGGATGCGGCCTGGGTCATTGGGTAGGGGTGAAGCTCATCGGAGGGTGGTCCACGGCGAGCAATGGCGGTGGCGGAGCTTCCGTAGGGCGGCGAACGGTGGCGGTCGGGGAGAAACGGAAGTTCGGCGAGTCCCTTGCACCACAACGGAAAAGAGGGGTCAGGCAGCTACGTTGCTACCTTGCGCATGCTCGGGAACCGAGATCAAGAGTGTTGCCTCACCGGAGCCGGAGAATCGAGGGCCGGAACGTGGAGGGGTGGCGACGCGGGCTCGGAGGAAGAACTTCGAAATGCTACCGATCTAGCTCATGGTTTTTGGGGAAAACGTTGCGTGGATGGAGAGGGATGCAAGGTGCGGCTCGGGCGGACGGGCTCGGGCTGGGGTGGCCGGAGGCGGTGGGGCGGCGGAGCTCGAGCTCGAGTGGCAATGGCGGCTCGGGTGGGAGAACGGGAGAGAAGGGGGAAATTGGGAGAGGGGTTCCGACCGGGCGTAGGGGCTCTCCCCTTGGCTCCCGACCAGGTGGGCCGCGGCCGGGAGGAAGATGCCACATGACGCCGGTGTATGGTCGTGCTTGGCGGGTGACGCGCGCCCGTGGCTTGCCCCGGGGTCGTTGGTAGGCGGGCCCCACGGAATATGCCACGGGCATCTTTCCCTTTTTTCTCCATTTTCCAAGTCTGCTTTTCATCCGAAATGAAAAATCTAATTCAAGTATTTCCCAAGCTCAAAAATTAGTGGGGAAAATTTCTTTGGGTAGATCAACTCGAGAAAGTGACATATACGCTGAGTTTGATCCAAAATTCCTCCCCATTAAATTATATTAATTCATGGAAAATGCTTAAAAGTTAAGCTTCTCTGATTTAATTGGGGTGTCAAACCTTGATAAACATTTGTGTCCTTTGGCCAAGAATTTTCTTTTGAGATGTGCTACAACATATATTTTTGGTAGGCCTCACTTCTGTTGTATAAAATTGAGTTGCAGTTCAATCCAAAACGTATTTGAATTAATTGGCAATTCAAAACAAATTGCATGTCGATGAAAATTCTTGAGGGTATGCTGCTAGACCAGAGCCATGTTTTAAAAATGCTAACTCGCGAGGTTCGTGACACGGGGTGTCACAAACACATGCGTAGAAGTGCTCTTAGGTCATCATGGATTTAATGGGTTGGGTTGTTATAATGTTCGCATAGTGTTCCATACAACATCTCCTTTATTTTTTTAAAAAAACCTCTTATGTGCTTTAATCTACTACATGCAGCTAAAGGTCTAAGATGTTACAACTACACTAG